>VCAZ01000331.1:0-140000 GCA_005784505.1 Bagarius yarrelli
TTATCGAGGTGTGTTACAGCTTGACACTAAGGGGAGTCCAGTTTATACTTAAACACACGACTTAAGGCATGATGCGACATGGCTCGTCACACACACAACCTCCCTGCTCAACTGGTTTTAGAATCAAACTAAATTTACATGACAGTCCATGCTTGATGCGAACACCTAAGTACCAGTTTCTGACTTTGGATATGTCTTCTGGCTGTGGTTATATGTAGTCTTTTTTACCCCCCTGTTCAAACCCATTGAGGAAGTGGTGGTCAAATTTCTGACCATAAAAACCCAGTTTTTCCTAGTGATCCCCTTCCACAGGAGAGTAGTAGATCTTACTCCATCCCAGATCTGCGTATGTTTCTGAAGTGCCCACCAGCACCCCAAGTCCTGTAGTGCTGCATTATTTCTGTCTGTAGCCATATTAATGACCTGTTTTTTTACAAACAGAACCAGAAGAAAGTCACCCTGGACAACTCGTTTACAGCTGATAAAAATTTATCAGGCACACTATTCGATTGGTACATCTCGGGAATTAAAGACTTATCAGACGAAGTATAATTAAGTCAGAAAAAGGAAAGTGTCTTGAAATTAAATTCAGCCTGGTATCATTACAAAGGTCTGTGCCATGTGGATGTGTGTTTACAATGTCAGTCACTACATCAATCAAAAAAAGTCTGGATTTTGAAACTATTAATCCTGTTTAGATTAAAAAAAAAAAACCATTTGCTATTGTGCAGCCTGCATGAAAACAGGTTAGGTAATGGCCTAATAAAGAATCTAAAATAAGACTAGGCACATCTGGCATATAGACGAATACTCAGCTGACATCTGGAACTCGGCGGGTGGAAACGTAGGGCGAGCTGTTGTAAGCCCTTCTAGATTTAATACAGTGTGTTGTAACAAAACAAATAAATAAATCACTGACTAAAAGGCTATAGGATGCAGAAAGGTGTCACATCGTCTCCATTTGCAGAACTGAATCAGCGTATTAAAACTCAGTGTTTATGTGCATCCGGTAAGCTAAAGACGTCAAGCGGTAATTCGATACAGCATTCGTTGACTCGACGGCGGCGGTTTGCTTGCATGAGGCGCAAACATCATTTTCTTTTGAGCATAATCTTACAGGCTGTTTACTCTGTATTAATTAACAGATACTGAGCTAATAGGAATGTCATTATACATCACCCAGAGGTGGAAGACTTTCAAGGGTTTAAAGTACTCAAGGATTAACGTCTTTATGGTGAGCACAATCTCAAAGAAGCACATAAAAGTTTTGGGGGAAAATGAAGTTAGACTTAAATGTTTTAATCCCCCCCCCCCACCACACACACACAGCATAATGTTAGCTAAAGATGTTCGGGTTTTGTTGTTTTGGCTGAAATCGTCTGAAAAGCAAAGAAGCAAGAGAACATTGCTGATGCTGGTCAGAAATGAGCCAGAGGAACCCCTACAGAGTTCAGTGTGGCGGCTGATAGATTCGTTACGTTACAGATATTGATTCTTAAGATTAAATTAAAAGTTTGCTTATGGGTCTGTGATCAGTTTTTTTTTTGTTGCTAACTTTCAGATATGTTATAAATTTTACTATGCACTGTGTATGAGGCGTTCCTTTACCAGGAAGTCATGTTGGTACCTCTTAGGATCATCGCCTGCATTTTATGAGCTTTTAACTGTTGTTGGGATTTTGGGGTAGTCGTAGCTCAGTAGCTTTTTTTTTTAACATATTTTTGAGCATTTTGGATTCATTTATAGGACAGACAGGAGATAAAATAGGGGAGATAGAGAGAGACAGGTGTTGGACCTGAAAGGACCCGAGCCAGAATCAAACCCAGTGTTGCAGAAGCGCAACTGGGCATATGGGTGCAGGCACCAAAACCCACCACACCATGGCGCCAGCCAAGATGTTGGCCTTTTGATCAGAAGAATTCAATCCCACCAAGCTGCCACTGCTGACATCCACAAGATAATGTGGCATCAAAAGATCAGTAATGACACAATTTGGGAACAAGAAACAAGAAACAGAACTCACAGAAATTGTTCATCTAAAGACCAGAAAGACTTGGGTTAAAGCCCCACCACCGCCAGACTGAGTTGTTGATCTGAAGACCAAGAAGACCCGAGTTCAAGCCCCACCACCACCCTTAACCCTTCACTGCGCTTTGACCCCACCTTTCTAAGCTGGGATATGCAAAGAAACAAATTTCACTCTTCTGTAAAAAGTATATCTGACAAAATAAAGGCATTTTTTTCCACATTAAGTAAGAAAGTAAGAGACAGAAAACATAGATTAGTTGACCATATATGTTAAATAACTTGTAATGCTTGGATCTGTAGAAGGTATAAGATGGAGAGACTATATCAAACAGCGGTGCAGCATGGATCTCCAGAATACAGTAAGAATGGCCTGAAGGAGACGCGTTTGGCTTACATCACCACCGCCCTTCACAATCCTACAAAAAAAGGATAATTGATTGTTTGCTTCTACTGGGCCCCTGAGCAAGGCCCTTAACCCTCATTTGATCAGTTAACTAAATGAGACAAATGTTAGTTGCTTCGAATAAGGGTGTCTGCCAAATGCTGAAAATGTCCTGTCGATGTAAATGTTTTCACATTAACAGCTAAAATGCATTAAAGACATTAGCTCTATCTATCTCTGACAGCAGAGGGACAGGATAGCAGATTTTATTACCCCAGAGGGCGTCTGACTGACATGAAAAGCAAGTAATCAAAAAAACTGTAAAGCCATTCAACCATAGATAGTATTTAGCCAGTCCCCATTTACAGTTACAGCATTTGGCAAACGTCCTTAATCAGAGTGACTTACATTTATTTCTTTATACAACTAAGCAATTGGGGTTTGACACTACGGCGTAATTTCTTCCAATTCTTTTGGAAGTAGAACATCATGGCAACTTTGTTTCCAGGGGAACCACTAAATATTGTGACACATGCAGTCCCGAAATCTGGGAAAACTAGGTCTGTTACCTTTGCGAACTACAATGTTGGCAGATGAAAACTACAACGCCCAACAAGCTTACATTTCTCCATGTCTCCTAGTTTTGGCTCATACATAGGTGATAGCATTTACACTTAATTTATTTAAGATAATTCAAACCTTTAGTTTATTACAAATCATAGCCTTAAAGTTTGATGACATCACCAAGCCTTATTTATTGTTTTTGGATTTCCTGGTTACTGATTTTTTTGTGTATTTATTATTAACAACTCTTTGAACACTGTCAGTTTCTGAAACAAACCAATCAGAAAAACTTGACTTAGTGGTTAAGGTGTTTGGACGATTATAGGGTTAATTCCTGGCCCCTGCCACTGCCACCGCCACTACTGAGCCCCTGAGGAAGGCCCTTAACCTTCAACTGCTAAGATAAAAAAATGTCATGAAATCTAAGTTATCTGAAAAATGATGTCTGCCAGAAAAGTAAATGTAAAAATTTTGAAATTTTGTGTGCCGTATATTAGCGATCGGTTTGTGGGAGTGGCTTCCGAAGCTAAGACCAGCTTTATGTAGATTGTAGGTTTGGCCATGTTTCTATGGGCTTCCCAAATGTGATGAAAACATTTGCTCTATTATGGTCTCACATATTCAGTGTAAGAATATAGTATTTGTTGTGTGCACATTAAAAAAAAGGTTAAAAACATTCATGCATTGCATGCATACGTTTTCACAAGACCTACTAGACCAGGGGTGGGCAATCTCGGTCCTGAAGGGCCGGTGTCCTAAAGAGTTTAGCTCCAACCCTTATCAAACACACCTGAACCAACTAATCAAGATCTTGCTAGATAAACTTGAAACTTACAGGTAGGTATGTTAGGGCAAGTTTGAGCTAAACTTGCCCTCCAGGAGCGAGATTGCTCACCCCTGTACTAGGTACTAGTGCATTACCAGAAACACAGAAAAACATAAGCTTAGCCATGTGAAAAAGAGTTCAATCAGAACCTAAAGGCATAGTAAAAAGTCAAAGCAAAGCAGTAAATTGTACAACAAGAACTACAAGGCAGTAGAACTTAGCAACATTAAAACCGGTGCTGGAGGAGGATCCCTTTAGCAGCAGAATAAACGGTAAGAAGGCAAAGTGGAGCAGCATCCGCCACTTAGTAGAATTGAGGGCAACCTAACAAAAGAGGCTCTTGACCTGAAATAGCAACAAAGACAGCAAAAACAATTCAAAAAGAAAGCAGCTTAAAAAGTGAACAGCTTTAGGAGCTCTATAGAAAAACTCTGCAGGAGTGAGATATAATTTTGTACACTTTTTATTTTTTTGTAAAACTCTTTTTAATGTCTTAAAAAGGCTGTTTGCTTTAAAGCAGCAAAGGTTGTCAGGGAGGTTCATTGTCATTACATCAAACAGGAAACGGCATCATCAGACTCTTGACATGCAAACTATCCATGGAAAACTGCAAATTTTGCTTTGTCCGAATCATCTATAAAAAGCATAGCAGGTCCTTATTTAGAAATATTTTTAACTAAAAATTGAAGAGTAATTGAAGAGTCACACAGGGATGAAATACAGCCTAAAGATTGAGTACAGCTTAAAAGCACCGCACATAAACATTTTTGTGTCTTTCGAAAACTGTTGTCTGGGATGACTCTCAGACCTTCTCACTTAACATCAGAGGATATAATAAAAGCACAGGGATGTTAGAGTCAGATGTCCTAATAGTTTGTTCATACAGTGTGTTTTTGTTTCGGCGGTAAAGCCTGAATCCAGACCATCAGCGTCTCTGGCTCCCAGATTTCTGGCTCCCAGATGTCTTTTTATACAGGTAACGAGGTGTGATTAGCAGCACTTGGGGCTCTTAAAGCAGCACTCTTTTAAAGGGACAGATCGTTATCAGTATAAAAAAAAAAACCTGTCCTCACAAGCAATCAATCAATCAGATACCAAACTCTACAACATGGACAACCAAAAAGCTGTCCAAGGAACAACATTTTAAACCTACACAAGGCTGGAATGGGCTACAAGACCATCACCAAGCAAGTGGTTTTTAAAGGTGTTAGCTCAGTGGTTACAGGTGTTTTGATTGAACATCTGAATGATTTCAGTGGAGAACTGGGTTGAAAGAGTTGCTGGTGAAATAAGACAAAAATTCAAGCTTTTTTAGGCATTAACTCATCTAACGATCATGGAGCCTTTAGGAGGAATGCTGCTTATGACCCCAAGTGCTGCTAATCACACCTCGTTACCTGTATAAAAAGACATCTGGGAGCCAGAAATCTGGGAGCCAGACACGCTGATGGTCTGGATTCAGGCTTTACCGCCGAAACAAAAACACACTGTATGAACAAAACTATTAGGACATCTGAGTCTAACATCCCTGTGTGACATTCTGTTTTAGATTTAGTCTCACTTGTGCTTTTATTATATCCTCTGATGTTAAGTGAGAAGGTCTGAGAGTCATCCCAGACAACAGTTTTCGAAAGACACAAAAATGTTTATGTGCGGTGCTTTTAAGCTGTACTCAATCTTTAGGCTGTATTTCATTGTGTTTGTTATTTAGTTTTTATTTCTAAACACATCTATATTTAATTTATTCCCATGCACATGTCTGTGTTTAATGACTACACCAATGACACCAGCGCACACTGGGGGACAGCTGCACGCTCATCTGCCTAGCTCAGTGTGACAACCAGTTGGTTGTCGAAATATATGTGATAAGCGTGTTTGACATATTGAAAAACGTTTTGCAGATGGTTGTGCGCCGGCGTAAGAAAATTAGCGCAACGTGTATGAATTTTTGAGAGATGTATCAAGGCATGCATGAGCAGACAAAGTTTTCTGAAAGCACTTAAGAATCAAGTTTTTAATGCAGAAAATGTGCTAATGGGTGATAACAGCTTCCGAGACAGACATTTAGACACCACTTCATTCCAGACATAATAGTGAGCTATTAAGATTTCCCTGTCTTTTGTTAGATTAGTTGATTCGGGGTCAGTCGCTTTCACTAAAAATGTTTATTCCGTGCGCTATCCTGCAGGTACAGTTTGATATCAAAAGCTGAGTGGCAATAATTGCCAATGTCAACCCCTCGTTATTTCCGTCAATTAACTTTTCCAAAGAGTTTACATTTTTCACATCCTTAAGCACTGATTTCTAGCTTATACGCAGACATGAATTTTAATAACTAAGGGGTTTTTTTTGTGGCTCCAGATATCCTAGAAGAAAGCTAGCGGTAAAATACGTTGTATCTCCTCCTGGCATTTTTAGCTGAATTAATTGTACGTAACTAATAATATTAATAACAGTGTATTGATTTTTTGCTCTGTTTCCATGTGCTGCTGTAAGTATATGGGGACATTACCATAATGGCGGAAAGACTAGAAATGCCTTAAATTACATTAGTAGAGTGAAGGACATGACCTTCAGTCCTCGCTTTCTGTAAGGTTTTGAATAAAGTTCCAATAAATATATGGGTGTGTGTATATATATATATATATATTAAGGCTATGTCTAGCCTGGCTGTACGAGAAACATGTCACAGTGAATGTCACGGAAATTGTTTTGAAACATTTTCAGGAACGTGACAAAGACTCTGAGTTACTTATTTGCCCCACAACTTCTCCAGTATAAATGGGCATCTTATGGATGTACTGGACAAAGAAGATCTACAAAGGCCCCACCTTGGAATTTATTGGCCGTATTCACAAAACATTTTACCCAACCACTAAGCGTTTTTCTATATAGCAGTAAAAGTTTTGAGTTAAAAGTATTCTCTTAAAACTGTCACGTTCAGGAGTGGAGTGGAAAGAGAGGACAAGGACATTGAATGCAACAGAAAAACAAAAAGACAAATAAAGGAAACAGGCAATTGGAGAATCTTAATACAAGCCAAGGGGCTAAAGGAGAAGAACTAGCAAAACCAAGCTAGAGCAATAGCGATTAGCATAACAAGGAGTATGACGAAGGAAGCGATGGCTAATTTTACTGCTTTTTGAAAAATGTAGGAGTCCTAAACTTAGGACTGACACGGCCATTTTTTCAAAGATTTTTCCCTAAATTCGGCGAGTGATGAGCTATTTTTAGCCTTAAGATGTTTCATGAATACGGCCGGTGCTGGATACCAATTAACTCAAATCAGAGGTCTTGAAAGGTGAAAGAATGGGAACTACACAATATTGGGTAAAATTAATGATCTAATGAATTTTACTCAGTAACATTGTTATTAAGTATGAAAGAGTGATACTTTTCTGTACCTTGGACACTTTGACGCAGGTGTATAAGGTTACTGTCTTGGTGTCCACTTGGGTTTTCTTAATGTTATCTGTGTAGAAATCTGTGCAGGTTAATAGATGGGCTAATTTCAATTGCCATCCTGTATATGAATAAGTGTTCACGATGCCAATGTTCCGTCCAGTGTTCTTGGGAAAGGTGCCATACCCTTGCCTGTGCCCCTGACCAGGAGAAAGATGAGTGATAATGCACTATAATGTGAATCCCAAATTAGAATAGAAGATCATTTGGACTTTCTAACTATTTGCACTAGAGTTAATAAAAAAAAAAAAAAAAGCCATTTGGTGCGCTTCTTAATTTCATTGTTATTCTCAGCGGCTGCTGGTGGAAACCAGGGGTCAAAATGATATCACTTGCAGAAGTTAATAAACATTCCAGGTGTTTGCTGGATGAACTTAATTTTAGTGGAAGGAAAATTGAAAGAATAGAGAATAGGAGTTGGAAGAGAAACTAATTATGGAGGTTAAATAAAATTATTTGTGGCTGGTATGTGAATGTGCTTAATTGGAAAGGACACATCTCCTTATATATGCAATGAATAATCAGAATCTTATGTAATATTTTCATTTTATTTCATTTTAACAGGTTATCCATTATTAACACTAGTTTGGGGGGGGAAAGTTTGGGGGGAACACTAGTATGAATGCAATGATGCATCTTTCAACACATCATATTTAGTTTAAGGTTTTGCACTTATTGAAGGTATTTGTGCAGATGGTACATACTGATGTTCGATCCATATTTTTTTACCCCTCCCCCTTCAATCAATGTCGTTTTTGTTTTCTTCATCATGCTTTGGGTGGCAGGGTGGCTCAAATGGTTAAGGTGCTGAGTTGTTAATCTGAAGACCAGAAACACCTGGGTTCAAGCCCCACCTCCGGCAAGTCAACCAGTGTTGGGTCCTTGAGCAAGACCCTTAACCCCTCCTGCTCCAGGGGCACTGCATCATAGCTGACCCTGCGCTCTGACCCCAACTTACTAAGATGGGATATGCGGGAAAAAAAATGCATTTCATTGGCTCTGTACATGTACCTTGCACAATGACAATAGTGTATTGTATTATATATAGTATTGAATATACTATATATATACTTTAAGAAGGCACATATGTGCTCCTACCTGAGGTTTGGTTAAGGCCTAGAGGGACCAAACTTTGTTCGGTTATGAGCCAGAATTAGCTATGGACAAGTGTCTGGACCCCATGTTGTCTCAACAATCACTTATCCATCCATTACTGTGAGGGATACTTCCCCTAGGAAGTGGTGTGCCAAGGATCTTCAGCTCAACACCTCTGGCTCACAATAACCAATAACACTTGCAGAAAATGTGACTATGAACAACTTTTCTATTTGCTAAAGGTAGCCCTAACAACCCCTATAAAAGGGCTTAGTCTTGTGTAATGTGTTGTCTGTAGGGCTTTAATTTTATTTCCCCCTTCGCTTACACATGACTTATTATCCACCCCCACCTCCCCTTCTCTTTCCGAGGTTTAAGGAGGCTGAGAGGCAGGCTTGGTTTCTTGCATGGCAAGCTGACAGACTTTTTCCCTTATCTCTCATCCGTCTGATTACTCCAGGCTTTTCCACAGCTGGTGTTCTGGTGGATGCAGCACCTTTAGATCATGCCATTCAAAATACTGTGAATGAACAACAGATCGTTAGCATTTAACAAAAGTGTTTCTTTGACTTGCTGGGGTTTTTTTTGGGTTTTTTTTTTAAATAATGTAATTTGAAAGGCAAAACGTATTACAGTTTTTCCTCAGCTGCTTTGGTGCATTTCTTAAATAAGAAGTTATATTCTTAAAACTACTAATCTAGTCTTTTCACCAAAGCAGAACTAGAATAAACCTGTGTGCTGACACCTGCCCCCTTCAGTGCAGCAGAGGTACTGACTGACCCATTTTTTTTGTTGTTAGTGCAGTTTTATATAAGCAAGACTAAGCATGCATAAAATTCATGTAGACTACAGATTGTAAGGACGACAAATAATAGAAGGGTTAGGGGTTAGGATCAGGGTTATGAGATATTTATATATATTTATATATATATATATATATATATATATATATTATATATATGTATATATATATATATATATATATATATATATATATAAAATGAGCTCATCACTGTGTTACATTGCATTTCTGTGCTGTAACTTTAAATTGCAAATACTAATTGATTGAAATGATCAGAGTCATACAGAAATTACAATTATAGCACAGATCAGTGTTAAAATTAATTTTTATTTTATCATTTTGTTTTACTTTCAAAGACTACATAACCTTATATATAATATATATATATATATATATATATATATATATATATATATATATATATATATCACTGCTCAAAAAAATAAAGGGAACACTAAAATAACACATTTTAGATCTGAATGAATAAAAATATTCTTATTAAATACTTTGTTCTTTATATAGTTTGAATGTGCTGACAACAAAATCACACAAAAATTATCAATGAAAATCAAATTTATTAACCCATGGAGGTCTGGATTTGGAGTCACACTCAAAATTGAAGTGGAAAAACACACTACAGGCTGATCCAACTTTGATGTAATGTCCTTAAAGCAAATCAGAATGAGGCTCAGTAGTGTGTGTGGCCTCCATGTGCCTGTATGACCTCCCTACAATGCCTGGGCATGCTCCTGATGAGGTGGCGGATGGTCTCCTGAGGGATCTCCTCCCAGACCTGGACTAAAGCATCCGCCAACTCCTGGACAGTCTGTGGTGCAACGTGGCGTTGGTGGATGGAGCAAGACATGATGTCCCAGATGTGCTCAATTGGATTCAGGTCTGGGGAACGGGCGGGCCAGTCCATAGCATCAATGCCTTCGTCTTGCAGGAACTGCTGACACACTCCAGCCACATGAGGTCTAGCATTGTCTTGCATTAGGAGGAACCCAGGGGCAACCGCACCGGCATATGGTCTCACAAGGGGTCTGAGGATCTCATCTCGGTACCTAATGGCAGTCAGGCTACCTCTCTGGCGAGCACATGGAGGGCTGTGTGGGCCCTCCAAAGAAATGCCACCCCACACCATTACTGACCCACTGCCAAACCGGTCATGCTGGAGGATGTTGCAGGCAGCAGAACGTTCTCCACGGCGTCTCCAGACTCTGTCACGTCTGTCACATGTGCTCAGTGTGAACCTGCTTTCATCTGTGAAGAGCACAGGGCGCCAGTGGCGAATTTGCCAATCTTGGTGTTCTCTGGCAAATGCCAAACGTCCTGCACGGTGTTTGGGCTGTAAGCACAACCCCCACCTGTGGACTTCGTCGGGCCCTCATACCACCCTCATGGAGTCTGTTTCTGACCGTTTGAGCAGACACATGCACATTAGTGGCCTGCTGGAGGTCATTTTGCAGGGCTCTGGCAGTGCTCCTCCTGTTCCTCCTTGCACAAAGGCGGAGGTAGCGGTCCTGCTGCTGGGTTGTTGCCCTCCTACGGCCTCCTCCACGTCTCCTGATGTACTGGCCTGTCTCCTGGTAGCGCCTCCATGCTCTGGACACTACGCTGACAGACACAGCAAACCTTCTTGCCACAGCTCGCATTGATGTGTGGGTTGTAGACTCATGTTACCACTAGAGTGAAAGCACCACCAGCATTCAAAAGTGACCAAAACATCAGCCAGAAAGCATAGGAACTGAGAAGTGGTCTGTGGTCACCACCTGCAGAACCACTCCTTTATTGGGGGTGTCTTGCTAATTTGCCTATAATTTCCACCTGTTGTCTATTCCATTTGCACAACAGCATGTGAAATTGATTTGTCAATCAGTGTTGCTTCCTAAGTGGGCAGTTTGATTTCACAGAAGTGTGATTGACTTGGAGTTACATTGTGTTCTTTAAGTGTTCCCTTTATTCAGACCTTTATCCAGACCATTATATATATATCTATATATAGATCTCTATATATAGATATATATAGATATCTATAGATATCTATATATATCTATATATCTATATATAGATATATATATAACAAATGCATAGAAGATGGGCCCTTATATATAAATGAGGTCTGTCCGGAAAGTATCCATCCATGTTATACAACACATAGAGACATTTATAGAAAAATATACAAGAGACAAGAAATACTGTACATACAATGTACAATGATGCTGCTTTAAAGTATGGCCCTTGGACTGAAGCCAAGGAAAATATCTGAGATATAAATAAATGCAGGAACAGTTTGTGCTAGTACTTGTGTATCGGTATTAGTCACAGCAACAGATTTATTTTTATTGTATACATTCATCGGCAGCACTGTGTCTTAGTGGTTAGCACTGTTTCCTCACAGCAAGAAGGTCTGTGCTTGTGTGTGGGTTTACTCTGGGTTCTCTGGTTTCCTCACACAGTCTAAAAACATGTATGTTAGGTTGATTGGTGATTCTGAATTGCCCATAGAAGTAAATGTGTGTGATGGACTGGTGACCTGTCCAGGGTGTTACCTCTCCTGCCTTTTGTCCTTTTAGAGACGGCTGGGATAGACCCCAGCAGATCCTGTGACCCCGAATAGGTAATAAACAGGGTATAGAAGACAAATGAATGAATAAATGTATACGTTTACTAAATAATATTTGGATGAACCCTGATGCACTTGATTCGCCCTCTAGCGTTCAGGAGAATCAAATTCACTAGAGTTTACTCGAGCTGCTGTACTGTACGTCTAATTTCCAAAAAAAGGCACTTCAGCTGTTAAGCCATACTAATATTGTTTTTGATGTTGCAGTTAATCACAAGATTATGTGGGATTTTAAATAAAGGCTGTGTAAATATCTATGACTGGAGATTTGGGTTGGTAAATTATTTTGAACCCAGCAGTACAGCAAACCTGTGCGACGTTACTGTACTGAGAATCCACCACACAAATAAAATCTGATCTTAATCAGAATCTGATCAGAAATATTAGCAAAATGTTACAACACCCAGGCTACAGTCGAAAGGAGTTTAATTTTATAGATTTCAGATAAAAGTTCAGTTGGGTTCAATAATACGTAAGTAAAAGTATTACTGGAATTAAAAAACATTAGACATTGTTAGCTATTTGACTAATTTGAATGGAAAGTATTTTTTTTTTTTAAATATGTCATAGGGTTAGAATTAGCTTCTTTTACTTTAGTGTCACTGTGCACTCAAGCTGACAAGTTTTATCTAAAATCTAATGGTCTAGGTTAGATCAGATCCATCAGACCATCTTCTAAACATCTACTGTAATAAATAGAATGAGAGTCAAGGACTTTTAGACGTTTTCGTACTAAGAAATTAACATGTTTAATATCACAGGCTGGTGTTACTTTAAACGGTGATACAGAAATATGAAAGACCTACTGTATGATTGCCAACCTAAAATTCCAAATTGTTTAGCAATAATATCAATCATGACAGACAGATTGACAAGCAGATAGATGGATGGATGGATGGATGGATGGATAAATAGACGAACGGACAGACAAACATACAAACACATGGATGGGTGGATGAATAGACAGACAGACAGACAGACAGAGAGAGAGAGAGAGAGAGAGAGAGAGATAGATAGAAAGTATATTTTTTATTCGGGTTTGGTTTTACAATGAAATAAATAATGCACAACAAACGATATGCATTGCTAAATCTAGCGTGATATGTTTCATTGATATGAGGTTTATAGGGAGTGTAGCAGCAGTGCAGTAACATTAATATACATTACAGTCTGATTTTCAGTAGTTAAATATTATATTTGGCCACTGAATGGCAGGATTTTAAATCACCACCTAGTGCTTGTAAGTTCTGCTCTCTTATATAAGATTGTTTACTGTATACCAAATACCGCTTGTATAAAAAATGTAACTTTCTAAATTGATCAGATAGAATGTACCTTTAGAATGTTGATTAAATTGGAGTACAGGGAAGGGTTAGGGATATAATAAATTAGCTTTAAAAAACAGAGAAAGCCTCTTATCAATGCAGAACATCGTTCGAGCACAAGATGACCTTCCTGGAACACGTTATTGTGTTTTGATTATTATCTCTGTTTAACCCCTATTTAGCTCCACTACCAAAAGATCCTAAAATGTCCTTTTCCAGTTTCTTCCTATTGGACAGGGACAAAAAAATTGGATTTGGCATTTTGGCCCAAACCGAGCCACTACATATGATCACAGATATTACTCATCTTTAGACACCCTTGCAGTGTCTGAAGGGCCTGTTTCCTTTTTTTTTTGCACAATTTCTCTCCATTAATGGGGAAATGCCCTGTCTGCCCCAGCTATTAGATAATCATTTGTATCTCACCTTCAGGATTGTCACTTACACAGAAACCCTTAAAGTGAATTCCTCCCTATTTCCTGTTCGCCGACTTCTGCAAACGAGTGCCACTTAAATCAACCTTCGTGAGCTGGAATTAGGTTTTTCTTAAAAATGTCTCATTTGTGGTTCCGCAACAACAACAGCCTGAACTACTTTCCTCCTATTATCTTACAGAATCTCTCACAAACCTTCGAGGCGACTTTCCAGATATGCTTATCTCGCTAGCTAGAATTCTTTTGCTTCATGCTTCACTGAAAGACGATGTTACTGAGATCTTCTTATTGTAGAACTGTAGCTCTGATCCTCTGTCTCACTCCTCTTCTCGAAATGAAAGTCTAGTTACTATTGCAGGACTTTAGTATGACTTTAGTATAATTAAATGTATTAATAAATGACCAAATTATTAAATTGAAAAAAAAAAAATTCTCCAAATGTTTGAAGAACAAATTTAAACCTAATCCATTCTAACACCTGAGAGTTACAGCCACAGTAAAATCACATTTCTTTAGAAAACTTATTAGATTCTGGCCATTTAGGGCTGAATTAATGACTCCTGCTCTACATCCGTAACCTGTAATGTATTAACTTACCCCTCAGACTTACACTATCAGTATCAGTCAGAATCAGTTATACCTTTTTTAGATTTATTGATCCAGCAAGATTTAATTACTATATGTTTACTTACATTGATGCTGATGATAAATAGCGTTTACACTCTCCGGGGGCAGTGGGGGCTTAAATAGTAAGGCTTTATGTTGTTGTTGATTGGAAGACCATAAAAAAACTTGATTCAATGCCATCACCTAAAGTCTAACCAGTTTGGTCTAATTCCATAGATGAGCTACTGCAGCAATGCTGAAAAAAGGGAAAAAATCTGCTGTTTACTAGAAAGATTGTTACAGACAGTCATAGAAAAAGTAAACAGTATGTCTTGATAGCAGTGTCCTCTTGTCACCTTTAATAGAAGTATAGAGGGTATTACAAGAGTAAGAGTGGGACTAAATCTAAAGTAGGATGTTTAAAATCCACATCTGGATGTGACATCAGGTGTCCCAATATTTTTAGACTTGGAAAACATAGAAATTTGTTTATAGTGTAAAATATTTGTAGACTAATATAAGTTTTATTTGCTATCTATTTATATAGAATATAAATAGACAGTGAAACCTCCGCCCTCACCCTATTTCCTAAATGAATTTCAGGTATGATGTAGCAAACTGTCTTTTTCCATGCTATAAAGAACAAAAGCAATTCACAATACTGTTGTAATAAGAACCGAGTTGTAAACGGCTGAAAAGGTCTTGCCTCGGCAAATGTGAAATCAGTGAAACATAAAGTTATGCTAATTAGACCTTTATCGTCGTGGTAATAAGAGCTTAGCAGACTTCATTTTGCAAATAGCTAAAAGGAATTCGCAGGGTTTTTTTTTGTGATACTTCTGACGTGGGTAAAAACTGCTTGCATGTCAGTCATGTGTATGTATGTGTGTATATATATATATATATATAATATTTATATTAAAACATAAATTATGCAACTATATATATATATATATATATATATATATATATATATATATGTATATATAGCCAACTACACTATCTATTAAGGGGTTATAGTCTTAGTTACATTTATAGAATATGCTACATTAAAAAGAAGGAAGCTTGGTTCTTTAGTCATCGACTTCCTGATAGTAAATGATGCTATTTCCTGTGAATCTTATAACTTGAAGAATCTTTTACTATTTCGCAATATGTTTTTTTTTTTTAGAAGTGTGACAGCCATCATGTGGACCCAAGTTACATCATTTGACCCAGTGTTAATTTATTAATGTACTTGATTACACACACTTGACGTGTGTGTGTGTGTGTGTGTGTGTGTGTGTGTGTGTGTGTGTGTGTGTGTGTGTGATGGACTGCCGACCTGTCCAGGGTGTCCCCCTCCTGCCTTTCACCCCTTTCAGAGACGGCTGGGATAGACTCCAGCAGATCAGATCACCGTGACCCCGAATTAAGCAATAAGTGGGTATAAAAGATGAATGAATAAATGACTGACATCACAACACACCATAATCAAAGTTGAAATGTTATTGTGTTAATTATATTCATCAACGTGTGTGTGTGTGTGTGTGTGTGTGTGTGTGATTGGTTCTGTGTGTTTAATCCAAATAAAAGGTAAATGGCATTTAAAATATTATTATACATACTGATATACGTTTAATCTTGTATTGAATTGAATATTGAATATTGTCACTTTGATTAATTATATTTTAATGACGGTGAAAAAAAATGCTGTTAATTATGCAAATTATGGAAATAGTAAGAAGTTCTTAAATGGCAGAACAAGTGATTTTTAAAATAAGAATAAAATAAAAACTGAAAAATCAGATTAGCCAATATTTTACAATAGAACATAGATAATATATTAATATAAATTAAACTGAGAATTTGACAATTTTATTTACAAAATGAGCTCATTTCAAATTTGATCCCTTAAAATAGTTTATGGGACGAGGCATGTTTACCATTATGTAACAGTTTGAAGACGTCTGGACATCAAGGTTATACATTTCTGAAGTTCTGGTGTTGGAATTTGGTTCTGATACAGGCTTCCAGCTGCTGAAGAGTATATGTTCATCTATGACATATTTTTCGTTTAATGGTGCACCAAATGTTCTCTATAGGTGAAAGATCTGGACTGCAGGCGGGTTAAATCAGCACCCGCACTCTTCTACTAAAAAGCCATGCGATTGTTATAGCTGCAGTATGTGGTTTTGCATTGTCCTAATAAAATACATGTTACCCAGAGGCGACAAACATCTGTTTGATGGCGTGTCCCAAAACTTCATCTTGGGTACACTTTTTAATATGTTTTTAGTTACATGTTAATATGCACTGTAACAGATGAAGTGAATAACATGTTTATTACCTGGCTACAGCCAGATCTGCAAAAGTGGTGGCAACAAATGAACAGTCAAGTGCTGAAAGTAGGGTATCTCCAAATCAGCAGGTGTTGTGGGGTGTTTTTTGGTGTGCATTGGTTTCACCTAACAAAACTAGTGAACCAGGGTAGATTCATGGATGCACCAGGCGCACCGATGTATGTGAAGATTAAAGGTTAGCTTGTCTGTTCCAGTCACAAAAAATGAATATAATGGCTGGCTCGGATAGAAAGATATATACCACGCAGAGTATGTTTTTGCTTGCTGCCTATCAGTCAGATTGATAAAATTTATTAACCCATTGAGGTCTTGATTTGGAGTCAGTGATGTCCCAGATGTGCTCAATTGGATTCAGGTCTGGGGAACCGGCAGGCCAGTCCAAACGCATTAATGCCTTCGTCTTGCAGGAACTGCTGACACACTCCAGCCACATGAGGTCTAGCATTGTCTTGCATTAGGAGGAACCCAGGGGCAACCACATCGGCATATGGTCTCACAAGGGGTCTGATGATCTCATCTCAGTACCTGATGGCAGTCAGGCTACCTCTGGTGAGCACATGGAGGGCTTTGCGGCCCTAGAAAGAAATGCCACCCCACACCATTACTGACCCACTGCCAAACCGGTCATGCTGGAGGATGTTGCAGGCAGCAGAACGTTCTCCACGGCATCTCCAGACTCTGTCACGTCTGTCACATGTGCTCAGTGTGAACCTGCTTTCATCTGTGGAGAAATTTCAGTGTCTTACAATAAAATTAGGGCAAAAAAAACCTCCTCCGAACCCCTAAAACTTAAAACTAGGCGTCTAGTTTTGTAACTCCGCCTATAAACACCCCTGCAGACTGGGGCGCTAGACTGCTGTTCCTCTCCGACGGGTGGAATTTACAACCCTCTCCGTCTCCATGCCGAGATTTGGAAACTTGATTCGACCTGTCGGAATGCGTGTGTTTTATTAAACTCACTTTAATCACGATCATCTGCAGGTAAATAAACCTTTTCGTTTTTTGTGCTAGTTGTTGCGATTCTAATCGGAAGTCGGAGAACTTTTCTTTGCGCAGATGCGAGTCTGAAGCGCACAACATGCGCCGATGCGTACTGGCAAAACTTAACGCCTTTGAAGGGTGTTTGTGTCAATATAAAGAGGATAAAAACTTTCCAGGCGTTCTTTCGATTCATATTTGGACATTTTCTTAATGATTATTTTTAATATTTCTTGCTTGATTGTTGCGTAAATTTGCCTGTAATTTAAGAATAAAGGAAGAGGAGGAAGAACCTGAGTTGTGGTTTTCTCTGATGAAGATACTTTAATTAAGAAAAGTTCTCTTAAGCCAGATCACCTCATCACAGCTTTTGTAAAAGCAGACATAAAGATGATTTGTTTGCTTTGGGAAGATGTTTTACCTTTTTCACCTGGAAATAAAATATATTATTATTATATATTCTTTAGGTAGCAAAAAAGGTCATAAAATGTTATTATGCTAAACTCAAACTGTGGTTTTATTCGAAGCAGAACTTTAATAACCTTAGAGGTATTCAGTATATCGACATGGTAACAATATCATGATAAATAGTCCCACAATGTATAATTTTTTTGTTAAATATAATAAACTATATACTGTTTGTATCATTGGTATTTGTTTCAGAAGTACTTTTACAATGTTGACTACCTAAAAAGCTGCTTAAAAGTCTAGTAATTTGCTGAGTGAATATTTTCCATTATCAACTGTACTGTTTATAGAGGCACTAAAATTATTACTAACCCATCAGCTGTTAACAATAAATGTATGTGATACTATAGATGTCATTTCTGTTTTTAAAGATAATATTGCTATTGCTGTAGAACGTATACGTATAATAAATTTACATTTTAGTCTAATTATGTTCTTTTGTGAAAAGTTCCTTAAGAGGTTTTCTTCTAAGAGAAAACGTCACTAAAAACCTTGAACAATGATAATACAGGGAAGTAATGATTTAGCTTTATGTGTGACTAATTTATGTGGAATTACTGTCTCATCAATGCAGTGAAAGTGTTAAAATTGTTTTAGTGTGAGTAAAACATGTGAAATATGTTTGTCCTAACTTTGGATGAAGTTTGAATCTCGACCGAAAAACCCAGGGGAATAAAACTGGCTGTGCTGTCAGGATAGGCGGGATGGCATACTTTCTTTTCTGTCAATCACAGTGACACAAGACAGTCACTGGTGTGTGTGTGTGTGTGTGTGTGTGTGGAAGACTACATCTGAGGAGGAAGGTAGATGGCTGAGTGTGTACCCAGAGTCTGGGGTTGATCAGCAGCAGTTGGTTGCAAATAATGCTGTTGGTTTCATTCGGAGGAAATCTTAATTCACCAAGGTTGTTAGCTGGGTATAATCTGGGAGAGCTGGCTGGAGGTTGGGACTTGGCAGGTGACCAAATTGTGGAGAAACTGCAACCTGATCTATCAAGGAATTTGGAATTCAAAGGAATGATTGTATAAAAAAGGGTGAGCCCCCCCCCCTACTCAGCTTTTAATGGTACATAAACTGTCTTTATTTATTTATTTGAAGTTTGGTGTAACCTATAAGACATTTAAGCTCATGCTAGAACTTTCCCAAAAACTGATTTATTTTTAAGCTTCCATCAGTTCATCAAAACAATATTGAAGTATGTTTCTCCGATTCTTTTTTATTTTTGAACCTTCTCAGGTCACCTTGTTTTATTTAATTCATAGAGAGGGTATGATGCTGCTGTTTCTTTCTCAGGGCTGAGAATTAAACTGTGTATTTTGGTTTAAGCAGAAATGTTTTCAATTACCTTTTAAATACTATTTAAGCGACTATTTTTAACGGTGATTGTTGGAAAAATTGTTTCTCCTTATTAGAAGTTAGCATATATGCTTCCAAAGTGCTTTGCTAAGAATCTACTGGTGAATACTTGCATTATTTGTTTTGCCTTTCATCGGTTTGGTGATATTTAAGGAGAAGTTTGTTTCAAAAAGCAGAAGTACAACTACATGATTTGGTCAAAGATCTGTGGGTACATTACCTGCACACCCACATAAGTGTGTCTTCCTCAAACTTACAAATTCATTTATCTCTTTTATACAACTGAGTTATTGGGGGTTTAAGGGACTTGCTCAGGGGCCCAGCGGTGGATGTTGGATATCAAACCCCGATCTTTCAATTAGCAGTCTCAACACCTCAACCACTGAGCTATGTAGCATAAACTGGTGGATGTGATTCAACCACCTGATGTCATCAGTGTGCCGGCCGCATATAATATTATAGATGTATTTGTTAAATTAAAAAAAACATGAAATACGTAAATGACATATGTAATACATTACATGCTGTACTGAACAATTGGTGTGTTTATGTGTGCAATAATATATATTTGTAGAATGTTTTTTGTAAGCTGTAGCATTACCCACATTTACACTTACGGCATTTACAGATGCGCTTATCTAGAGCGACTTACATTTATCTCCTTAGAGGCCTTGTTCAGGGGGCCAGGCGGTGGTGACTTGATGGTGCTGGGAATGGAACCCTGATCTTCCCATTAACAGTCCAACACCTTAAACACCTGCTACCAATCCCTCCATTATGATTTCACTTCACTGAAACTAAGATGTCCTCATGGTTTGAAGAATCATGAAGACATGGATTGAGAAAGTTAAAAGGAGTGAAGGAAATGAGGGTCCTGCACAAAGACCTGACTTTCCACAGTCATGCTCCATAATTGAGTTAAAAGTCTTTAAAGAAGTGTATTATAGGAGTAGGAATAAGAGTAAAATCTGAAATACACTTAGAATATCTTTATAGTAATAAAATATCAATGAAAAGCCTGGGTTAAAACAAAGCATTTAAATAATAATATAATTATATCCTAATATACTAATAATATTTAAATAAACCCGAGTTGATTAACTGCATAATGCAGAAATAGATTTCACCATGTGGTGCTTTGCATTTAGATTATTTCACACCCCATGATAGAAAATAGTCCACATTCAAATAAGTCGAATCCTCAGTTCTTGTTTTTTTTACTTCTAAAAAGGTTTCATAAATCACAGGAAAAAAAGATGAAAAATATTTAACCCATGATATGATAGCAGCATTGCTTTACTAGTATAAAACCTGTGCTTAAAGAAAAGATCGTAAGAAACTTATAACAGAAATACACGGCAGACGGAGAGAGCGTAAAGATTAATCTGTTTTAGCAAAAATTATCCTAATGAATTAAAAGAAGTTTAATAAGAAATGAAACCATCTGTGCATAACATCACCATATTGAAATGTTATGTTCTAAAATCTAATATTTCTATTAAGATCAAATTTAAATGTATTTGTCACATAAACTTTACAGTACAGTGAAATTTTACTATTACTTTGCACATCCCGCAAAAGTGCAGGGTCGGATATGATTCAGCACCTCTGTAGCAGGAAGGCATTAAGGGTCTTCCTCAAAGACCCAACAGTGGCAGACTGGTGGCAATTGGGCTTGAACCTGGGTCTTCCTGGTCTTTCAATCAACAACTTAGTGCCTTAACCACTTAAGCCACCACTGCCCCAAAAATATTAAGGGAGTACACAACTGCAGTCCCCCACTACCGGAAATTATGCAGTCGAGATTTTCACATTTAGAGACAACTGGAGTGCAATGGCTGAGCCTCACCCTGGATGAACCACCTTCTTGATCATGGTACAATATCTCCGCTGCCTAGTAAGTAAATGTGACTGACAGGCAGTTCGGTGGTTAAGATGTTGGAATGCTGATTAGAAGATCATGGTTTCAAATCACAGAACCACCAAAAATGCCACTTCTGGACGGCTAAACAAGGCCCTTACTTGCTCAGTTGGATAAATGTAGATCTCTCTGGATAAGAGTGTAAATCCTTTCTTGTATGTGGAATGTTTATTGCTAGAAAAGGGAACTCAGGTTATTTGTATGTTGACATTCGCTGTGACATTATTGCTGTGCTAGATTATTGTAGAATTATAAAATGTTTATTCATAGATAAAATTACTCATCCTCATCATTTACTCGCTGTGTGAGTACACTCACTTATGCCATATCTGTTATCTATTTATGATCCATTCATTTGCCTGCTACACGTGTACTTTCAGCGGATGCCTGAATACATTAGAGCTTGCACTCTGCCTTCGTCCTCAGCATGCGGGAACACAAAGGGTTAATGGAAATGTCATTTGAATAAATGGTGGTGTGACAGACAGACAAGGATCCTCTGTAAATACCGAACAGTTCCCTAATTCTTTACGCTTTTTATACCTCAACTTTGCTTAACAAATCGGGCAGCATGTCTTTCAGTGGTGCCTAATAAAAAAAAAACAAGGACAAAAACCATCCAGCGAAAAATTCAATTTAAAACCTGTCCTTTAGAAGGTGACCTCATCTCGCTGACCTTGATACCTTCATCACCTCCACCGTCGATGGTAAAGTCGACAACGTTTTAGCAGGGGACTTATTATGCACCCAGTTTTTTAGTTCTTTGAAATATCAACTCAGTGGCCTGCCTGGACACTTCCCTTGTTCTTTTTTTAGCCATGGTTCATTTTTCGTTCCCCACTGAGCACCAAGGGTGTTAAAATAATTGCCAGCTTTTAACAAGCCTTAGGAAAGTGTGTGTCCTATCAAAATGTGCGATAATCACACTGGGACGTTGACTAGACCTGTTCATTGTTTATACATTTCAGGAATAGTGATTTCTCTGTGATAAATATTTGGTATTATAAGAGATCCTAGACTCACAACCTTAAATAATTCACACACTTTCTCCGCTCTAGTAGACTGGAAGTTCACATCTTTCGCTGATGACACCAAGTCAACAATAATCACAAGCTGGAATTTTGCTTGGAAGCAGCTCCAAGGCTCTCGTTGTTTGGAATTTAGGATGTCACGCTCGAGTGCAAAACAATGCGATTGATTGTGTCTCACCTTCCAGAAAGAGACAGAAAAAGGCTCTCCTTTTACTCTGTCTTAAAAGATAATTAAAGTACTATCACTGTTTGAATCGCAGCCGCATCGTCATATTCATTCATGCTGTGTACGATTGAAGTTTTCTTTCTACCTCCGTTAGGGATAGTCGATACCGAACTGTTGCCAGGGTCTGTCTTTGTAACTTTTTATTATGGATGATTGGTTTTAATTTGCTTGAAAGAATTCTTGTAACTTTATACAGACATGATTTCTAAATGAAAAAACTATTTAATCTACCAATCTGGGAGAAATATTTTGTATTGTGTGAAAAAAATCTTGTTTTCATTAGACACCAGTGGTGGGCTGTCAGGTCCAGCAAATCCTTCTCTGCTTCCTAAACACTAAAAGAAGCACTAACCTTCATTTACAACTTAAATTCTAATATTTGTTCTATGAAATGTTATTAATTTATTAATTAACAGTTATTTTCATAGTTGCACTGCTTTAGATATGTGTATATGGATGTTAAATTATTTGTCCAATCAGATTTCAGTCTGTATGTGCTGCCATGTCAATCTAATTTGCCCAGGGCCTTCAGAATCAGTAATTTAAACTATATTAGCAATCGGACTGTTTCTTTAACCAATCAGATTTCAAATTCGCCTCACAGGGCACAATAATGTCAGCAATTTTCCGTACTGTGATTGGTTAATCAGAGCAAATTCAGTTAGTCAAATTAGCAAAACACATTTGTAGTGAGCTGCACACATTAATATAAACTGTATTAGAACTGTATTTTACGCCCACAATGGCTGAAGGAAAAGCTAGACAACGTGAGGAGAAGTCGAAAATACGCATCACATGCCCCAATATGCGACACTCACCAGCACACGAAACATCTTTGGATCCACGTAAGTATGTGAACAGGTCTTCTCCGTGGGTTTACTCCAGTTACTCTGGTTTCCTTCCACAGTCCAAAACCATATATGTTAGATTGATTGGTGATTCTAAATTGCCCATAGAAGTGAGTGTGAGTGTGTGTATGTGGCCCTGTGATGGACTGACGACCTGTCCAGGGTGTACCCTCTTCTGCCATACACCCTTTTAGAGACGGCTGGAATTTTGTACGTGGTATGAAGGTAGAAAACAATGTTTTGTAGCGTTTTCAAAATTTTAGATGTCAAAAGGGCTTTGTGGTTCCCAATGTTAATTTTTTTTTTGGGAAACTCACCCAAATGGCTATTTGAGTGATAAAGGTTGCTGACCCCTGACCTAATCCATATTGGAGGACTTTTGAAAAGCGAAATTTAAAAGCAGACTTGTGCAAAAATCAGACATGAAATGGAGTTTGAGGATCGAAAAACCTTTCAAAAAAGAAAGTAATTTTGTTTCGCTTCAAAGCTCAATTATCACGAATGCCTCCTCTTTGCATTTTGTGGTAGCCTATTGATTCCATTCATAGCGCCATTAGAACAAACAAATCGAAAGCACTTGAGTAATTATTCACTTTAATGCCTACAACTTTTCACTGCATTGGCGCGGCCGATTCCCTGGTTTTTTTTCTTAAAAACAGCTTTTTAATTTAAGATGTTTTCAATTCTTTAAACAGCGAAGTCTGATTTCCCAGCATCACTAATGATTGGTACTGTGAGCAACAGAGAGCTTGTTTGCTGTCCCGTTTTCTGAAATCTGCACTTAAGCTTTCTCAGACTCTGTGTCTGATGTGAAATTCGAGCAGTGGAAAGGGCTCATTCGAGGAGACCACTCTACAATGTGTTTCAGTTTCACACAAAACAGCTCACCGCAGTTCCTATTTGCCGGGTAGCACGGCTGCAGCCCATTGGCTGTTGGTTCGTGGTTGTGCTAAAAGCAGGCAAGGTGAATAGAACTTCTGCTCTCCACCATGAGTGTAAAACAGTTTAAGTCTTGCCAGATTGGGCAGTTTTCAATTTGATTGTGTGGGTAAAAATTGGCTTGTGTGGGTGTAGAAAATAGGCCGGTTTTGGAATCAGTTTGGCGTACATTTTATAAGCTAATTATTATTTATAGCTTTCCTATTATGGCAATATACTTGCCGATACATTTCATACAGTTTTTGTCTGCTCGACCCATAAAACTCATAAGCCTATCGTTTTTTCTGCTGAATTAGTGGATGGCGTTGGGGTCCGTCAGCAGTGGTGTAAGAAATTTGACAAAGTCAAATTCCTTTTCCTTTTCCTTCCAGAAAGATCTGTCTCATGAGACATTTAATCAGAAGCTTATTGGTTCTTTTCTTAACTGACATTGGGTGGATGCAATCACATTATTAAGCAACTCCCCTTTTGGGCTCTGTGCAAACCTGCGGCATCAGTGTGTATCTGTCAAAATAGACAAAGTGAAGGATGGAAAAGAAACGTAAGGGAGGAGCAGAGAAATTGCGTATAAAAAACCCAAGTCTCTCAAACAGACGCTGCAAAAATAGGTAGTGTTTGTGATCATATGTAGTGGGACGGTCTGGCCAATGTTTTGTCCCTGTCCATCACTGGCCAAGACATTTCTAAAGACACCCACTTTATAAGAACATGTATATGTATATGAAAACCGCTTGTGTTTCTGACGATGCCACCGCCGCCGCCGGACACCGAAACAAACACTTAAATGGCCTTTTACTTTATTTGCTTTATATATTTTTTTCTCCTTTACAGATGTTCAATGTGACCATATTTCCGATGTACGCTCTCTGTCTGCTAGTGCGAACATGCTAACCTGTGTGTGTGTGTCTGTGTGTGTGTAGGGGTGCATAAACCCAAACAGATCACTTTTCGATTGGTGTTTGTCGCTAGCTATAGTACGGTATGGTATTTATTGTTGCAGTTAAAATGAGTAAATATTGATTGAATATATTTTAGGTGTTTTTGTGTAGGTTGGGCTGGGGTTTGGACGGTTTTTGGGCTGGAAACTATCGACTATATCTGGCAACACTAAACAGTTTCGGGTAACAGTCCTGAGGGAATGAGGCTGAGAGGAAACTATAGTGAAACAGGATCAGAGCTGTATTTGTGGCTAGTCGCTTTGCAAAGCTAATAATAGAAGGAGAGAAAAAAAAGTCATATGGCCCTTTTTTGTGTCTTATTAATTCTTTGGGTTGAAATCTCAGACAATGTCAACCCGTTGTGCTTTACACTGTTGCTGGTGCGTTGGTGAGGTATCTGTCTTGTAAGTGAACACCAAGCTTGTTCGATTTTGTCTCCGACACCTCACACGCAAGGCAAGACAGAACATCTGTTCTCGAAATAAGGAAGTGAAGATATTAGTCACCAACAGAGGAAACTCGGGGAGGGTTGTATTGTAAAGCCTGACGTTGTTGAAAGAAGTCGAGCATTTTTGTCAGTTTGTCAGTGCACCTCCGTAATTGACAACGTAACTGACTCCGTCGGCTGAGTCAAAAAGACAATTTTTGGCAGAACGACTTTTTTTATGGTAATAATCTTGTGTGTGAGGGGGGAAAACCCGTTAGACTGTTTCTAGTTTGTTCTCACCTAAACTAGAAAACGAAGCGACTCAGAGCTTCCCTCTCTCTCTCTCTCTCTCTTTCTCTTTTTCTCTCTCTCTCTGAAATATTTCTACATCCCCCAGATTGCTATGTTTATAAAATCACTTTGATGCCCATGCACATTTGTCGGTCATGTGGTCATTTTCTTGAGAAGACCTGATAGGTGTAGTGTATTAATCAGTATGAGGGACTGCAAGTGATCTTACACCTGAGTCGACTTTCCTGTCAGCAGAGGCGACATGCTGTACTGCTGCACACAGATCTGTTCCTGACTCTGTTTACACTCATGCAGCACCAGGGCATCTTTCACATTCTGTGACAAATATAATTTACACCATGAGCACTTTCTCTCTCATCTCTATGTGTGTGTTCTTTCTTTCTATTTTTATTTAATCTCTCTCTCTCTCTTTTTTTTCTGTCATTTGTTGTTATATTTTGTCTCTTTTTTTCCTTTTTTTATTGTCTTCTTTTTTTCCATCTTTTTTTTCCCTTTTTTTTTCTTTCTTTCTTTCTTTCTTTCCTCCTTCCTTCTCTCTTTTTTAATTTTATTTCTCTCTCTCTGGCTTTTTTTTAGTCCTTACTCCATTAGCTATCGTTATAACAGTTATATCAACAGATATAAAGTTTACACAGACTTATAACTTTGCTGTTTTTTTGTGATGTAGTGGAAAAAAGATCAATGTCAGACCTTCTTTTAAACTCAATTCAAGCAAAAGAATACATGACAAAATATGCAGAAAATAATAATAAATTCACTTGTTAAAATTCTCTGTATGTACTAAATATTACATTTTATAACTGAAATTTGGGTTTTAAGGTGTTATTGTTTAAAACACTTTACGCCCTCAGACATGTCCCAACATCCTTAAAAAAAGTGTTTAAAAAAAACAATGTGTTGTAACACAGTAGGTCAGAGCTTGTGATAGTGAAGATGAGACCTGAAAAAAAATAATTCTCTTTCATCAGACGGTCATGATGCTAAAGTTCAGTAGCTGCAGGTCAATAGCGAGAGTGAAAAAGAGAGAGAGAGACAGAGAGCGAGACGAGAGAGAGAGAGAAAGAAAAGAGAGAGAGAGTAGAGAGTGAGAGAAAGAAGAGAGAGAGAGAGAGAGAGAGACAGAGAGGGAGAGAGAAAAGAAACAAGAGAGAGAGAGTATGATGGAGAAAGAGAAGAGAGAGAGAAGAGAAGAGAGAGCGAGACAGAGAGCGAGACAGAGAGAGAGAAAAAGAAAAAAAAAAAAAAGAGAGAGAGAGTATGTGAGAGAAAGAAGAACGAGAGAGAGAGAGACAGAGAGGGAGAGAGAAAGAAAAAAGAGAGAGAGAGAGTAGAGTGTGAGAGAAAGAGAGAGAAAGAGAGAGCGAGACAGAGAGAGAGACAGAGAGAGAGAGAAAGAAAAAAAGAGAGAGAGTATGTAAGAGAAAGAGAGAGAGTGAAAGAGAGAAGAAAAAGAGAGAGAGAGAGAGACTTTTTTGACTTTTACAATCCTTTATTTGACATAAGTCATGTTATACTTTACATGGTAATCATTAGGCTTATTTAGTCAAATAGTAAATAAATTATTAAATAGATGAATAAATAGACATACAAATAAATAAAATAAATAGACAATAAAATCAGAAAATGACAGTTAAAAGATGGGGGTAGGTGTGCACATTTAGCCTAGCTCTGGTATAAAAAACAATTCTTTCTTTTTTACTGAACACAGAGCTTCTTTACAGCACCACACAGCCTCAAACATCTTTAAGTCACCCATGCTCTTGTAAAAAGTAAAATCAACAACAATTCTGGATCTTAAAAGTCTGGAGAAGATTGTAATGGCATTGCAATCTGTATTTTGAGCCACTTTGTTTTTCCTGCTCAGGTATATTGCCATTTTTGCTTGACCAAAAATAAAAATGAATTAATTGGCACATATACCTTTTGCTCCGGACGTATTTAAAACCAAAAATAAAACACTGAGATGTCACAGAGGTCTACCAACTCCCATAAGCGCTTGCGGGAGGCAGGATGCGGCTCTGGGTGATTCCTATCTAGATTGTCCATTGTGCAATTAAAATCTCCAGCCAAAATTAAAAACTCTGCAGTGTTACAGTTTAAAAAAATATTGTTGATTTTGTCTAAAAGACTCATTTTATCCACTGCACTGGTGGGAGCATACACACACAGATAAAAACCAAAACCGCATTCTCATAAAACGCATTTACTTTTAAAAGCCTCCCATTTACAACTTCTTCTATATTATAAGAAACCGGAATAAAATTGCGATTAAAAAGCAAGGCAACAACACCACTAAGCGACATGTTGTGGCTTAAAATCACCAACCCATCCCACTCCTTCACCCAATCAGCAGCATTACTGCTGTCGCTGTGGGTTTCCTATAGCTTTACTCTTTTTCTGTGTTCCCTTGCTCCATTTATATTAAAACTCGCAACCTGGATCCCGTTCATAAAAATAAAATTGAAGTAAAACAAACAAGTGCTAAGAATCACAAAATAAAAACCACCACACACTGTATCAGTCCTCATCTGAGTTCTCCTTATTGACCTTTGTTATCAGTTTCTTCAGTCTAAACATTTCTGGATCTGTGAATGCGCCTTCTTTTCTAAAATGTTTTATATCGTGAACAAACTGTTTCCGGTCTGCGAAAAACTCTTTTCACTGATACATTTTTTTGCCACTTGGTGGTTCTTAAAAACTCTTTAATATCTTCAGCACTAACACACATTTAAAGGTTCTTCCTGAGAATCTACATTAAAACATGAGTCTGACATTGCACCCTCACTGTCCAATTCATGTTCCTCCACCTTCTTATCCTTTTTAGCCTGCTTTTTGTTTTGCTCCTTACCTCGCTTCTTTCTTTTTGTTGGTACTTTGAACAAGGGCTCATCCTCCATCTCCACATTTTCCCCTTCCCCTTGCACTGGTGCAGTGACAGGTGTCTCTTGGCGACGGCTCTGCACCCCTGTACCTGCCTCAGCCAGATCTAGCACTGCTCCACTGGGTCCGATTCAGCTGAGCAGCGCTTTTTCTGGTCTGGCTCGACTAAACAAGGCTTTTCTAAAGTGGGTGTGTCATTAGTGGAGCTCTGTGCTGCAGTCTGAGCAGTTACGGGGCTTTCGGCAGCGGGCCGAGCTGCAGCCGCAGAGGGAACGGCTTCAGCAGGCTCAGCTGTGTCTTGCCCAGGTCGCTTAGAGACACCGGGGTCACTCTGTCTTTCAGGACAGGCACGCACAAAATGTCCTGTCAGCCCACATTTAAAACATTTTATTTCTGCATCGGTGGAAACAAAGATGTTATAATCATATCCCTCAATCCTGAATTTAATAGCTACATTCAGCTCATCATAACCTTCATTTAAAATGAACACCATAAACACCATTCTCCTGAAAGACACCAAGTGCTTAACCAGTGGGAACTTGCAACCAAGTGGAATGTTTTTCATAGGGGAGACAGTTCGCCCGTACCGAGACAGCTCTCTAGCAATTGCCTCATCACTAATGAAAGGGGGCACATTAGACAGGATGGCCTTTTTAGCAGGAGAACTGAGGGGGGGGTAACCAGTATGTTTTCATTATTAACAATTATTCCTTTTTGAATCAGCTCATTAACTTTTTTTCTAATTTATTTTAAAAAACAACTATTGTGCTGTTCATTCGGGAGGCAGAGACAATATTCTCATGCCCCACCACATCACCAACCGCTAAAACACACTCCTCAGCACTCGCCGTGCAAACCACCAGAACACAGTGCCGTTCAGTCAGACTTTCGAACAGCCTACCACTGGGTGTGGCTTACTACTCGCCATGCTGCTGCTCTCTCTCTCACACACACACACCCGCGCGCGCGCGCGCAAAGGCACGCTACCACACACACACACACACACACACACACACACACACGCACACACACACACACACTAGATTGTTCCGAGATGTTATTTGGCAAAACGGCTGAAAAAAAACGCTGAAAAAAAATGCGAAAAAACGCCGAAAAACCTGGCAAAACGCCAATCGCTCTCGCGCTCTACACGCACGCTCGCTTGTCACCGCGCATGCACAGAGAGAGAGAGAGAGAGAGAGAGAGAGAGAGAGAGTAAGAGAGAGAGAGAGAGAGAGAGAGAGAGAGAGAGGGGAGACTTTGACTTTTTAAATTTTTTTATTAAATTTAACCAATTTTACTTTAAATTTACTTATTGATAAAATCATTGTTGTGACTCAATAATAAATAAAATAATTACTAAAACATAATTTTATTTCAAAAAATCCTGAAAACACTTGCTTTTAAAACATCCTGAAAACATCTCATGCTTTTAGCAAACACATGCTAAAAAATTCTTCTATACATCACCTGTTTAACTTGAGTTCAGTCGGACCAGGTGCTAAACAGGAAATCAAATCAGAATTTATGACTGCAGGTGCACAGATGCGAAAAAGCCTTCAGTTGGCTACGGGCATGGGCTTTCATTTGCAAGTGCACAAACGGCTGAAACACAAAGCGAAAGGAATCAAATGGCGGGGAAAAAGTGGAAAGAACTTATTTCTGGGCAAAAAGCAATGCCACGCTCTGGATCTAACGCAACGCTCCCATTGTCATCCTGCATGTGGAGAAGCAGATTCAGACAGAGAGATTGAGTTTTGTTACCTACTTTACGAGAGAGAGTTACCGAGACTTCGACTTTTTCAAATTTCCTTTTTTATTCAGTCATTAGTTACTTTCTTCTTTACATTTTTTTTTAAACTCATCTTTACTTCATCATTCACTTTCCTGTAATCCTTTTCATTTTTGTCACTCAGTTTTTTCCTTATTTTCTTTATTTTTTTTTCAAATTCCTAATCTTTTTTTCTCTTTTTTCTCTTTATCTGATTTCTTTCTTTTCTGCCTGGCACTGATTTTCATTTGCAACGCTTTTGTCTGTGGGATCCGGGCATGCTGGTTATCATTTGCAAAGTGCCCCAAACAGGAAAGACCTTTTGCGGGAATGTTATGGAGTGTGATGGGTGACGACTGTATAAAAATACTTGGAGCTCGTGGCAAATCCCACTCACACATCACATGTATGAGTAAACTGCATATTCTACAAGCGCAGACTTGTTCACCGGGCTGGGATAGTGTTAAAGAAGCATTATTCAGCATCTTCGAACCTTCTCATTGATAGTTTGACCTACTTTAAGCAGGTCATGTGTAAATAAATTCACTTCTCATCATTTTTCTCTCTCTTTCCACGTCTTTTCCTTTTTCTTTTATTTTTTTTGTTACTTTCATTCATTCTTTTTCTTTCTTTCTTTCTTTCTTCTTTCCTTCTTATTTATTTTTAAAACTCTCTCTCTATCTGTCTTTGTCCTTTTTCATTTCTATTTTGTCAGTCATTAGTTTTTTTGTTTTCCTTCATTTTTTTTCTTATTTTGTTCTTTTTTCTTTTTTTTTCTTTTTCTGCCTTTTCTCTGTATTGCTTCATTCTTTTCTGATTTTCTTTTTTCTTCTTTTTTGATATTTATTTATTTTTTCTTTTTTCCTTTCTTTTTTTCTTTCTTTCTTTCTTCATTTTTTCCCTTACATTTTCTTTTTATTATTAGTTATTTATTTATTTTAACCATTTCCCTAAACACATTTTAATGTCGTTAATAATTCCTTACTCTATTAACTATCTTTATAACAGTTATATAATGTAATGAACATCAGCCATCAGCACCTGAAGCTCTGCGCCGATTCGGCATTTAATGAGATATAAATCAGTAATGCAGTGAGTGATAACTCTTGCAGTTATAATGCACACATATCCTTCCTGGGGTGTTAATTAATGCTATATTTAGACTTCATATCTCTGTACGAGTACCGATTTTTACAATTAACCTTTAATATACTGTATAAAATCTTAAAGAGTTTTATTAGGGTGGTCATATATTAAAGACAGAACTCTTAAAAAGTTCTGTCCAGTTCAGTTTTCTTTGTAACCTGTGAAAAGTTTCTTTAGTAAACTTTTTTATGGGTTTATTATTATTATTATTTATTATTTTTGTTGACTTAATTTGATAGATATTTAAACTATATATTTTATATTACCAAACAGAATGACATTTTTAAGTACAGGGATGCTTTGACTTACGAGTTTAATTCATCGAGTTGTGCACGTTCAAGCTTCTGTGAATTACGAGGCTCGTAACTCAAATTTACTTGTATTTGTAGTACCGTCAATACTATGTCTGATCAATTCTGAATTGAAATGCCATTAATCCGTTCCAGGTCCCCAACTTTTTTTTGTTACATGTTTTTAAATAAGGCAAATAAACTTATAAAAACTAACGAATATTGTATAAAAACAACATACAATAGGATGTACTGCAATAAACTGGTTTTATTAAGTATAATGTACAGCATTTACCTTGGAGATCAGACGACTCCACTTGCTAACGCACATGTCTGATTAGCTATCAAGTGAGACACGGGATGCTGAGTGGCTGTTACAGCGTTCACTGTGTCCTTCGCTACGTCAGCTAGCAGTTGGGTGTCTGAGGCTGGCTCGTAACCCAAATTTTAGAGCGCAACTTAAAGCAAAAATCGGCCTACAGACGGCTCGTATCTCAAAAAACTTGTTAGTTGGGACACCTCGTAAATCAAGACACCACTGTAATTAGTTAATACAAATATAATATGATAACTGATATTAATTAAACTATTAATAATTTAAATAAATTGATCTAGTGTAAAATATATTTTTTTTTTAAAATGTTGGAATTATTACATTACAGAAAACAAACATTACAACTACATACCGTGACACTGACGTTCGGTAAAGCCGGGATATTATTAATTTATTAAAAAAATCAGACCTTGGGTCTGATCTGAAATGAGTCATGGCACGATGGCTTTTAACATAACATCGAGTAACATCTTTGTTTATCTTTGTTTGAAAACTCTTGGTTGAAGGTGACATCTTTCGATTTTAGATGCTTATGAACAAACACTGGGAAGTTCAGTCTAAAAAATAGAAACAATCAGTTAAAAGCATATACTTAGGAAAGCCTACACATTTCTCAAACTCTTGAGTGTTTACTATCATGTGTGGGCATCATGTGGGGTCGACTAATGTGTGTTTTTCAGGGCCACAGACAGTACAGATTATTACAGATTGAGTAGGCTGATAACATTTATATGCTTATATATGTCTAATGTAAAAAAATCTGAATAAATTCATTTTAGAAATAACAAATGATTTCTTAAATGCTTTTAAACATATCTTTAATTCTGGGAATTGTTAAAAACTTAGTAGAAGTAAACAACAAGCAAGCAACAAATGTACAAATAATAGAGAATAAATGTAATAGCTCCTTTAACTTTTTAAAATGGGACACAATTAGTAATCCCAAAGCCGAAGCAGCCCCAGCACCAGGTTGTGGTTCAGGAAGCAGAGCTGCTTAGCATGCTTTCCAGCGAGCTTGCTTCTTCTCTTGTCATAAATCGCAGACACTTTACCTAAATTACACTCATTAGGGACTGATGGATGCTTATCAGAGCCAAATAGCATATTTTAAAATTAAAGTATTTTATCAGTTTTGAAAATGACCGGTATCGATACTAAAAAAAAATATTATCGGTAAAAATCAAAAACATCTATAAAATCTAATAATCGGCAGGCTGATAATCGGTTGACCCCAAATATGAGCTTTATTTTAAGCACCACTGTGGGGTGTGAAATGACAAAAATGTCTAATGCTGGACAGAGGACATGCCAAAAAAACTACCTCAACCCACATATACGCACACACTCGAACATTTTCTGTAAGCACAGTCACTTTAAAATGCTATAGTCACTTACAATACTACTATAGTTACTTTATTCACTTTACAATGCTATTTGCACAGTACTGTTGTAATTTGCACATTTCGTGTCTACCTCTACAATATGGCGCTATTCCGTTATGTCCCGTCCTTAATTGTCTTTTTGCACTGTCCTTGTTATGTTTGTATTGTTTATCGCACTGTCTGTTTCTGCACTGTCTGCACTGACATGCACTGCACTTTTATGTCTATCCTGTTTAGTGGCTCTTTGTTGTTTTGTAAATTCTATGTTTTGTGTAGCACCAGGGGGTCCTGGAGAAACGTTATTTCATCTCACTGTGTACTGCATTCTGCTAATCTGCTATATATGGTTTGAAATGACAATAAAGCTCCTTGTAACCTTGTAAAAATGCTCTGGGAAAAAAGAGTTAAAACATTTAAAACTAATATTTTTAATAAGTCGTACGAAAGTGTGAGGCAGACGCTTAAGAAGGGTCCATATTGCCATAAGGAAAGGCTTTATAACAAAGACATGACTATAAGTACTCTTTGTTTGTTGGCTAGTAAACAATACGTTCCAATGTGTTTATAGTTTGGCTAGCTTATAAATCTAGCCACAGGAAGTACCAGCGGATTTAGTTAGTAGTCAGGTGTGGGTGCCCTCTGGTGGTGGGAGGCCGGAATCGTTGCAAAAAGACTGTTAAGTCTGTGAATGTACAACTTGGCATTTAACATCGACCATTATTAAAAGATAAAGATAAACACTGAATCCTTAATACAATAGAAGCAAACTGTAATAAAGCAACATAAAAGACAATTAGAAAAATACAACCCAAAGAATTATTAGTGACAAAAGACTTTTGTAAAGTAGAATTTTTTTGGTGCTTTACTGATTGAAGTGAAGTAATGTAACATTGTATTCTGTATTAAACCCCAATGAACCTTTTTATTTTTCAAAGTAAAAGGTTTTTCAAAATGTCAAAGAATCTTTTATACTTCATGAATCATTTCGATTGCACAAAAGATTCCTAATAATACAAAACTCTTCTTAAAGGCACTGAAACCAAAATGGTTCTTTTACCTAAAATAATAGTTTCTCCTTCTCAAATGCTTTCTGGTTTCTACCCAAAGCTTTATTCGATACATGTATTTTTTCCACCTCCACTCCAACATAAATAACTGCATTATCTATAGTGAAAGATTTGATATAAATATTCAGCACCACTGTTACTGAGCAGCTATTTTTTTAAAACCTGTGTCTATAATTCACGCTGACATTTATCTTAACAAACTTCCTATGAGAAAACAGTGGCATAAAGCTGACTTTTTAATCCGGATCTGCTAGAACAACAGTGTGGGTTCTGTCACTCGAGTTCGTTTGGTAGGGTCCGGTTTGTTTCCTTCGACACCTTGTTTGCATTTTTATCACCTTTAACTAAGACGAACTGTCTGGACCATCTGATGCAACAGTTTGGGTTTAACCTTCAAATGCAGCTCGAATAAAACACACTTAATGGCCAAAAGTTTGTGGACACCTCACAAACCCAGCACATATCGTTACTTCGTATTCGAAGTCTAAAGCATGCGGTCATCTAGAATGCGTTTGTACATATGGGGAAGTGGTAGCGCAGTGGTTAAGGTGTTGGACTGCTAATTGGAAGATGTTGCATTCCCAGCACCACCAAGTTGCCACTGTTGAGCAAGACCCTTAACCCCCAATTGCTCAGTTGTATGAAAGAGATAAATGTAAGTCAGTCTGGATGATAAGAATATGTCAGAAATGTAAAAGTATGTTGAAGCATAGCGTTATTTCTTTACTGGAACTAAGAGAAACAAACACCGTAGCAGCAACTTCAGTATCTTGCACAGAACCCTTTTTTACTAAATGTAGACTAAACTTAAGTGAATTGAAACTATATGTGAGAAAAAAGGGTAGTCTGCTAGCTCTGTTTATAGGCAGTAGGTTGAAGTTATAACACAAAGAGAAACACCAGAGAATAGAGTTAATACGAGCACAAAAGATATTGGTTTATTGGTGTTTCAATTCAGGTTCAGTTATTTATATAGTGCAGTAGACATTGTCTTAAAGCAGCTTTTAAGAGTAAAAAACAAAAAATGTTATCAAACCATCCCTAGTGAGAAAACCTGTAGTGACTGTGGCAAAGCAAAAAAAACTCCATTAGATGGTACAAGAAAAAAACCTTGAGAGGAACCAGTCTCAAAAGGAAACCCATCCACATTTGATTGACACTTTAACGGAGAGTGTATTTTATAAATTATATTATTTTAAAACACTGGGTAGTGTGATTATGTGCAGTGTATTTTCTATAATCATAAACAGTCAGAAATCTTTGACAAGCATAATCCAACTGGAGCCAGAAATCCCTAGATGCCTTTGGATCCTTACACGGTTGGCCTCTTCTCACTGAAGGTCTACCACCATCTCTGGATACCTCTGGATAGGTATTAAAAGAGAAACAACTGGAGAGAAATTAGCATAGCTGCTGTTCTTAATATTAGCAGACACTAGCTGATAATGTTCCTTTAATCGGGTGTACCGGAGCATAAGATTATGGGATATGTTATGTGTATGCCTGGCTAAAGAGGTATGTCTTTAATCTTTAAACTGGGTGACTGTGTCTGAACCCTGAACACTGTCAGGAAGGCCATTCCAAAGTTTAGAAGCTAAATATGAAAATGTTCCACCCCCTTTTTTGCTGTTCTGTGAACTACCAGAAGTCCGGAAGATTGTGATTTCAAGGAGTATGATAGACTGCAGCGTGTTAAAAGACTAGTTAGATACATGGGAAAGGTTTCAGTAGGGCTGTGTATTGGCAAGAGCATCACAATACGATACATATCGCGATACATATGTTACGATACAATATATCATGATATATTGCAATAAATTAAAAGATGTTAAACAAATAGCTAAAAATACAACAAATACAAAGCCGGAGACGCCTTTATTATTATTTTTTTTTTCTATTTTACTATTATGGAGACAATGACTGTATGTGTCAGCAACAACTATGGTGGAGGATGTCGTTTGACACGCACTGAGAATTTTATTGAAATACGTACATACGTCATTTAAGTATTTATCGATACTATCGGTTAAAGTATCGATAAACTTTCATGAAAAAACTGATTCTGACTTAACCTCATTAAACACCTTCGGAAAGAACTGGAACACCTTTTTAATACTATTGTAACTGAATGTACACAAATCCACACAGTCACATGACCCAATCTAGAGGAAAGACTATCTAGACGTGTAGAGGTTATTATAGGAGGTAGCATGAGACTCTAACAAAATGCTCAAAAATTACAATTGCATGTGATGGTCGAGTGTCCCAATACTTTTTTTCATCAACATCATGGTGCTCTGACACTAATGTGGACAGATATTTTCCTTTTTTTTAGTCTGTTTTAAAATATAATGTTTTGTTCTGTAGCATAATTCTTCAGCATTGTCCTTTTTTTATTGCCCCTGCCGAAAACAGCATGAACATGAAACCCCCTCTGTTGGTTCCAATTCAAATTAGACACAAACCATGGTAATAAATGCCTTGCTGATGTAATTCACACACAAACCTGGAGGGCAAGTATTTATCTCTCTCTATGGGCTGTATGGCTGTGTGAGGGTTTTTTTCCCAGTGTTTGTGCTTGAGGGCGATTTTTGTTTTAATTTCATTTAAGCATAAGTTGCTCATTTAGAACCAAAGTCATACAGAGTGTTTGGATGACAGTGAGTTCTTTTACAACTAGCTGACTTCTACCATGTGTCAGAAAGATTCAGGGCTTCTTTACTTACAACTGTTGATAATATTAATTTTTATCTATAAATAATATTAGGCTCAACAAATAAAGAAATATTTTGAGTCGATTATATTCTATTTAAAGTTTGATTATATTTATAATTATATCATTTGATTCTTTCTCTTCCAAATGAATAGAAATCTTTTCCGGCTCAATTTTTGACCGCTTTAGTCATCATAATATCATTTGTCAATTTTGATTTGTTTTTTCAGGTCATGTTGCATTTCAGGTTCTACCAGTTCAAGTCAGAACGCAACAGTACCTGCATTTTGCTAAATAACTGCGCTCACACACTGCTTTAACCCATTCCATTGTCAAACACTATTACATTCACCACAGGTAAGAAATAATTGCTCCTGCATGACTCTATAAATGTGTTTCCTTTACTGGTCTATCAATCAGCCTAAATAAACTAATAGCATACTAAGGGGTTTTTTTGCAGGTAACCCAGCAAATTATAGACCAGGAGTCACAAATCTTGGTGTCTTGCAAAGTTTAACTCCAACTTGCCTTGACACACCTGCCTGTAAGTTTTAAATATAATTAGCAAGATAATTTTTAAAAATATCGTGATAGTTTTTTATCGATATTTTTACACAGCCCTCCATTTTAGTATTCAGCTGTTATTGGTACTGGAGCACTATTCATTACTTTTATCATTTTTAACCCCAACTTCCCTAAACACACCTGCCTGTGAGTTTCCAGTATAATTAGCAAGACCTTTAATTAACACTTACAGGTATGTTTGATTAGGGTTGGAGATAATCTCTATAAGGTGGTCCGAAATAGACTACAGCGGTCTGGTCTTGAGGTTTTGCTAATGTCATTCAATTTATTTTTAATTTCTCATTCAATGTTTGTTTTACTTATCATATAACCCTAGACTTATGTAACTCTGTTATTATAGCCGACCAGTTAATAAAGTGTAAAAATCTCCGAGCCTAAATTAAGCAACAGTGTAAACCGGAAAACTTCAGTTAATAAAACACTATATTTCAGCAGGCATCCTAAGATTTTCTCTACGGCTATTTTAAAGCTTTCGTTTAGTCAGAATAGGATAAATAAAATAAAAAAAAAATGTAACCAAATAGCTAAAAAAAACAACAAATACAAAGCCGAAGGAAGTTGTTTGGCACACACTAAAAATTTTAATTACGTATTAACATAACCATGAATAGATTTAAACCATTGTTCAGATATGTATCACTACTACAAACTAGAATATCGATACACTATCGTGAAAAAAAATATTGCTATGATTCAGCACTGTTGCTTCCACTGGTCTTCCTGTGCTTGTGTGGGTTTACTCCGGGTTCTCCAGTCCAAAAACATTTATGTTTGATTGGTGATTCTAAATTGCCTATAAAAGTGAGTGTGAGTGTGTGTGGCCCTGTAATGGACTGGCAACCTGTCCACGGTTGCCTTTTGCCCTTTCAGAGACGGCTGGAATAGACTCCAGCAGATCCCTGTGACCCCGAATTAGGAGTCTTGGAGTTGAGCCGGCACTTCTTGCACAGTATCAGTTTGAGCAAAGAGCAGAGTTCCGACAGCCTAAAGTAACCACAAAGAGTCACACTGAACATCTTCAGGCCTAAAACTGATTAAACTACACAATCGTTTAACATTTATTTACTTTTCATAAAAATAAATTACAGTCTTTAAATAAATTATAGTCAACAGTTTGGAAAGGAAGTACTTTAATCTTCAGAAATCATCTTTATGAAATTTTAGTAAATTATAATTAAACTATAATAAAAAGATATTTATTATATGGATATATGATAAGCAGGGCTGTGTAAAAAAATTTTTTAATGCAGCTGGCTACCGCAATGTGTTTTTCATGAAAGTGTGCCAATATTCAATCCTCTAATATTGATATATAATTAAAGAATGTTTTAATCTGATTTACATTTACTTTATTACATTTATTATTACTAATGCATTACATTCATATTTAATTAAAACACACACTTCAATTAAAATAAAAAGCGCCTCAGGCTTTGTATTTGTTTTATTGTTAGCTATTTACATTTTTGTATCTTTTAAAGTATTACAGTGTATTTTTATTGCAATATAACACAATTTATTGTATAACAGTGTAAAACACTTGCCAGCCTTACACAGCCTTTAAAATAAATTATAGACAGGGCTGATTAATGCAATAATGGTTTTAAAATATTTTTATTAGTAGAGCAGCTATGACCTGAGTAAATTTTACTGAGCTACCTGAGCAGCCCTTCTAAGGCAGGGGTGGGCAATCTCGGTCCTGGAGGGCTGGTGTCCTGCATAGTTGCTTCAACTTGCTTTAATACACCTACCTGTAAGTTTCAAGTCTACCTAGAGAGATCTTGATTAGTTGGTTCAGGTGTGTTTAATTGGGGTTGGAGCTAAACTCTGTAGGGCACCGTCCCTCCAGGACCGAGATTGCCCAGCCTTGTTCTAAGGGCTACAACCGCACTCTGAAGGTTCCTTTTCCCTTCTTCTACCTGTGGAAAACTGTGAACTGCCTTATGATATACGTCACATATACACAAAACATCTATGTTTAGCCACATGTTCAGCTCAAGTCCAACACCATGGCAGAGAAACCAAAGAGGAGGAAGTGTAGAAAAGAAAGATAGAGAGTGATCGGACACCAGCCCAAACACGAATCAATATCAGATTAGCCTTCCTGCTACTGGATTTGTAGGTCTAATAGCACTTTTTTTTTTACTTTTATGTACTATTGAGTTTTTTTTGTTATAAGTCTGTGTTCCGGTGGTTCAATGACCGGTTCACAATTTATAAGGTAATATTGCCGGTCTCGATAGCCTGCATGTTATTATCTTTTCATAGCTAGCATGTTGTGCCTCCTCATGAATTTAAAAATGATGACTAACAAATCACAATAAATGTTTTACGTAATCATTAAGCAGTTCAGTCGATGAGTAGGCTAATGGTATTTGGATCTATAGTTACCATGCTAGGCACTATTCTCACAGTAGGTTAAGTGTAGTGATTGCAACTATTACAAAATACACAATGCCTGGTCCCGAGTCTGAGGTTCAGTAGATTTTTTGCTTTAAATAAATGGCTACAGTCACATGGTGTAAAGAACAGAATATGTTATTTGTTTTGAAAGCATCTGAACGGTTATTTTGACAATGTCCGATGTTGAGGCTATTATGAACATTAGAGCTATGTGCGGACAACACTTTATTTTATTATACAAATAGCATTGTTTGTAAACAATGCTGCATACAGACTATGCGAAGAAAAAAAGCTAGGCTAACATACTACAGTTTTCAAATAAGGTTTCTGCATTTAAACAAATTTAAAGCCAACAAATTCACCTGTATAGAGTGTTTACACATTACATCATCCGGAATTAGTTTATATTGATGGCAGTAAATGTAAACAATGGCACTAAACTGAACGGCTGTCGCGAAAATGTCCAATATGGCCGCACATCCAAGTAGCTGACCAAAACATATTGTAGGTTAAAATGCTCTAGAACCACATGGGGGAACGGTGAGCAAATGTTCAATAGTGTTGCCTTAAGTTACTTTGTTCTTTGTTGATTTTGGGACTAATTTAAATGTATAATATTTTAAGATCTAAAGCTGTATGGGTCTTAAGCCATTTTTAAGAAATAATGTGATTATTTCTGAACTAGATTAATATTAATTGTTATTTAATCAGTGATTATTAGAGCGAATAATCGATTATGTGAATATTTTACTTTATGCAATTAATATAATTAAGTTACGCTTTTTTTCAATTTTATGGTATGTGTCCTTTTATTTCACAGTAACGATATATTTAATGATATAGTTATTTAAATATGGAGTTATTCCGGAAAATCAACATAAAGGGCTTTATGTAATAAATGCATTTAAATACTTCAGAAATAACAAAGAACTTATTTTATTGTTTATCATTATCTATTCCTTTTTATTTGCACCTTGATAAATATAGTAAATGGAATATGAAACCTTAATATAACAACAAATTCCACAGTATGTCACATTTCACAGTTTTGTGAACAAAAACTTATAAACTTTTTTGAACTAAAAGAAAAGAAATACCACCTAAAGAAAATGTAAAAAAAATAAAAATGTAAATATTCATATATATTTTTTTAAATCCTCAATTGTTTGTTTTTTCGTTCTCTATGTTCTTGACGAATTCCCAGCATCTTGCTCAGGCTCAGAGAAGTTAAGGGTTAAAGGCTTTGCTTAGGGGCCCAGCAGTGGCAGCTTGAAGATGCTGAAATATCCAACTAAAACCTTATTCTCCTAAGCTACCACAACCCATTAGCCTCCATATTTTCCGTTCTGTTTTTATAGCTTTAAAAGTCTGTGGCAAACTGCATTCGGTGCTTCTACTTAGAGAAAAAGATCTGTCAATGCAGATAATTTGCATAATTTGAACTGCTCAAGAAAAGTAAAAACCCGTTCCGTAATACTCATAACTTTCCTCGTGAAAATATCGACAACTTTTCGCTTCGCATTGCCAACTTTATGTGCATAAAAATTGGCGTTTCATCACAATTTATTAATCAATTAAAAGTTTTTTATTACATTTCGATAAACAGAACCCTCAGATGCACTTTATTTTAGCTCAAAGGGAGCCGGGTGGGTTAGAAGCTCAGAGAAAGCCTATAAGAGCTCGGTGGGTTTATTGACTTGCTGATTTTGTTTTGATTTGTTGACGAATTTGTTGATACATTTTTACCTCAGGCCTCATAAGGAAGTGATGGAAAACGGAGGGTCTGCAAACATCCTAAATGACGAGGAGACGCTGTGGGAGAATGTCGAGAAGAACCGGTACATCCTGTGCCGTTACATTAACCCCAACAAGCTGACCTCGTATCTACGACAGTGCAAGGTCATCGACGAACAGGATGAGGACGAAGTGCTGAACTCCTTACTGCTGCAGACGAAGACCAACCGTGCAGGTAATGAGCGAGTGTGTGAGTGAGTGAGTGAGTGAGTGTACAGGTGTGTATGCTTTCACATCCCAGTGTTTGTGCTGAAAAAGTATTTAAGCTCTTTCACACAGTCAGCGCCCTCGTTTTGGTCTGCTATGACAGAAAGACTAAACACTATGGAATATGAGAATGCAAATGCAGTGCAGAAAACATTTACATGCAAATCGCACCATCAATCAGTTACTCAGTCACCACATCTCTCACTGTGCTGTTCCAGTTGTGTAATATGATGATGAATGGAGGCTTTTAATACCATGAGCTGCTTCTGCAGCTGCTACTTTTTTTTTTTTTTTTTTACTGCACTTCTTCCTGAACTCTAGTTCAGCTTTCGAATAGCCACAGGCAAATTAGAAGATTTTTGCCCCAGGTACAATATCATATTTTCTAAGCTGATGGTTTTCTTGTTTTTTAGATCTTATTCCTTTTAAACAATGCTTTAGTGACTAATACAGAGTTCTGTGCATGAACACCGTTGATACACTCTTGCCACAGTATGAGTCAAAGTGGGAGGTTGTTTTTTGATACTTCTATCCGCAGAAAAGGCAAATATAATTTCTCGGAAATATGATTTTTAAAAACTAGGAAAAAATGCTTTTATCCAAATTAGCTAACAAACGTTTAAGAATGCAATACCATGTGACGTGCGCAAATGGCGTGTGGAGTTAGGAAAAGAAATTAATCTCGTTTGTTTATCCTTGTATACCTCGAATTTTACCTTTCTGGCACACGGCCAGGTCGGATATCGGCAAATAAATTATTTTATACATGAATCCGCTTGTACAATTTTTTACTCGTACACAAGGTCAAGGGGGACTTGAAGTATATCCCAAAGACTCAGACCACAAGGCAGGGAACACAATGGACAGGGTTTCAACACACACACACACACACACACATTGAAATATCAAAATATCATTTTTTAAGTTTTCATTCAACTAAACAGTTAAGGGTTAAGGGCCTTGCCCAGGGGCCTGGCAGGGGCAGCTGGGTGGTGCAATATTGACAAAATAATCATAGTAAGATTTTTTCAAATGAATTATCGCTATTGCAATTTTATTTGTAATTTTATTTTCGATCGTTTTTGCTTTTTTTAAACCTGCTACATTCGGAATGTATTCAGTGCATTTCACAATGAAATAACAGTATTAACATTTTGATTAACGAAACTCTGATAAACTGTCTTTAAAACAGACAACAAAAAAGTTAATTAAGCTTAACTAACCTAATTTCCAGTCATAACAATAAATAAACATCAAAATTGTTTTTTGTGCACACATTTCACAATAAAATAACACACTGTACAGTACTGCATTACCTGCCCGATCAACACAATTTTATTAAAGTGTAACTTAAAATCAGACAACATAATATAAATGATCACTACTAAACAAAAAATAACTACTAAATAATTTGTGTGAGCAGAAACCGGGTTTAAAAACAGATGGACTGACGTTCTAAGTAGAAGATCTCGATTGGCAACGCAAGATAGAAACAGTACTAATTTTTACAGTCACCTTAAAACCAAGCACAATTTGTCTTAGCTACGCTCAACAGAAAACATCTAGTCTTTTAAAATATCGTATTGTATATCAAATATTGCTAGCGCATATCGCATCGAGCTCCTACACGCACAGCCCTATAAATTTCCAAGGACTCTACTTTTTTTTAATTTGATTTATTATTTATAATAAAATGCTGGAGATTTTTGTGATTACCTTCTAAACATCTACCACTTCCCAATCCATTTGTTGTAATTGTTAATTGTTGTAACCTCACTAAATCCTTCATTTTAGGTCGATTGTTGGATATTCTTCACACTAGAGGCCAGCGAGGCTATCTGGTATTCATGGAAAGTCTGGAGCTATACTACCCTGACCTGTACAAGATGGTCACCGGCAAAGAACCCACTCGGAGGTGTTCCTCCATGGTTGGTGAGTGTTCACTACCCACATAATCCACGATAAAAGGAGGAATCCGTTCTATTATCTTTTATTAAATTAAATAATTTTATAATTTCGTCAGTATTTTTATCCTTTTTAGCCTTCTGCGTCTTGTAAAGCTATTAAAAAGTGTTTAACTGTTCAATTTTTTGGGGGGAATTCCTAGTGGAGGAGGGCCCTGAGGGTCTGACCCAGTTTCTAATGAACGAAGTAATGAAACTGCAACAGCAAGCCAAGGCTAAGGACGTGCAGCGCGTGGACATTATGGCCAAGTGTCGTACAATGGAGGACGAACAGAAGAAACTGCGTCTATCCAACCAGGAGCTGCGCACCTTTCAGGAGCGCTACAACAAAATGAAGGAGGAGCGGAACAACTGCAACGACGAACTTAATAAAGTAAAGGAGGACAATTACCAACTGGCTATGCGCTACGCTCAGCTGAGCGAAGAGAAGAACATGGCTATCATGAGGAGTCGAGACCTGCAGCTGGAGGTCAGAGATCAGGGTCTAAATATAAGATCTAAGAGTCTTACATTTACACTTGACACATTTGTGTATTTAATAAAAACAAAAACCCTTGTAAATTATTTGATACATTTTCTTGCCTCTTAGATCGACCAGTTGAAGCACAAGCTGAACAAGGTGGAGGAGGAATGTAAGATGGAGAGGAAACAGTCCCTAAAGCTGAGGAACGATATCGAGAACCGGCCTCGCAAAGAACAGATCTTTGAGCTAGAGCGAGAAAATGACATTCTGAAGCTTAAACTTCAGGAACTACAGTCACTCATACAGGTTAAATGCTATGTGATATAACAAACACACTAGAAAAACAACGGGACAATAGAGACAGCTACTAAACATTTTTTGGTGTTTTGACGTGTAAAGCCCGGACCGCTGACGGACTCAGACAAGGCTCTCCGGGACATTCTGGAGCACGACCGACAGGAAGCTCTGGAGGATCGGCAGGAGCTGGTGAAGAATCTTAATAAACTGCACGAAGAGCTGCGGCAGGCCGAAGAGCTCAGGGACAAGGTGATTCCATTGACTTGAACTATTTCACTTTATTTCGTTTACATTTTTAGGTTTGGTCAAGATGTCAAGATAACTCAGATAAGATAAATCATCAGGCTATTCCACCTTAGACCTCAGCGCATGTAAATCCTTGATTCTGATTGGACAGATTCATTCTTTTTGATTTACCTATTGATCCGCTATATTGTGTGATGATTTTTTGTACTGAAAGTCAAACCCTCTGGCAAGTGATTTACATTTAATTGATTTAATAATAATAATAATATTCAATTTATTGTCATTGTGCAAGGTACATGTACAGAGCCAATGAAATGCTTTTTTCGCATATCCCATCTTAGTAAGTTGTGGTCAGAGCGCAGGATCAGCTATGATGCAGCATCCCTGGAGCAGGAAGGGTTAAGGGTCTTGCTCAAGGACCCACCAGTGGTTGACTTGCTGGTGCTTGAACCCAGGTGTTTCTGGTCGTCAGATCAGCAACTCAGCACCTTAACCATTTGAGCCACCACTGCCCCATTTGGTTTTATTTACTGTTTGATACAGGAGAGGCTGGTAAGGGAAAGACTGTTTAAAGCACCGCAAGCAATGACAGGAAGTTGCATCATTTGAAATGCTACTAAAAAACAGATAAAAGCAGATAACCTGTTGTTGTTTTTTTTTAATAAATGAAAGATCAATAAATTAGACTAGTTTTCTCCATCCTTATAAGAATAATCTACATTCTGGCATTAAAGGCTTAGCATCAAGACCAGTAAAGGGAATAATAGCATTATAAATAAACAGCGTTACTAACAGTATTTTTTTATAGTAACGAGTAATCAAATGAATTACGGTTTCCTCTGTTATAACACTGTTACCATTACTGACAATAAAATATAATTGAGTCTCTCCTCCAGCTATTGGCCACTGCAAATATTTTTTCTCTAGTGTGTGTGTGGTGAGTTGGGACATATAATGTAAATGCCTTTATTTTGTCACATATACTTTTTACAGCACAGTGAAATTTGTTTCTTTGCATATCCCATCTTAGTAAGTTGGGGGTCAGAGAGCAGGGTCAGCTATGATACAGCGGGAAGGGTTAAGGGTCTTGCTCAAGGACCCAACAGTGGCTGGCTTGTCGGTGGTGGGGCTTGAACCCAGGTGTTTCTGGTCTTCAGATCAACAGCTGGCAGTGGTGGGGCTTGAACACAGGTCTTCCTGGTTTCCAGATCAGCAACTCAGCACCTTTACCTTTTGAGCCACCGCCTTCCCTTTGTAATTAGTTAATTTTATATGTAACCAAGTCAGTTACTATTTTGAAGAATTAACCAGTAACTAAAACGAATTACTTATTTTAGCCCAACACTGATCAGGACGCATCGCAGTAATTATGCGGCAATTTCTTTTTTACCACTTATAGGTGGGGTACTTTCCTGACAGCGTTCTGTGTGACCTAATTCCGCCACAACATTTGATAATTGGCTAAACATTTGCAATCAGACAGTTCTTCGTGTCACAATAGACCAAGATGTGATAAAGCTCATGTCCCTTCTTCGAAGTGCTGCATCTTTAATTAGCCACGGTTTCGACAAAAAAGTGTTAAATTCAGGCGAGGACAGGAACTTGTCTTAGACTGAAATAGCACATAGCTCTTCTCACATTTGGTTTCAATTTTTCAATACTTGAAAAAGAAAGATGAAAGTGTAAGTTTAAAGCTCCGATGCCACTCGAGAGCCAGAATTTCTAGTCTGGAGGTGCCTCAAAGCCTTGCTGTGCCATGCATTATATTAATCTCATTTGTGCGTGCCTTGCCTTGTGCCCTGGGTCACTGCGATTAAAAATAGTTGCTTTTATCCATAGTACCTGGAGGAGAAGGAGGACCTTGAGCTGAAGTGTTCCACTTTGGTGAAGGACTGTGAGATGTATAAGAACCGCATGAACACCATCATGGTCCAGCTGGAGGAAGTGGAACGGGAACGAGATCAGGTCAGGACAATTTTATGCGCTTTTAACGAGTGTAGTTAAACCTTAGCGTATATGGTATATACAATATCAATCGAAATTATCTGGCAATGTGTTTCTCAGGCGTTTCAAGCTAGAGACGAAGCCCAGAACCAGGTGTCTCAGTATCTGATTGACAAAGACAAGTACCGAAAGCAGATACGGGAGCTGGAGGAAAAGAGCGATGAGCTATACATTGAAATCATGCGCAAAGAAGCCAAGATAGTCACACTAGAGTCCAGATTAAGACGCCTCTCCAAAGACCCAGGCCTGGATCTTAGCCAGGTTTGAGAAGTGCATCGATTTTCATTACATCTGAATGTCTGTTATTATGCAGCCAGTCCCCAGTTTATCTGACAGATTTAAGTAGACATGACCAAATTTTAAATTAAAATTTATTTCTCACATACTACACAGCCATAGGCTGAAAAAAGCTTTTAGACTTAGTCATAAAAATGAAATAAAAATAGAATATTAGTAGTTAAACTAAATAAATATATATTAATAATTATTTGTATTCATCTTTTTTTTATTTATTTGTATCTATTCGTTATGTATTCTATCTACGAGGTGTCCTATAAGTTTTCATACATAGTAAATACATTTTTTTTAATGAAAACCATTTTCCCAGATCCCCAGATATCACCCCATTTTATCACCCTATTTTTTATCTTTGGAAGCATTAAAAGGCCAATGGTGTATCAGGAAAAGATACAAAACATAAATTATCTCAAAAAAATGTATCACCATCGCTATTACAAGCATAACTCCAGCTGTGCTTATACATGTTCTCCAGCAGTGGAGGACACGCACCCAAATGGGTTTTCAAAAGAAGGGTAATCAAGTAGAGCATGTTATATAAATAAAAATGGTTTTTTTTATAAAAAAAATGTTTACTTTTTTTATTTTTCCTATTTATGGATACTTATAGGATACACTAAATGTATTTTAGTTAGATACATTTAAGTTTGTGGCTGTAAGGTGGCAAAATGTAAAAAAATTCCAGGGCTATGAATACTTTTCTAAGATACTGTAACAGACAAACACAAAGTAGCAAGTAATTGTAAAGTGTAATGAAAATGATATACAGGTTTCAACATTTTAAGCAATTAAAACTCTGAAAAGTGTGGTGCGCATTTGTATTTTGCCCCCCCCATAGACTGATACCCCTAAATAAAATCCAGTGCAATCAATTGCCTTTAGAAGTCACCTAATTAGTTAATAAAGTCCACCTGTGTGTAATTTACTCTTATTATAAATACACCTGTTCTGTAAAGGCCTCAGTGGATTGTTAGAAACACTAGTGAACAAACAGCATCATGAAGACCAAGGAACTCACCAGACAGGTCAGGGTTACAATTGTGAAGAAGTTTGGAGCAGGGTTAGATTATAAAAAATATTCCAAGCTTTGAACATCTCAAGGAACCCTCTTCAATCCATGGCAAAAGTATGCCACAACTGCAAACCTACCAAGACATGGCCGTCCACCTAAACTGACAGGCTGAGCAAGAGAAGCAGCCAAAAGGCCCATAGTCACTTTGGAGGAGCTGCAGAAATCCACAGCTCAGGTGGGAGATTCTGTTCACAGCACAACCATAAGTCCACAAATCTGCCTTTATGGAGGAGTGGCAAGGAAAAAGCCATTGTTGAAAGAAAGACATAAGAAGTCCGGTTTGCAGTTTGCCACAAGCCTAGTAGGGTACACAGCAAACATGTGGAAGAAGGTGATCAGATCAGATGTTAAACTTTTTGGACTAAATGCAAAACACTATGTGTGGCAGAAAAGTAACACTGCTCATCACCCTAAACACACCATCCCCTCTGTGAAACGTGGTGGGTGCAGTATCATGCTGTGGGGATGCTTTTCTAGAGCAGGGACAGGGTAGCTTGTCAGAGTTGATGGGAAGATGGATGGAGCTAAATACAGGGTATTCCTAGAAGAAAACCTGTTGGAGGCTGCAAAAGACTTGAAACTAGTAAGGAGATTCACCTTCCAGCAAGACAATGACCCTGAACATACAGCCAGAGCTACAATGAAATGGTTTGAATTAAAGTATATTCATGTGTTAGAACTGCCCAGTCAAAGTCCAGACCTAAATCCCACTGAGCATCTGTGGCAAGACTGGAAAATTGCTGTTTACAGACTCTACCTATCTAATCTGGCTGAGCTTGAGCTATTTTGCAAAAAAGAATAGGCAATTTCAGTCTCTAGATGTCTCAAGGCTGGTAGAGACATACCCCGAAAGACCTGCAGCTTTAATTGCAGTGAAAGGTGGCTTTACAAAGTATTGAAGCAGGAGGGGTTGAATACAAATGCACACCACACTTTTCAGATTTTTATTTGCTTAAAATTTTGAAAACCACTTATCATTTTTGTTTTACTTCACAGTTATGTGGTACTTTGTGTTGCTCAGTTATAGAAAATCTTAAAAAAACATTTAAGGTTGTGGTTGTAAGGTCAAAAAATTTAATAGGTATAAATAGTTTTTACTGCAGTGTATCTGCCTCCCTGTCTGTCTGTCTATCTATCTGTCTGTCTGACCTTATGTCTGTCTATCGGTCTATCATGCAATAAATCCTAGATTTTGCATGCAGTTCTAATTAATTTTTTTTGCTAACCCTATGCCATTTTTTATTCTCATTTTACAACACTATCACTTAAAAACATTTCTCTACATGAACTCCTTTTCTTGGTCTTGTGCAATTTCTAAATAGAATTACTATGAGTTCAATAGGCTGACCCTGGTATACTGAGTACTGTGTTTAAAATGGTGTCATCCCACAGCACCGTATTCGAGAAAGACTGTCCTCACTTGGCATTCTTATCTGTCTTTAATAGAGTTTACCACGAGACCTCTGTAGATTTTTGATATCTGAGCCTGTAGACACCAAGTCTGAAGACTCTGGGGAGGAGCCTATAGATGACAAATTCTTTTTCACACCTAGCTCTGACATCCCACCGAAGATTAAACGCAGACCGAATCTCAAAGGGGTGAGCCACGCTGAAATGTCACGTTTCTTGTTTTTGCCTTTTAAGTACAGATTTTTGGACCAGAACTTTATGTTTTTGACACAGTTCCCCTACCCTCCTCAGATAAGAGCAAAATCGCCAATCTCACTGCCTAAATTGCCGGATTTCCAAGGTAGATTTCTTTAGATCTTTAACATCCTTGAATGTCAGAGTAAAAGCCACAGACTAAATTGACTTTTATTTTGTCATATCTCTTTCCTGTACAGCTGCGCTTCTAAACGGGGATCTGCCAGATGCCGTGAGCCCAGACGCTCCCTCCATGACCATCAACTGCCCCTTTGCCATGCATGTAAGTGATTAACATAAGAAATTCAAATTTTTTGTTGAATTAGTTTTTTTTTCCAACATAGTTTCACTTTGTGTTGTAGCAAGCCCGTAACAGAAACCACAGCATCATGTCCACGACAGCTGAGCCTCCAGAGAAGGCTTCCATTCTCAGGAGGACTAAAGAAGGAGACCAGGAATTTCACCCTCGATGGTATTCAGAAGCACACTTAATTTTTTTCAACACAGATTCAAGAAATAATGCAAAAAACTGCAGTTAAATCTCTTTCTTGTTTCCTTTCAGCCTCGACACGGTGGACTCTGACATAGACATGGGTAAACATATGATCTAAATGGTTTACGTTATTTTTAAGGTGTCTCCGTCAAGCCCTACCCTTACTGTCCTCTGCTTACAGATGATACAGACACGTACAGTCCACCCTCCATCCACTCTTCATCATCCTCCCATCAGTCCGAAGGAATCGACTCCTATGATCTGGAGCAGGTCAACAACATCTTCAGGAAATTTTCTCTGGACAGGTTCCTGTATATCATTTATGAACAATTCCTTATGTTAGTAATATTTTCATGTACCTATTTTATGATTCATGTGTCCTCTCTGTTACCTCAGACCGTTCCGTCCATCTCTAACATCCAGTGCTCGTCCTACCACTTTGCCCCCGGTGCAGGAGCTTTCTCTCCTCGGAGACTCACTCCTGGCAGACATTACTCTGGTCGGGGGCAATGACAGCGGCATATTTGTTTCCTCTGTCCTTTCTGGCTCCAGCTCGGAAAAGGCTGGATTAAAGACAGGACACCACCTCTTATTGGTGACTTTGGTCTTTTGCATAAGCAAAATAACCAAAGCCATTTTCTGTAATTATCTTTTTATTCTTTAGAGTAATTCTTGTATTATGTTGTCATGTAATCACAGTTGATCGGCTGTATCCGTGGAGAACGCCAGCGCGTGCCTTTGGATACAAGCACTCGGGAAGAGGCCTATTGGACGCTGCAGAGGTGCACTGGTCCAGTCCAGCTCCATTACAGAAATAACTTTGACGGTGTGTATGAATTTGATGATTATTATAAAATGTTACAGGATGTGCAGTTATGGACAATAATCATTGACATAAGATAGTTTCACCTTGTAATGTTATTATGGCTCTCAGTTGACAATGTTGTTATGGAATATGTTTTAACAGTTATAAACATGTCCATCCCTCAGCAGCCAGTCTCTTTTTGTGTGTCGTGAAGAATAATAATACATGAAATGCAGCTTTTCATTTCACTGCTAAACCGCAAAACTTGATGCCTTGACCTTTTCCTGTGACTAAAACCTGAAGAAAACGGCTCTAACGTTGCCCATTACACAGCTCTGCCTCTAACAACACATAATAAACTTCATCTTCTCAACAATTATACACACTTTAAAATAAAATCAGTTAATTTAGTATATCCATGATCCATGTTTCTGTCTAATTTGTTAGTATAGAATAAATTATGTATTAGCATAAGTGTAATATAATATAAACCAGGGATTTTCAAAATGCAACTTCTGCAGTCTAACATGCTGCTAGAGAAAGTGATACAATACCATATGTCCAATCAGAATTAGGCACTATAATAAGCTGTAATAACAAGGTTATGCTTATCTATATCTATCTATCTATCTATCTATCTATCTATCTATCTATATAGCTCTGTATCTATTGCAATTTGTCTGTCTGTCTGTCTATAAATCTTTCTGTTTGTCTGTCTCTTTCTCTCTCTGTCTGTCTCCTATTTGTCGGTCCTTCTGTCTGTATTTATTCCAATTTATGTCTCTCTCTGTCTGTCTGTCTGTCATCAGTTTACCTTTTTTGCCGGTTGCTGTATCTATCCTGATCTATCTATCTACCTACCTACCTACCTAACTATCTGTGTGTCTGTCTGTTTGTCTGTCTATCCTTGTTTTGATTTATGTCTGTCTTTCTGCATATTCTTGTCTCTAGCTTACAGGCGTCTGCAGAAGGATATAGAGGAGGGTAGAGTGGTGTCGGGCGACTCGTTCTACATCCGTGTAAACCTGAATATCTCAGGTCAGTTAGACAGCTGCTCTCTGAGCGTGCGGTGTGACGAGGTGCTGCATGTTTTGGACACACGCTACCAGGGCAGGTGTGAGTGGCTGTGTGCGTGTATTGATCCATATACTGACAAGGACCTGGAGAGGGGCACCATCCCCAGCAACAGCAGGTCAGTTTCGAATAAGAAGTTTCACATATAAAGCATCAGATTGAACTGCAGTTTCAACGTACTTAACCTGACTCGACTCGACTTAACCTGACTTGACTGACTCCTTGACTTGAACCTGACTTGACTTAACCTGACTCAACTCGACTTAACTTAACCTGACTTGACTCGACTTGACTTAACCTGACTCGACTCGACTTAACCTGACTTGACTTAACCTGACTCGACTCGACTTAACCTGACTTGACTCGGCTTGACTTGAACACAAACATCGACACCGAAATAAACTCACCAGACAGCAATACAGGAAACATCCACAATCCAAGTACAAAGACACAAAAGAGCACAAAGACTATAAATATTAACAAGGAGGGACACATGACCAAAACAAACCAATGACAAGTCAGAACGGAAAACCAATTGAAACATGACACGTGGGCAGGGGAATCACATGACAGGATGACATGGGGAAAAAGGATCACATGACAAGACAGAAAGTAAACAAAGGGCTTGAACAAATAACACAAATATAAAACTCAAAACATCATCATTACATTAACATAGAACATAGCTTTTAAGATTTTAAACATAGATTATTATAAGTTTATTTTTGCAAATGAACTACCCTTATTGCCAAACTGAGAGAAAAACTAAAAAACACAAACTGAAGGGAACAAACAGACATACATTATGACAGATTTAGCCAGAAGTTGACTACTAAGTACTAAAAACACCTGAAACTGTGTGTATGACATGACCATAACTTTATGCTGCGATGTGAACTGATCGTCCCGTTCTCCCTTCAGGGCCCAGCAGCTCCTCCTGGTGAAGATCCAAAAGCTGATGTGTCGTGGCAACCGAGAAGAGACGGATAGTCTGAGGGGTCTTAGGGTTAGACAATAGCTTCATTTTATGTATCTAGGCAAAAAAAAATGATAATGAAACAAAGTGCAGCCAAGTGCAATCACATTTCTTCTTTTTCTGTCCCCAGAACACGTTGCAGCCCGAGGAAGCGGCACCGTCTGACCCGAAAAGCAGTCCACGTCTGTCCAGAGCCAGCATCTTTATCTATCAGATTCTGCAGGTAAAACTGAGCCTCAGGCCTAAGTTAGACAGGATGAGAGAGGAGCGAGTAAGTCTGGGTAAAGATGATGGCTGTGTGCTGCAGAGATTGATTGAGATCCTTGGTGTCAGTTTGTCAGCAGGGCAGATAACAAGTACAAGAGGATGGACAGCAACGACCGTGTGCGCATCCTTAACGCTGGCAATCTGTCATCTCTTCCAAAACCGGGCTTTGAAACTATGAAGCCTGAGGGTAAGCATGACGGATCCAGTCTGCATTGGTTCATTCTCACCCATGGGTCTGAAAGCGCATATAATAGCTTTATGATATATAGCTTCCACTGCTTTTTGGACCTTCTGCTCGTCTCTGCTGAAGACATATGTTAGTGCAAAATGTTATCATGGATAAATTAAACGCAAGCTAGCTTTACGCAAACATAGCACAACTGACGCTAACTGACCCTCATTAGCCTTTTCATTTGGTTAAATCTCAAAACTTTATATAATTTTGTTATATGGTGTCCCTGAAGCCTGGGTAACTGTTAGAACCTGTTAAACTCTTTTTTTAATTTATACAGATAGATAATAGTAGCTTATTTTCTGTGGACAGGTATGTGCTGATGCCTGGTTCATGGAGGTACCACGATAACGTAATAAGCTGCTTGTCAGCCTTTTTTAGACGTTCCTAACCCCTGTACACATTAGTCCGTTCATGAAGAGAAATTTCGCCAAGCAACTTTATGAAGTAATTTAATCAGCAACAAAACTGTCATGCATCCAAAAAGAATTAGGATGAAAAATGTAACAAAAATGGTTTAAGCTAAAATACTGGTTTGTTGACACCTGAACATCACACTGAGACATGGGCATGTATAACAATGGCTCTGCGCACAAATCTGCATTAACACCGCATGTATCAAGTGACCCAATTCCAATGTGGTACAGGTGCGATCGTAAAAGCAGGAAAAAAATCACAAGGATTCTGATATTTTCAGATTGGTTTCAGGCCTCATTCATATGTGAAAATAAATCGGATATGACTGGAATACTGTAACAGGAAGTAGACTCAGAACACTGTGTTAGAATCAAACAGACCACTTTATTCCGAAGAATCAACACAAATATACAGATGTTTGCATCGTTAGCAGACAGATCGGATTTTCACCTGTCAATTTATATATGCGACAGTGACGCATGACTTTAACTTATGTAAACATCCACAGCGATATATATATATATAACTTAGTGCAACTGTGTATTTTGATATTTATTTATTTTATTCACTTAAATCCTGTTCTGTCTGTAAACAATATAATTTTTTTAAGGCACTATTGAAACAAAAACGATATTTATAACGAATAGATAAATGCTACACTCTGCCTCGTTTTTTCTCCTCCTAAAGAGATCATTGTTTTGCCGACCTAAATATAACGCAAAAGCAAAAAATGAAAAAAATCATTTTGTCTTCAGACATTGGGTCCATTCATTATACTGTTTTTACTACCTTTTCCGGTCAGTACGTCTACATTGGGTTGTTTTGCTGTGTATCGTGTAAATGCAGATATCAGATACGAGTCAGTTTTAAATAAAAAATGTGAGTGGGACATCAAGATCTGCAGTGTAAGAGCAAAAACTTGGCGTGTTAAGGTTGACCAACATTCGTGTCTCATCTCACTAATACTGTTGTGAATAAACCCAAATCCTGCACTCCAAAATCTAGTGGAAAACACAGCCTATCCAAAAAAGAAGCAGCTTGATGCCTAATAAGCACAAATGTGTGTGAGAGTAAAGGGTTCACAAACTTGTGGCACTATAGTGTATGCAAACTGCACTGTGTATTAGCTTTTTGTGCTCCACCTTAACAGAATTATGTCCTGTAAGAAGATTGTTCACAAATCGCACCTGAAAAGCAACCATCAGTTGCGTTCTCCATTAGAACAAGGAAATTTTAGCAGTTTACACTCATGCTGTAACTCTGCTACTAAATTTTATTTACATAAAGATTTATTTATATAAAGAACATAAAACACAATGATGAGCTGCTCCTCTATTTTACTGCTGAGGTTTTAGTGTAACAGAAAAAAGATGGAAAAAGCTGATTGGCCCGCTGTGCACTTGGAGCATTTTATAAGAGATGTTGGAGATGTTTTTATCTCACTGTATCGCAGACCACATACACATCACAAATGCGTCACCCTCTAATTGTGTGCGCTTGCCGTGCGTCTACGTTCAAAATAATGAAATTAAGCGCTCAAAAGACAAGACACATAAACAACCCCTATAATAAACGACCCCATAATTAATTAAATTAGTCCTACTACAATGTAAAGCATGCATGCCGTTACTATTTACATGGAAATAATTAAACAGATATTAAATGCAAACATATATCTAATCTAATGTTGAATTTAACCTTTGTTCCATATTTTAGATTCCTCCGACTCCGAGAATGATTTAAACAGAAGTGAACATCTAAACCTGATCCCTTACAGCCTGGTGACACCACATCACTGTCCACGCAAACGACCTGTACTCTTCTCTCCCAACATCCTGGCCAAAACCATCGTCCAGAAATTCCTCAATTCTGGAGGGGCCATGGAGTTCAACATCTGTAAGCCAGGTGAGCGTCAGTAAAGCAAATGTGGAATAACAGAAAGCAGGTAAAATGACGACATGAATCAGGTGGGTGGTTACAGAGGGGATCAAAAGTGTAACGTAGATAGCGGTCCTTATTAATCACATTAAATGAAGGAATGTTAGTTTTAAATATAACAGAACATGTACGGATATTTTCTGTTATTATTTATAAAGGATGTTATTAGTAGATTCAAATTACTGTAAAGTCAGATATATTTGTCATCTCTAAATCAGTTATAGTGTGTAAGTATGTGCCTAATGTGTCCTCTAAGTTTACTGGGATAGAGACCAGGTTCGGACTGACCCTGTGTAGTAGGGCTGTGTAAATATATCGATCGATACTATCGTGATAATTTTTTCACTAGTATCGATGTTCATAATTTTTTCACTAGTATCGATGTTCAATACCAATGTTAATATTTAATTAAAACCCTTAGTGTGTGTTAAATTTATAGCTGTGTGTTTTACATGTATTGCAATATGTATGTATTTCAATATATATTGTACTGCGATACATCAGAATGTACATATATACATACATTGTATCGTAGCCCATGTATCCTGATATGTATCATAATGTAAAGCGCTTGCCTTACAATATGTATATAGTATAGTATAGTAAAGTATAACATGTATGTCAGGCACAAATGGAATCCGTGGCGTTAATTATAATTGCAAAGTTTTCATTCATTTATAAATCTGCAACAATGTTTACAAACCAGGTATACTATAAACCTCGATATGACCGTGTGTCACAGCTTAAAAATTACATTGACCTTCCCTAGACTCTGAACATTATAAATCCAACATCCTTGCTTAAATCAGCACTTTTCACCAGGGACTGAGATCACTAGATATCCTGTTTTGAAAATTCAGCAGTTACACACACAAGAAGCTGGCACGTTTCTGAGATAATATCAGCCAGCAACATCCTTGCTAACAAGATAGCTGTGAATATCAGCAATTAGTCAGTCATAATAACATAATGCACATGTAATAATTAGACTTTACGCTATGTCTAAAGTTACATACTGCTTGAAGTAACACTATGTAGATTTTCGCCATTTTTGGAATGTGAGGACAGTAAAATGTCCATCATATTCATATTTGAGAATTCGGACAGAAGTAGTGGGTCAGCTGGGTACTTTTCGGATACTGCGCATGGTTTCACGTCATACCTTATGTTACTATGAAGCAGAAACAGTTAAGGTGGCAGAATGAAGGTTCTTGGGCCATAATTTAGGTAAAGCGATTTATGTTGGTGTAGGCAAGTTGGAATAACCAGTCGTTAACCAATCAGAACTGTGGGGATGTTGTGTGTCTAAAGTAAATGATTGATTTTCACTTTTTTGCAGACATCCTGACAAAAGAAGAGTTTCTCATGAAGCAGAAGATAGAACCTATCATCTTCTCTAAGGAAAGGCAGGCCAGCACCTACGAGTGTGTCACTTCTGAGAACATTGAAGCTGTTGCCTTTAAGGTATATATATAACAACACTGTTAAAAAACAGACTTCTGGGTTGTGTTGTTTAAAGTTTTACACTGCTAGTATTTTACCCAGCTAATCGTGGTGATTTATAATCCGACTCATCACATCGTACATTCGTAAAATCTGCCCTATGCTTCTTATTTTTATATTTGTGATGTTACCAATCGAAAGTAGATAAATACAACTGTGTGCGATTCTTTTAATAACCGCTTTTGCGTCATTGTGTTAAGGTTGACCAACAAATAACAAATAAGCACAGGTTTCCCTGCACCCAAGCAGCTCTTACGGTTTTAACATCTTTGTTTTTTTTCCTCTTAAAATGGTCAGAAGTTAATTGCCAGTTTTTTATTATTTTTTTAGTGTTCTATATTGCACACTTTTTTAATGTTCAAAGTTTTGCAGCCTGTTGCTCCCAGGGCATTTTTTCTTCATATGATATCCCTTCCCTGTGACCTGCTCCAGTTGATAATACATCACCAGAGTGACCAAGGACGTCCCACTCTGCCTTAAAGTCGTTCCAGCTGTTCTTTAAGGACTAATGATTTAAGTTGCTTACACACATAGTATAACCACATAATTCCTGTTACCTGTTTTTCACCCAAATGAGGATGGGTTCTCTGTTGAGTTTGGTTCCTCTCAAGGTTTCTTCCTATTTCCATCTCAGGAAGTTTTTCCTTGCCACCGTTGCCCCTGGCTTGCTTGAATTAGGGACAAACTGATTTCTGTTTCATTTTCATCTTATAACTTTCTTTGATTGTGTAAAGCTGATTTGTGACAATGACTATTGTGAAAAGCGCTATACAAATAAAATTGAATTGAACTGAATTGAATTGAATTAAATTACGTGATAGGCATCAAGGCACTTAGAAAGATAAAGAAGCAGGAAGAAAGAGAAAGGAAGTGGGAACGAGACAAAAAGAGAGAAAGAAACGAGGACAACGTCAGAACAAGAGAGTGGAAAACGACAGTGAGCAATCAGTGATAAATGTGTCAGAAGATGCATAGAATTTTTCCACTGTGAATGCTGCACCTCTGAGATCTGTGTGAGAATAAAGCACTGAAACCGCACAACATGAGTTGAGAAACAAAACCTAACTCATGGCTTTGCTTAAATACCCAAATTATGGAAATGAGCTATGTGGATGGTTCTCCTCTGCTTAAAAATCTCTTCAGTCTTTTTATTTCTTGCATTACTGATACCTATATAGCCGAAGCAGCACACTGTTTACCTTCTAACACTGCGTGCATCTGCATTTATACTCTAACACTGTGTATCTCGCAGAGCAAACACTGTCTCTTGGAAGCTGATCTGAGCTGTGCAAAGGAATTGCTCAGGAGAGAAATCTACCCCATTGTGATCTACATCAAAATCTGTGAGAGAAACATTAAAAAGTTAAGGTAAGTTGCAATCAATCAATTAATCAATAAACGTATTACCTCTTTATCAGATTGACCAACTGACTAACTGACAACAGTCTTTAATCTTAATCCATTGAATATGTGTAGCAAAAGTACTTGGATGTAGCTGGAATTAGAAAGAAAGAAATTATCGTTGTTTTGCGTTTCACCAGGGTGACCACGGGTCTTAAAATGTGTTATATAAAGTTCTTCAGGAACTCAAACTTCATCGAGACACTTTGGGGAAACTCTTTTATAACCTTTTGCCTGAAGCATTATGTCACAACAGCGATGACATCATCGACCAGGAAGTGATAATAAATGCACGTTGTTCTGTTAAGTACACCAGGACGGACGGGATCAAACTACTGCTGGTAGACCCGTTCTGGTCAGCCTGATCTCCCTAAAATTCGAAAAATGACACAGACAAGGCAGCAGGACCAATTAACTCTAGAACCTTTTGCAGTGCTGGAATTATTTTATTTTATTTTACCTGCAGGAAATTTATTTTATTTTATTTTACCCTTTACCCTGAAGGTATATGTGGCGGACATGCCTTTCACACGCCTTTGGATGGAAAATCGGTGGGCAGAGACCCACTCGTAATACAGTTTCTTATTGGCACAAGGAGGCTTAGGCCTGGTCCCTAGTCTGGGTATGTACCCAAAGTACCTTTGGCAGTGCCCGATCCTGTTGAACTGTAGGCCTTCTGTCCTTCTCCTTTCCGGGACGCAGATCAGGCTAAATTGTCTGTGCCCAGAGTGAGCACTGTGCATGTTTAAGAACAGAACTGCCCTGTGGAGAAGTTCAGACCAGCTATTCCACTGTTGCGCCACCAGACAATAACCGGACAGGTGGTTGAGAGGGGATCAGAGCACACTCAACTATGTTTGGCAAACATGTGTAAGGCTGCAGACTGGTCCTCTCCGCATTTGTTTGTCAGGGTATTACAATCTCGACCTGGCAACACCCCCAGGATCCAGGGTTTTAAATCACATTGCATCCCACACATTGTTTCCAAAGCATCTTGATGCAGCTTGAGATCCTGAAGCGAAACGCCTCAGGTTGCATATGTGACCTTGGTTTTCCCAGGGAACGAGATACTGCTTTACTTGCCATACATCCAGTCTGTTTATAAAGCATTAATTCTTGGTCGATAAAATCACCCATCCGTAATGTAACGCTCATTGATTAAACGGATTTCACACATGCTTCAGGCCAAAGGTTATGAAAAGATGTTACCAAAGTGTCTCGTTTCCATGGGGAACCATGATTGCATACGTATCCTGAGATGTTTTCCTTATTAAGGCCTTACAAAGTCAAAAAAGTCTTAAATTGAGATTCAATAGAAGATAATAGCGTTATAACAGTAATGTTTGGGTATCTGTGTGGCTTTATAAAGCAGCTGAATTTATTTAACTTAATTGATCTTGAATGAAATGAAATGTCCAAAAGTGCAAAGCAATTCAGGTGTGTTTTTTACAGACCCAGGGTCTCAGTGAACAACATGCTGACTGTATTTCTCTATAAGTGCTATGCATAAATCTTTGGGATGCATGGATATGATATGATACAATACTGGTATCAGTATTAGGCCTGATACTAAGCTCATGTACTCATACTCATATTTAGAAAAACACTCCAATACCAAAGAATGATACCGCTTGTAATGTCATCGACAGAACTTTTTTATTACACAAAGACTCCGGAGGCAGCAACAGAATGTCAGACTCGGTGTGGAAATATATAAAATATATAAAAATTAAGGATGACAACCTACACATGGCAAACTACAAACATTGTTCCACAAAAATAGCAAAAGATAAAAAAATGAGTACTTATAATACAAGTAATCCGATAAAACATCTTAAATAAAATCGCAAAAGTGAGCACAGAGAATTTGCTGCTGGAAGTAACGTTAGCACTGGACAACCAACCAAGAAAAGGACAGGTATCGGTATTGTTTTTGGCGAGTACCAGGAAAAAAATAGTATCGGTGCATCCCTCATTATTTTACATACAAAACGTTTGTTATATGCGAACAATCAGACTAATAAATCTGAACATTTTGCAGGAGGCTGCCTTTGAAAGTAGACTCTGAAGAGGATTTCCTAAAAATGTGCCGGGCTAAAGAAAAAGAGCTGGAAGCTCTGCCGTGTCTCTATGCCACCGTCGAACCCGACTCCTGGAGCGGGGTGGAGGATCTCCTCCGGCTAATTAAGGAGAAAATTCTGGAGGAGCAGAAGAAAACGGTGTGGGTGGAGCAAGATCTGCTGCAGATCACCTAACCTAAAGATCTCTCAAACACACACACACACACACATACACACACACACACATCCAGGCACAAAGCCCCAGACATACTCAAACAAACTCTGTCTGCGCTTTGTGGCGGAGCTGGAACGTATACTCTGCAATGCAAAGAGGAAGTGGTGCAGAGGTGTGTGGTTCCTGTGCAGTGAAAAAAAAAAAGGGCGCCCCAGGAAAGAACACAATCCCAGTCAGAAGTGAAAGCGTTCTCATTCGAAGCTTTTGTTATATCTCCAAACGTGCTAATGCGGTCAATGCAACATTCTCTTTTTTTACGCTCAAAGAGTGCATGTTTCCCCTTGGCACATGTTTGCTGCAGATCTCCATCATCATCCTGAGTGACCACAAACAAGACGAATGTTTATTATTCAAAATCGAATGCGATGTCCTTAGTATTGCATTTCTTCTATGATGATGCTCTGTTGTCATGGCATCAGTCTATTTATTTTATAGCTAACAAGTTGTGCATTATTTAAAAATGAGGGTTGTTGTCGTTTCTACCCTCGTGTTTTGAACGACCCTTGTTGCTTGTTATAAATTCCATTACTGTGTATTAAATAGTAAATTTTTTTTAAAAATGCAGCATTACGTTTGACCAAACAGTGAATCGTACAATGATCGTCACTCACACCGTGTCACCGAATTGCTTTAAAAGGTTCTTTCTTTGCTGTGAAATTAAGTTTGACCTGTAATCCTGTGCTAATGCTAACATTTACTGCATAACTGTAAATGTGTTACGATCTTATTGGTTAAGGGAAAAACACTACAGGTAATCACATCCATTACAGATATATCCATGAGACGTCTAATCTTAAACTGTAGCAACATAAATTATAACAGCTTATACCAATATTAGGCAACTCCAACCATAGATCAAGCTCCGCCCACTTAGTACAATCACGTCTAATATTTTACAAGCTGGTACAACAGGTGTAATTTTTCACATTTTTTTTGTAAAGTAATATTTTGTACATTCTGTCCAAACTGCATATTTGAAACGTGACACCTTTCATTACCTTATCACACAAAGGCTGCATTTACACCGCAGATCTTGATGCCCAATACTGTTTTTGTGACTATACCTGATTTTTTTGATGACCCACTTACATCATTTTGTAAAACTGACCCGTATCCGATTTTACCTTTACACTATACACGGAAAAACAACCCAAAGTAGACGCACTGACCAGAAAAGGAAGTAAAACAGGCCTATAATCCATGGACCCAATGGACGAAGACAAATGATTTTTTAGTATTTTGCTTTCATATTTAAAGGTCCGCAAAACAACGCTATCTTTAGGTGAAAAAAACGGATAGATCTATAGATAGATAGATAAATATATGTTTATATAAAATATATAAATAAATATATATATATAAATATATATATACATATATATATATATATATATATATATATATATATTATATATATATATATATATATATATTTATTATATTTATTTATTTATTTATTTATTTATTTTATTTATTTTATAGTGTGCATTAATTTTTTTATTTGTTTACAGACAAAACAGACTTTAAGTGAACAAAATATATAAATATTGAATTGCACGGTTGCGCTAAGTCAGCATACAGTATATTGCTGTTGGTGTCCATCTGAGTCATCGTCATGCGACACTGCGTTTATTCAGTGACGTTCGACTCGCATTAACAGGTGAAAAAAAAAACAATTCCGATTCATATCCGATTAATTTCCACATACAGTCGTCAGTCATATCCTGTCTGTGTCACACTGAAGAAAACAATCAGAATTGGATCACCTGATACATGCAGTGTAAATGCGTCCTTTAATGCATCTTGGAAAAGTAGCTCCTCAAAATGTACATTTTTCTTCATTTTTTATACTAAAATTCAGTTTTATTGATTAAACTAGAAGAAAAGGAAGAAACATCGAAAGGCTAGATTTTTGTCTTATCAAGTATGCAAATCTTTGTGTATTTTAATTGCGGAACATAATTTGCATAAATACATGTACTTTTTTTTCTTATATAAAAAAGTGTATGGAGTTAATCAGCTTGCAAATGTGCTTTGATTGTGAGATCTGGGGTTTGATTGATTGCCTGTAGTGTCTTGCCTTGAATGCCTTGAATGAATGTATATGTCTGTGTTTGAGCTAATTTATTACATTTAAATCGATTTTTTTATATAATGGAGTAGAAACTGATTGTAATAAATGTTTTTTTTCTCTCCCAAGTCTTTTTGCGCAGCTTATATACAGTATATACTCTCTGTATATACAACTGTATATTTTGACATTAAAGGTGTTGTGAAAAAAAAAAAAATGAATATTACTTCCTTCTGTTGCCCCTTACAGGGTTTTTTTCAGAACTTGTTTCAGCCTGTTTTTTTTTTTTTAGCTAATTCCTCTGAAACTTTGCCAATTTGCACTTATTCTAAATATTCTAAAAAACAGGAAATTCTAATTATAACACATCAAAAGTCAAGCAGTGGAAATTTCAGTTAGTTCTGCTACGATTAACAAGTCAAAGTCGTCTGTAGTGGTAGCGGTGGTGGTGGTGGTTCTTCTCAGAACAACGTCACTAAAGATGACAGCTCTTAGCCGAGTTTTCACTGCGACTGAAAATATGACTAAAACGACTGTGCAGCTTTTGGATAAGCTTCTGATTTCTGAAAAAACACACAGTTGTGCTCTTGAGACACACGTCTCTTTCTAGTTTCACATTGAAGATAATTCGTGAGTGTGTCTCCTGTATTGTAAACCTGAGAGAGAAAAAAAAATGAATTATCCTACGTCACTTGATGGCATTTTCTTGTGTTCTACAAAGTGGAAAGTCCTGTGTTTACCCCCTAACAGACAATAAAGCTATTATGTGCCATCGCGCTGAACAAAAGGCATGTGGGAGGGAACACAGCAGAGGTGTGAATATCCAGCTTGCACAACTGCACAACACATGCTGAGACTTTCTGAGGTGGAGAGTCAGAGGTTGCCGCATGAACGCCAGACTCCTAACGTAGTGGGGTTAGTATGTTTTTGCTGTTTTGCTTCAAGGGCCTTACTTAAGGGCACGAAAAACCACTTCCATAATGAGACTTTTTTAATGCTCATTTAATATTTTTGTCTTAAATTTGTATTTAAAAAATAATAATGTTTTTTATTTGTAAAGCAACGTAAAGTTGCTGGAAAGTTCAGAGAAAAGAAACACACAAACAACCTTGCTTTATGCGATATCAGCGGTTGTATGGTTTTAAGTTTAATTCCCACCACCACCAAGTTGCCACTGCTGGGCCCTTGAGTAAGGCCCTTAGTAGTTTATTAAATAAGAGGTTAGTTTCAGACATCAAGGCTACTTACCACTGGCTGAACGTCTGATGCATACAGCACACTTAGCTGGAATCTCCACGGGTTTTGAAGTCGTCCTCTGATTGGTTGAAGTGTACAGGATTCCCAGGACGTAAAAAATCCATCTGATCAAAGAAGCAAGATCATTAATTAAGATTACAATTATGCTTTACAGAGGTTCACGGTATAAACTGTTTAGAAGACGTTCAAGAGTTTTGACTTAGTGACACTTCTAAACATGACGAAGGACAAAATGAAATGTCATTGGCTGCTTCACCTGTCAGTCATACATCCCCTAAGCTATTTAAAGCACACACACAAATACATGCCTACAGTCAGTATAGTCTTATTTATAGTAAGACTGAAAATAATGATATGATATATTATTACTCACTTAAATACTGTAATGTGCATACGTATTGACCCCCTTCCACCCAACCAGTATGAACTGTGGTCTAGAAATAAAATATACGTCATGACAACATAAAATGGGGTCTGTGCAGCAACACTTTTAGAACTATTTCCGAAGTCTAGATATTAGTTTCTGGTTTACTCTCACATCGCACAGGATGTCAGTGTTTACTACATTTACACACATGGCATTTGGCAGACGCCCTTATTCAGCGCAGTTATTCAGGCCTTGCTCAGAAGCCCAACGGTAAGTAACTGGGTGGTGCTGGGAATCAAACCTACAATCTTCCAATTAGCAGTGAAACACCTTAACCACCTCCTCCTTACTTGATGCATTTAAGATCTGCCTAAAATAAGCATCAGCATTAAACACCGCATGGTTGACGCCCAGTCCTCTGTTCCAACTCTACATATCGAGTGGTACTAGATTAAAATTGTTTAATCTAGTAGAAGCGCATAGTCCATGATACTTTTAGATTTATTTAAAAAATCTGAGCACCACATGAAGCTCCATAAGATTGCTAAGACATTATTAATGACAGTGTTCAGCGACTAAGACTTTACTGAGTAGGTAGTGCAGAAGAGTAGGACTTCCTGTCCTTGTAGATCCAGAATGTAGATAAAAATTGTCTTTGTTTTTTCTTTTTTTTTTCTTTTTTTTTTTTTTCTTTTTTTTTTTTTTTTTTCTCCAGCAACAACAGGAAGCAGAGCAAACATCACGTGGGTGTGACAGATATCTCACCAGACTGTTAAGCGGAACCGTCAGTCAAATCTGTGAGGTATGTAGGAGCTGATACTTCATCATAAACACTTCATCAGTGCTGTATGTGACAGACATCAGGATTTTACATCATACTCGCATCTATGCCTTTGCTGCAAATCTCGAGCTGTTTCTGAGTCAGAGCCGACTCATTTAAAGTGTTGTGCTTACATTAAATCGGGGGTTAAGGTTTAAGGTTTTTCAGGCTCACATGTGATGTAATGTCATGCAATGTGTGGTGTTCCTATTACGTGTCCCATCTATGATAAGACATGTTTTCCAGATCATTGCTTTAATAAGACAGGTATAACCTTTTTTTTGTATGTGTAAAGGCACTGAGGCATCATCATCTTCACCTCGTGGTGATGTCGACCAGTTGTCTGCTTTGCTCTGAAGTCTTCAGTTCTAATGAGGTTTTTTTTAGTTATCCAGCAGACGGTTATAGAGAGCAGTGACTCGTCTCAATCTGTTTTGTATTTTATTAGTGTTATCAATCTAACACTAATTTGATCAGTCAGAGCATGTTTTTATTTCCAATCTCACTTTTAAAGATAACAGGAAGTTCATTATTTATATGACTTTGTCTTAGTATCAGGGATGTAGGCCCGATACTGAGCTCATGTCCTCGTAAAAACACTCCAAAGATCTCCGATTCCTCTTGTGATGTCATCGACAGAACTTTTAGTGCAGAAAAACTAAAATAAATAAATACTAAACCAAATGGAAGTTAAAATCCAGTTTTTTAAACCCCTTTCCAAGGAAATGTTTAAAATCACATTTTACTCAGGTGTAAAAGTAATAATAATAATATTCATCATCATCATTATCATTACATACACAGCATTTGGCAGACGTCCTTATCCAGAGCAACTTACAATAATCTCTTTTATACAACTGAGCAATTAGGGGTTCAGCGCCTTGCTCTGGGGCCCAACAGTGGTAGCTTGGTGGAGCTGGGAATCAAACCCACAAACTTCGGGTTGGCAGTCCAACACCTTATCCTCATTGCGCTGGCAGCACAGTGGCTGAGTGGTTAGCACTGTTTCCTCATAGCAAGAATAAACTACAAATGTTTAATAAAATTTCTAAATCTAAATACAGAGCTATGACCTTGCAAAACTTGGCCACTTGTGTTTTCATTCATGTTTAATAAGAGATGAATTGTGTCCTCATAAATTCAACCCTATTTCCCAGAATACCCAAATCAGTGTGTTCTTCTCAATCTGTTGCCCCAAAGTCTGAGTCACACAGTTATCTAGAATATCTTTGTAGGTTTACATTATTCCCTCACTGGATCCAAGATACCCAAACCCTGTTCCAGCAGGACAATGTCCCTGTGCACAAATCCCCTGATCTCCATGAGGACATGCTGTGTTCTGGATGTTTGGGAGTGGAGGAACTCTCATGAGTCCTGATTCTGGCTCAACCCCTTTAAACTGAACACCTTTGGGATGAACTGGAACCCCGACTGAACCCCAGACCTCCTCACCTCAACATTAGTGTCTGATCTCACTCTTGCTACTGTGTCTGATAAAAATACTGCTACAGTTCTACTTCAACATCCAATGACAGTTTATTATAAGAGTAAGAATGAGACTAAATACACATATGATGTGGACGTGATGGTCACATTGTGTACATCGCATATTTTGTCGTTTGTACTGTCTTTATGCCTGTCCACATCACAATACCGAGACCAGTGGACAAACTTGACAAACTGATCAGAAGCCTGCAAGACTGAAGCTTTTGTGCTGAATGAGTTGTTTGAAAACAAAACATTATCCTCTCCTCAGTTCTCCAATCTTTTATCAGCGTCAGAAGATTGCACACATTGTTCCAATTGCTGTTCATCCAGCTTTCATTAAGGCCTCTCTTCACGAGAGCAATTTTCTTTTGACCAACTAGAAACATGGCTGTTTATGTTTGGGGTTTTTGATGCTGCGTTTAAAAATGCGTAATCGTAGCGACGCTGCTCTCTGGACAACTTTTCCTATTCTTTTTTTGTAGCGTGTGCTAATTTTCTTTCCTTCTACCTAAAAACCTGGGCTAATTAACCTCCTCCTTAAAAATCAAATTGAACGCTTTTCCATTAAATCTTTTCCTTACTCAACTAAATATCAACTAAATAACGGCTGAGCTTTAAACCTCCGGTAATCAGAAAGTGTTTGTTTTGCAGTTGGATAAAAGCCACGTTAGAATTTACTTTCGAGCAGAAATGCTGAGAGAAGGTTATATTGTCTATATGCTAATGTGGATTTAAAAGATCTCAGTCACAGGATCGGGTCAGAAGAACCAAATATAACCCTTTCTTTATTAATATTCATTCAGATTTATACAGCTTTCCTGGCAGTTAATAATAATCTGAATTATAATCAACTAAAAATAAGATCTGATCAGTAAATGTGAATGGAAAAACAAATGAATCTACCAGATGTTTTTTTTTTGCACTCAGGTTGGTCAGGTTAAATTTAATAAATAACTTTGTTGGTTCCACTGGGGGTTTTTTTTCATCATCACTTTACATTTGCACTTTTTCTGCAGTTCCTTTGAACAGATTTGGTTTTAATAACTCATCTTTATAATGATGGATAGAAGAAGCTTGATTTCAAACAGATGAACTAAGCGCAGACAAACACTGCCCTCTACTGGAATAACTGTAAAAAAAAATATATATAAAAACATTTCTTGTTTTGATATTCGTTTTCTAGGTACGCTAATGTAAAACACAGGAAATGTTGAATCTGAACTAGCAGCCTGATAGTTCTGGGAAATAAACCAATAATCTTCTGAGCAACAGTCCATCAAATGAATCACGGAGCTACCACTTTATCTTATGATCCATGTTTCCAACCCACTAAGCTATAGGTAGATAGACATATACACAGACAGACAGACAACTAGACAGACCGACCGATAGATAGATAGATAGGATAGATAGATAGATAGATAGATAGACGGACGGAAGGACAGACAGACAGACAGACAGACAGACAGACAGACAGATAGATAGATAGATAGATAGATAGATAGATAGATAGATAGATAGATAGACGGAAGGACAGACAGACAGACAGACAGACAGACAGACAGATAGAGATAGATATATATAGATAGATAGATAGATAGATATAGATAGATAGATAGATAGATAGACGATAGACAGGACAGACAGAGGACAGACAGACTAGAGATAGATAGATAGATAGATAGATAGATAGATAGATAGATAGATAGATAGATAGATAGATAGATAGATAGATAGCCTTGCATTACACTGTACTGGTTTAAGCCAGAATTCTTGCCTCCCGCTGGTGCGGCTCATGAATAACTACTGCGCATGCGTACAAAAGAAACGGTCCCGAGCGCAACGGGACAGAGAGAGAGAGAGAAAGAAAGAGAGAGAGAGAGAGAGAGAGAGAGAGAGAGAGAGAGAGAGAGAGAGAGAGAGAGACTCGGGGCTTACGGAGTTGAAGGGTGAACAGCCGCACAAACCGAGAACTTTGCTTAAGTTATAAAACTTTTGAAACAACAGAACCCGCTATAAAACCCGGAGGTTGGAAAGCGCCGCTGATGATGAGAAACTTTTTGTTTGCGTTCAGTTGGTAAAGAGTTTTTTTTTTTTTGACGCGTCAAACAGTTGCATTAGTTTGCAAAGTTTTTTCTCTTTCGGGATGTGTGATATTTCTTGGATGGATGAATCTTCCGTCCTTTTAACTGATTTCTCCTGTGTTCTTATGAGCGCGCGGGAGTAAAGTGAGCGGTTACATGCTTTCCGCTGCGTTATCGATGACCAACCCGGTCTATGTAACGCACGAGCGCTGAACGGGAACCGGCACCTTCTTTTTTGTTGTTGGTTCTGTTTTTTGGGTTTTTTTAATAAATATATATATTTATTAAGTGGAAGGGATGGCTGGCGTGGTGCGCACCCTGAGCCGGTGTCTGCTCCCCGCTGAGACCGGCCACGAGAGGAATAACGGGAAAGACGGAGCGCGCGAGCGGGACGCGACCCAGGCGCGCGAGGCCAAGCGACGGAGTCGTGAAATCGATGCCATGCTGGCGCGCGAGAGACGCGCCGTGCGCCGCTTGGTTAAAATCCTGCTGCTGGGCGCAGGAGAGAGTGGCAAGTCCACATTTCTGAAACAGATGAGAATCATTCACGGACAGGAGTTCGACCAGAAAGCGCTACTGGATTTTAGAGACACCATATTTGAAAATATTATTAAGGTATATTTCTAAAAAAAACCAAACTTTTTTTAATGCCAAAAATGCTTTTTAATGCATTCTTTATATGATTACAGCTTTTAAAGAACTTTGCAATTAAAAAAGAAACCCCTAGGTGGTTATTGATGCACTCGAATCGAAAATCGCAATGTCGGATTCACAATGTCGGATTCGATTCAGGAGTCGATTCGGTTTAAATGTTATGATAAATAATTTCAATAAGGAATAGATGATGGCTGAATGAAACTGTTGTTTTAATGTCAAACTATAAACCACACAAAACTGTGCATTTCCTTTTCTAAAAAACAGAATTGATACTGTATATTTTTTTAATTATTATTAATTATAGGAAATCATGGGGTTATTAAGGTGTTCCAAGCACCAAGTTACCACTGTTGGGCCCCTGAGCAAGGACCTTAACCCCAAACATCTGCCAAACGCTGAATATGTAAATGGATAGAGAAGTGGAAGTTTAGTGATTAAGATGTTGGACTGGTAATATGAAAATCGCTGCTTCATTTTCAAGTTGCTACAGCCGGGCCCTTCAGCACGACTCTAAACCCTCAACTGCGATGTAATGTCATGTTAATGTAATTTATAGGTAAGTGACATCTCAGTGATTAGGATGTTCGACTGCTTATCGGAAGCTAGGTTAAATTTTTAGCACCACCAATCTGGGCCCTTAACCCTCAACTGCTCAGATAGAACATCAGATAAATGTTCACGAAGGGGAACGCAAATGTTAAGTCACTCTGGATAAACGACAGAATGTCAGAAATGTATTTAAAATAGTAGAAGATACTGCAGATTCTAAACTAATTAACTAAAACTGATTTGTAGAAGAAAACGGAGCTGCAAATTAGGCTAAAATGGTGCATTTTAATTATTACGAAGTGGTCATGTAATCATATAACACATTTCAACTATCGAATAAATCACCATGAAACATGTGACCATGTGACCAGCATCCTTTATGTATATTAACATATACTTTAGTTCATGAACTCTGATGTGTAAAGAACACATCTGCTTCAATAGAATAAAGTCCATGTTGTGAAACACACATTCCCATGCTGGAATCATTGTTTTCATATCATGATGCATCATTCAACCCTTATACAAACAACTTTTTTTAGCCATTCCTCACAAGGACAAATTGCAGCATTCTGTAGGCGTCTACCTCATTAGCTTGCCAATCCTCCTTGGAGTTTAGATCAATACAGCGGAATTGGCATGACTCTGTTAAGTTCTACATTTCTATACCATGAAAAAAAAAAACCCAGAGTCTAGAGCTCTGTATAACACTAGTACTGTAACACTAGCTCTATTAGAAGCTCTAGCTTACAAGACGCCGCTTTGGTTTTGACATCATCATCCCAGGTTAGCGGTCTGTTGCCGACCTGTCGGTTTAGCTTCAAGTCCAGGAAACATCCTGTTACAAGAGTTTTACACGGTGAAGAATAGATGAGCGTTTTGTTTTTAGCAGTCAGACCCTGGTAGAAAACCCATGCACTTGAGTTAAGTGTATTAAAAGCTTAATAATTATAATCATCCTAATTACTGTAGCCTCATTTTTACTTTCTAAAGCTACAATTACTCCTTATTAAGGCTTTAATTGTGATTAGTAAGTACAGCTATTTGCAGCAAACCATAACTAATTTCCAGGGTAGAGAGGGATACATGTGCAGCCTGATTTATGGTGTGATGGGTCGGGTAGTTGTAGCTGGCTGTGTTGTTGGTTTTTTTTAATGCTGACTGACAGCAAAACCGGTGATATTGTTACCAGATCATTTTCCTGTAAGCGGATCCTGCTTTGGTTAATCCTGTGTTTATTAATGACTGGAATTCTGGGAAGAAAACTGTGTGTGTGTGAAAAGGAAGAAAAGAAAAAGATAAAGAAAAAATGAAAGGAATTTGTTGCTTTGTGCCCTATAATCTGTCATTTTCCTTGCTAATCGTTTAAACGGGTAAAAAGGAAGAAAGAAAGCTTGTTACAGGAGCAGAATCTAAGCTTCATTTCCTTAAGTTTCTTAAAATAATTTGGCTTTCTTCTCCTCCTTCGCACAGCTGTCGTTCCCTTGTCATTTAGATCAATGTCTTTCGGTGCCTATTCGAGTTCTCTTGCTCTCTCGCTGGGAGTTGGCAACAGATGTTCCCTCCCCGACATCCATTTTATATTTATCAAACTCTCTTCACTCTCTGTTTCGATTGTATTTCTAACTTGTAATCCGTCCCCATGACGCAACCCTATACAGAACCCTGAATAATAACAACCGGATGTTATAATTCATCTTTTTATCCAGTGATCATGTGGTGTTTGTTCTGGCTCCTGGTTTTTTTTTCCTTGGCTGTAATTTTACCTACACTTTGGTCAGAATAAGTGCTGCCAATTTGGAGGTTTGGCTGTGCAGATGGGTTTTTACTTTATATGGAAAAGAAAGGAAAAGTGTTTTTTTTTTTATAGGGACTGCATGAATCTGTACATGCTCCAACTCAATTGTTCTTCTAAACATAAGTTATGTGTGTTTTGTATAGGATGTTGTGTCAAAAGCGTATATTAAGTCATGCTTATTCAGCAGCTGCCTGACAGAAAATCCTTCGTAATCTGATTTCTCTGAGCCGTTTTGATTTGCACTGACAGTGCTGTGATAGGAAGTCACATGTCATGTGTGTGGGATTGGATCTGACAGGCCACGTATCGTACGCCACCAAAGATAAGTCACATGTCAGCAGGTTCTTTTATGCACTAAAAAAGTAAGAGAGTTTGGAGGCAGAGCAATAGACATAAGAGAGTGTCTACAACATAATAGCATAAAAGGCAAAATCGATTATTTTGTTCTTGATGTAAAGGTAATAGTCTTCATGATTGTGATGATGTCGTTGTTGCTGATTTCTCCTTTACGCTAGTCATACTCAAATACGGTGTCAACGGACACCTGTGTTAACTGGTTTTTTTTTTATTTCAAGGTTAACTATAACAGGTTGTAGAATAAAATACACAAGTACAAAAACACAAATAATAAAATATATTCTACGCTAAAACGTTTGCTATGTGTGCTAGCTAGCATGAGTCAGCTGCCACATGCGGAACAGGCATGGTTCCGAACGTTATGATGGGCTTTACTACCAGCCTGTCATTATATTTATGTTTATAGATCTGTGCACTCTTACGTCATCAGCGCGTTCACCTACAGTGGAAAAAAGACTGGATTAAAACAGAGCGAAATCCTGAATTAATATCGGTGTTACTGGAGCCAAATACAGGAGTCTGAAAGATGATGTCATGGTTACGGTATTTCTTTTGGACAGGTAGGAATATGGTGTGATTGGATTATGGTGTGTTTTGATAGTAACGCATAGTTTATGTAGTTTGTGTTACTTTACGAATTAGTTCAGCTACAGCAGCAGCAGCAGCGTGTAACCGGGTTCTATTTTATATTTGGTATGTTAGTAATGTTACTAACTGTATTATAAAGTTTTCTCGCCGCTAAATGACATGTAATGTATTATGGAAATGTTTTCTCTGGTGGTCTAGTCTGTGCGTGTTCAGAAGCCGTGGCTTTGGATGGCTCGGGCTGGATGTAAACTTTCAGTGCTCTCAGGCTACAATTAGCATTTTACACAAAGTCCCACTACACCTTTAAAGAAAGAATTCCAAGGATATAACTGTTCTCCAGTACCTGAGATAGCAGAACATACATACTGAATCTAGCATGGCTCTATCATTTCCCTGAACGACTTTCCATAAAACTTGTGCACATAATCTGCCAGTAGTCCATTCTGTTTTACTGCATAAATAGTTAATAGCTGTAAAGGAATGTTTCTGATTTAAAAAAAAAACCTACTGTGTGGCTGTGTTTGTGAGAGAAAGACAGTGGATCTGGTAGCTATATTAACTCAAACATGTCCTCCGCCAGAAAGGTAAACGTCCCTACAGGATTAATAGTCTGAAACCGAAAGCGCCTTTTTAGGTGTGAGGAGGCGCATTAGCGCGCATGAGTGTTTTTGGCCTGGTAAAGGAGGGGCTTCTGTGGCCTTGCTTGCAAGTAGTCAAGGTCAGATTGGGAGCTGGGATGGCTCCACGCTGATAGAGTCAGAGAGCTATGAGTGCCAGGGCTTTCAGCTCCACAGCTAGAGGAAATGTTTTTCCTCACACACAGACAGGAAGCTGAACATTGTCATTACCATATTATCTGGGTATGATCACATAAACCTTCTCCAACTGAAGACTGATCATAATGACTTTGTTATAATGTTGTGTGTCAACCAGAAAATTAGAAAAATACACGTTTATTCTAATCAGCGTCTCATTTCAGGAATGAAAAGGATCTTAAAAAAAAAACACAATTACAGTGTGTGTTAATGCCACTTGCTGCCTGCTTTATCTACTGTTTGGTAAAAATTCAGAAGCATTACAAGGACAAGCTCTTTCTCTCTCTGCCCAAGCCATCCCTCTGTTTCCTTTGATACCGAACAGCTGGCTTTTTTTTTTTTTTTTTACACCGGCAAAAATGTCCCCTATTATTCTGAACAACATTCCAGCACTTTGCCCAGGCCTGCAGTTTAGTGTGCATCGGCAATATTTTGGTGCACAGTAGCTTAAAATATCTAGCGTGTCATGCTGGGAAACACATCCTTATCAGCGGTCACCTATCTGCAGCGTTTCTTTGTCCTTTGGAGAAGGTCTTTTATTGGAACATTCTAAAGAGCGACCTGACACTGACTTCTATCTACACATTGATTAGATTTAACCTCTGTCCAGCCCCTGACAATAGTCGGCCTGCTGGATAATTGGCAGACTTAATCTCTGTAAAATGCTGTGGAAAAATGGAAGAAAAGTAAAGCTATGCTTCCTCTGTTTACTACAAGCCTGAGAAAACATTTATGGCATTCTGCTGGGCTGAGGAATGTCTTGTTTTTCATTGAGAGGACAATGGGTGACCTCGTTTTTCAGGCAGCAGCACTTGTAGAAAAATGGGGCAGCAAGTGTGGAATGTAGATTTTGTCTTGTATTAAAAAGGTGTAAAAAAAAAATGCCATACAGATACAAGTATTGGGTCACCTGACCATTAAAACCGTATATGGTGTTTGAATAATTAGTCTTACTCTTTGTCCTATCATAACCTCTACACTTCTGGAAAGTCTTTCCATCGGTTTGTGTTTTGTGGCTGTGGCGATTTGTAAAGAACGTTTGAGTTCCTCCACTCCAACCATTTATAAAACTTAAAGGGTCTGTGAACTTCCTACTCTCTGTATCTTGGACTCTCATTGGCTGTTAGTCACTGCCGGTGTTATGTTGTTGGAAAGACACACTTATGTGTGCTGGTAACGTGTCTACAAACTTTTGTGGTTGATCATGCCATTTTTTTCAACAACAGCTGTTTTTCCTAGTCTAGAGGCGACTGCGACTTCTCCTTAGTTCACCAGAGGCTGATGGGGGGAGGATACAGGAAGTGGCTCAGTGTGTAACCACTGGGAGTGACGGATATCAAACACATCTTCCTGTGTGATAAATTTGAGATTTCCTCATCTCCTGGGCTAGAGAAGCCCATGTTGTTTATAGGGTGGGAGTCAATGATTTGAGCTGCGGTTACTCAAGGTCTATGGTTTATCTGCCTACCCTTTAGCCACTAATTGCATTGCAAGTTTAGTGCAACTATTAAAGTTTGACTGAGTGTTCTTTAGGCAAGACATGTCCTTTGCTGTTGACAGGATTTCCCCGTTCACCAAAAACAAAGCAGAAGAAACAACAAACACTCTTTTCTAGGGCATATCTCCCAGTGGTAGTCCGGCGTGGGCTTTTTACAATTGCTACAAAAGACATAGCTTTAGTTAGAGTTGAGCAAAATATTTCTTAAACTAAAGTCAAACTCGGCGCATGCCATTATAAACAAGCGGTGGAGGTTCGTTTCGCCGAGGGTTTTTCAGAAACACTTGGATCTCTACTTGTAGTTAGATGAGGCTTTGGTGGTTTTTGGAGCTATTTTTGGGACAGTGCCACGACTCAGAGAGTGATTCGAAGCCTTGTAACTGACCTCTACGCTGTGATAAAGCAGCCTTCTCTCTCTCTCTCTCTCTCTCTCTTCTGTGTGTGTGTGTGTTTCTTCTCTGTTTTTCCATTTCTCCTTCTTTCCTCACACTGTGGTCGTGTCAGCAGAGGCAGTCCAAGAGGACAGGGGATGCGTCCTTTCCCAGATAGCGCTTGGCGGAAGTGGGTGAAAGGTCATGAATGAGTGGGATTGGCATGTGCAAGAGGAGGGGGCGCAACTAGAGAGAGAGCGTGTCGCCTGGAGGAAGATGTTTCGTCTGCCAGGACCGTGTACTAGTCAGCAGTCGAACCTTGAGCACAGTACCTTTAATTTATTGACAAGAAACTAGGGGGGTTTTGTACCGCATTCATTTTCTGTGGCGGCTTCTGGTTTATGTGTTTTAAAGTGTGTCTGCTTTGGGTTGTTACACAGATTTCTTATACATTAATATGTGGATGTAAGTATGGCTCACCACCTCATGAAGCCGTGGTGTCTCTAGCAGCGGCGTGGGACACATCCTGTCTAATTTTCTCATGTTTGATAAATCAGATATCCTAATAATATTTATAAGCATGTTTTCTCTTCCCATAGACAAGCTGGCATAGCTCTCTAATCAGTTTCCCATGCGACTACACCAGACGGATCTGAGCCACGTCTGTTGTTGATGTAAATTCAAAAAGAAAGAAATATAGTCCTTGGGACTTTTAAGATGTTATTCTTGGGGCAGTGCAGAAGAAGGTGTCAGTTTAGCTAAAAGGAAGAATTTGTGCTGCAATAGTAATTAAGAGAAGGTCTGTAAGGGTTCCAAATTCCAGAGCAGGGAATCGAACTCTGCTCTCCGTGTTGTATTTGGGACTGAACACTACGTTTCGGCCCAACACTTGTCTTTTACGGTACAGACAGGAAAGCTGGTTCAGATACACCAGTGCTGTAACTGTAAACACTGGCGTACAACTGGACAACTGAACTTAAACACAGTTCGAAGTGTCATTTTTTATAATAATAAAATTTCCCATTTATGAGTGTGTTGTAAACATTCCTACTAATCATTTATGTATTAGCGTGGCTACATTATGTTTCATTGAATATGATAGAAATTTGTTATTCAATAGATGTATACCTCAGAACTAACTAATCAAATACAAAATCCAAGGTAACCCAAATAAGTTTATACCAACATACAATTAAAAACAGTAATGGTACAAGTCGAATCCCTCACTTCCAAGATGGTGCTTCCAAGCTTCAGTCACTAAAACTAATTCCTTGTAAGTGCAAATCTACTGGGCAAAAAAGCTCTTTCTGATTCTGATTCTTTTTGATTCTGAACTGGGCTAAAACAGACAGAGAACAATGCTGACGTCATTGTACGCCGGCTAGCGGGCCTCAAGAGGCGGACTTGAAATCTGATTGGTTAAAAAACAGTTTTTAATAAAATTAACCAATTAGCAATCTGCCACTACTAATATAGTTTAAGTTACATGGGCAGCACTACTGATTCTGAAGGCTTTGGCAAATTACATTAACATGGTATCACACAGAGGCTAAAATCTGATTGGACAAAAAAGCTAACATTCACACACACGTACTGGAAGCAGTGCAGCAAGAGAAACACTACGAAATGAAGAGAATAAACTGTTGGGAATAAATTAATACAATTTCATAACACAAAATTTGGAATTTAGATTGTAAATGTAGGTCAGTGCTTCTCATAGTGTTTAGGCAGCAGAGAAGACCTTGCTGGGCCTGATGGCGCCCCACTGGTATATAATTATAGAGATAAATAAAATATTGGAATCTTAGATTTGGGATCATATGGAAGCTATTATAAAAAACTAATTATAGTTTACTATATATTGTTGTGGCAAAAGAAGTTTTGAATAAAAGTATGTTGTCTTATAGCCCACATTATGGATAGATTTATACAAGTATGTATGTGTAAAATGTTTTTCAACATAATGATTAAAAAGTTTTATTTTATTACGAGTTTGACATGTAAAGCTACGATAACCTTTCTAGAGTCACATGATGGTGAATATCATCACGCCTCATGTCTGAATCTTTGTTCAATAGTCACAAGCAAGCATGTTTAGTTGCACGTGCTTTTTAGGGAAGTAAAAACTTTTTCTCATTAACCACTACTGCGACTGAATTATCGGTGTCACAAATTCCCGCTTGCTGGCGGTTAGGATTCTTATCGATTGCACGCTGGGTATAGCTGTGACAGCACATTGATGGATGCAGACAAAATGGCAGGTTGTGCCGAAGCCCTGCGGTTGAGCAACACCACACCGTGCTAGAAAACAATCTGTATGACAGCGTAAACACTTGTTTTAGGATTGCATTTTTTTTCCAAAGGTTCAGTAAGTGTAAGATTAAAGTTGGCATTCTGCCTCCAGAAGAAAAAAATTCACTGTCGTTTCTGTAAAATGGAGCTGAAATGCGGTCCAAAGTTTACTTGTGTTCTCACCCTCAGGGGCAATTCAGTTTTTATTGTAGAGGCATGAGTCATCAATGACTCACTCATTAGTTTTTTTTTCCTCTGTCACATTCTTTGCCTTTTGGTCTCTTTCAGGGCATGAGGGTGTTAGTGGACGCCCGGGACAAGCTCAAGGTGCCCTGGCAGAACCTAGAAAATGAGAAGCATGGCATGTTTGTTATGTCGTTCGAGAACAAAGCAGGAATTCCGGTGGAGCCCTGCACTTTCCAGCTGTATGTACCTGCCCTTCAGGCTCTCTGGAGCGACTCAGGCATCCAGGAGGCCTACGGGCGCAGGAGCGAATTCCAGCTGGTGAGTAACTTTTCTTTGAAGGCATCTAAGACTGCCTGAGGGCATCTAAGTAACATACACACACATGCCAGTTCTAATCAGGAAGGCTGTTTGAAAATGGGTGCCTGTATATGCCGGTCCTCTTCCAAACACACTCCCTCTCTCTCTCTCTTGGCAACAAGCTAGCCAGCATACAACAGTAAATATGTTCAGCAGTATACTAACTAGTATAGCATCGAATAAAATTAGCAACAAGCTATCCAGCATACAACAGTGAATATGTTAAGCAGCAAGCTTACTGGACTAACAGTAAATATAATTAGCAATAACCTAGCCAGCATACAACAGTAAATTTGTTTAGGAGAGTGCTAACTAGCACAACAGCACATAAAAATAGCAACAAGCTAGCCAGCATACAATAGTAAGAAGTGTCCTTCAGGCAATTAAAATCGTACAAAAGTTAATAAAAACGTATTTGTATACCGTCTTTACCAAATTTTGTTTGGGTGGGCAAGGCAGACGTTTGGATGGGCAAGGCAGACGTTGGATGGGCAAGGCAGACGTTTGGGTGGGAAAGGCAGACGTTTGGATGGCCAAGGCAGACGTTTGTGTGGGCTCAGCCATCTCTAAGGTTGTAACATTCAAAAAAGTGTTTGATTTTAGACAGCAAGCAGAGCTTGAACCAATTACATAAGAGGTACTGTATGTTTATTCCATTTTTAATGACTCATCAACATAAACACCCAGATTTCATACATGAGAAGATCCGAAGACTGATAAGCTGGCCAGATCTTGGCTGACAAACACTGTACAAGTTAAAATCAAAGTCAAAGTTTCATCTCTGTACACTTTTTTCTGACCTGTTATAGGAAAATAATTTACTTTATTAACTCTTAACACCACTGTATTGTTGATTACATCTGCTTTGTTTAGAAGCATGTGATTGGTTGATGCTTGTTCTGGATAATAAAAGAGGCATGCAGGCCTCAGGACATCTTTAGATACATCTGTTTATTCACTACAGATAAAAACTAGGTCAGTGGAGCAAACTAAAAACAATCTGGGCTAAGCAGCTTTGTAAAGCAGTGCAACTGATGTATGTCTGTTACTACCAGAAATTGTGAGCTCATTCTATCACGACACAAGCAAATGTTCTGCAAATGTTCTGGTCTCGCTCACCGATAAACCAAATCCCACTCCGACATAAAATGTCTCTAGTAGGCCTAGTTTTTTTTCTGTTTATAATAAAATTTTGGAATAAATGTTTTTATTAAAACAGTTGTCTGATAAGCAGCTATTCTACTAGTTTAACTATATTTCTCAGTAGCGTGGTGGTGCTAGCGTCATAATATTTTTTGAAAAAATAGCTTTTCAGTAGTGAAGCTCTTTTGTTCATTAAGAAGTGCAGTAGTGTCCAGGTGGACGTGATTTTTGCCAAGTCGATTGTGATCCTGGATTAACATTTCAGTCAACCAATCATAACCATCCGATGTCATCAGTGTGTGCCGACCAAACCTGCATTAATCCATTATTAAATCTTTTCCTTTTTTTTGTCTACAAACGAACTGAAAAACTCATATTGTCTGAGACTGAAAATTAATTGATTTACTGACAGTGACGATTCCTGGATTAACAACATGAAATTAGACAAACGATATTGAAATAATTGATGATAATCAGGAACGACATTAGTGAATTTAGACTGTATCGATTCTAATGATCTGAAATAAACACTAATGAATTTATTCAGTGAATCATAAACAATCACTAATGAACAACTGAATGTAAAATGTTCTGAAATGGTGAACCTGTAGAACCGCAATAGAGCAACATTCTTACTATAAAACAGGGTTTAACATTATTCCATTAAATCACAACCTTTTAAAACTTAACATTCACAAGTCAAAATTTCGGATGGTCATGTTTGGTTGATTGAAATGTTGATCCAGGATTAACAAAGAATATTAATCCGAATTACATCCTAATTGGCAAAATCACGTCCACCCAGTGTCCACACAAGCTACATTTACCAATCCCGGATTTATGACACCACCGCCATTCACAGAGCTGTGTGGCCGACAAATGCAATCCTTGTTTTATATGCAGAACATGCATAGTTCAAATCGGAATTCCCACACATACATATTAAGTAGCGGGTTACAGTAAGTTTCCGTTTTCCGCCTCTGCTCTGTTACTGTTTATTATTGTCTGTATGACTGAAATCACTGGGAATTTTAAGCGTTTCCACATTATAAAGACCAAATCTGTGATCATGCTGGAGCCTGAAGTTGATTTGATATAAAAGTAAATTTCAGCTTGTGCTATTTAAAATCTCATATCAAAGAAATGTTTACAAAATATGGTTTCAGTCTGAAATCAGTTATAAAGCTATTAAGTAACAGTTATTATCTGCGAATGAAGAAACTTGGAACAGGGATGAATTTTCCCAGAAGTGGCCAGCCTACAAAGATTCCTCTGAGAGCACAGCAACGACTCATCTAGGAAGTACAAAAAACCTAGACATCTAAGGACATGCAGGTTTCTTTGACTGTAAATACTGTCAATGTCTCCATTATAAGGAGACAGAGACAAATATATCAGTGGAAGAGTTGCAGGGCAAAACAGGAGACAATACAAAGAGTCATGTTTGCCAAAAAAAACCAATGATGAATCGTAAGTCTTTTGGGATTTTGTTTTGTGGACTGATGAAATTCGTAGGTTCGGTTATACTGCACCAGCAGTTAAAGGTGGTCATTTACATGCTAATGAGCTCTGCTCACTCCACCCCCTCTGTTCTGTGGGCGGTTTTACTGATCCAAAACCATTAAAATAATTTTTTAAGGACTTAATAATCATTAACAGACACCGTTATAAACCATCTACAAAGGGGAGAATAATGCAGTGTTACCATGTTATTATTACTGACACTGTACGCGGTTTGTAATAAGACAAAATCAACTTAATGCATTGTTTATTATAAACTTGTGATTATGAATTATTGTTACGGCCACATCAGGTTCCACACCCAACCAGAGTGCATGCTCGCCTGAGTGTTAACCAGATACACCTGCATCTCATTAGTTCATCACATTCGCTCACCCTATTTATACACAAACCCTTCATTTACTTACTCACTTACTGTCTGCTCTAGTACGCTTTATTTATGTTCGTAGACTTGTTACTCATTAAACATCCAGCTACTGACCTGCTCGCCTGATTCTCGGTTCTCGTCGGAACCTCCAGTATCCATCTCCAGAGCCTGCTTTATGCACTAGTAAATAAAACAAAAAAAAAATCTGCTGCATCATTATTTTCATCCCCTGTCTGGTTTTTCTCTGAAAATTTTAATGAGAAGTTTTTACAGAGTAAAGATGACATAATAATGTTCTCTGTGGCACATTATTAAAAAAGGCAATACACTTACACAAATAGTTGGTACCGAGTCATTTTCCTAGCAAAACCTGCTTTAGACTGACTCTCATTTATCAAGTAGTCTGTTAAGAAATAATTCACACAAACCTGAGCACATTTAGGTAGATCAGGGTGACATTCTGCCTTCAGCGTTGAAAAAACGGTGGTTATTTGACATCTCACTTGGGGCCAGGGTTGCCAGAACCACCACCACCACCACCACCACCAAAAAAAAAATACCAGCGCAAAATAATTATATAAAATATATAAACTTTTGCCTATTGTATCAAATATCAGCTCGAATTTTTTTAGGTCCAAAGTGATAAAAAAAAAACTGAGGGAAAAGCTGCACAATCTGGCAACACTGTTTCGGCGGGGTCAATGCTAAAACAGTAGTGTCAATTAACGGTTGTGGGCGTGGCCTTGGTCCGTGTGACAGTTGGCTTTACTTGAGAAAGAGGAAATAAATTAATGAGATTAAAAATAAATCATTAGGGGGGTTTTTATTATGATAGGGTGGTTGTGTACACACACTGGCAACACACATTTCAGTTCAAACTACTTGTAAAAGTGCATGCCGCATCTGATGACCTCTATAAAGTTATAACGTCAATTAGGGCTGCTATGAAGTCCACACATTCAGCAGTCAATCTAAAGCTCTGGCTAGGAAAGAATGGGGGGAGGGGGGACTTTTGCACACGGGTGATGTGATGTAGGGTAAGTATCAGCTCATGTTCACTTTGTCTTAGCTGGCATTTTGAATGAGGATCTGAAACCTTTTAACATGAAAAATATGTAAAAACAGGAAATCAGAGGAAGGGAATTTTTTTTTTCCACAACGTCTCATGTTCACAAGCACCATTTTAATTGTTTTTCTTATTGTCTTTTTGGTTTTAAACACAGTATTACTAGTTCATTGTTCCAGCATTGCTAGTATAATTTTTTTTAAATACATATTACACCCCCAGGGACTAAACTTCCGCCTTCCTGTTCTTTGTGTCTGTATCCCAGGGTCAACATCATCTTTCGACACTTATTATGAACATAATGTGCATTAATAGTAGCTTAATGACGTCCTCGGCGTCGGAATGAACCCCGTGTTTTGTGTAAAGCAACTGAATCTCTGAAAGGCATGGTGTGTAGTGGTGAGGTTGGGTCAGAGGACTGACTGCTTTTGTTTTGTTCTGCCATTCTGCTGTGTGAGGGCATTCTTGTTAAGGGGCACACTGAGTGGGAGGGGATGTGTTCAGATGTGTACAGGATTCAGTCACGCTGTTAGACTAAACAAATCACAAGGCTTTTTTTAATCAGATCAACCGGAGGATTTTTATTTTTATTTATCATAACGTCTGTCTTTTGAACTCATGGATAAAAAATTCATATTTATTATTATTTTATAGTTTACACCAGAGTAAACAAATAGAAAAATGTTTTATTAATAGTAAAGAAGTGGACGAATGATATACTAGATTATGTATTAGATTAGATTTGTGTTTTGTGAAAACTGGGAACACTTTTAAAAGTCATGTGACCAATTGGATTCTTTCAACAGAGACGTTTGTAGTTTTTAATGCTAACTCTAAAACTGCTGGATTTTTCCAAATGATGCGAAGTTCGCAGTTCCTAAATGAACGATCTATGATTGCACACCGATCTGTTTTTTATGGACTTCAACTTAACATTTTTACACATCTAAACATGACAAGAACAAAACAACTTTTGATTGGTTGCTTTAAAAGTGTAACAAGATAGCAGACTAAGGAGACTGGTAAGTTTAAACCCAGACAGATGATCGAAAGTACTAGAGTTTGGTGATATAAAACACTTAGCGGACTGTAGTAGGAAGTCTGGAACCAGAGGCAAATGTTGGACTGTGGGAGAAGACAGACAGGACCAGGAGTAAAAGGAGCAGGATAGAAGAACACAGGAACCAGAGGTAGAAATGCTGGAGTGATGAGGGTTGTCACAGAAGTAGCAGTCGCTAGAAAACAGAGCTAAGGGTAGACACTTAGAGAGTCTAGCATACTCTAAGCGAGACCAGACAGTGATGGAGTGTGCTGTGCTCTTAAATAGACGAGTGAGAGCGTGTGAGAGTGCATGCTCATGAGTCGCAGGTGAGAATGATAAAAAATTCCGGACAGTGTGTTAATTGAGTGGCGGAAGGTGTTGGGTGTTATGTCAGTCCAGAACTTCCGCTATTAGTCTGGATATTTAAGACTGCCCATTGCCTTACTAGCTAGTGTGACAATATAAAATACTTGAACATACGCTAGCTACCATGTGCATGTCGCTACATATTTAAATTACATTCGAAAATGATGTACATTTATGTACATGTAAAGGACTCTGCTCCTGTAGTTGTCACATATGGCCATTGTCTCAAAAGCAAACATGGCATTAAAAAGGCCGCCTCCGGCTTTGGATTTGTTGTATTTTTAGCTACTTGTTTTACAGTTTTTTATTCAAAGTATTGCTATATGTATTGTATTGCAGTATATCACAATATATGTTGTATCGAGACCTATGTATCATGATGTGTATCTATTTTGAGGTCCTTGTCAATACACAGCCCTATTTTTAATGTACCACAATTTGTTTGCGGCCTGAAAAAATAATTAATAACAAGAAAATCGCTGAAACAGAACAGAGGATAAACATGTCTATGAGGATTATTACAGAATCACAAACTATTATCATTACCTCGCTATAGCATGTGGGAGTTTAGCTTTCAATGTTGGAGCCAAACGCCTCGCCCTTTATTTATTTTTATTTCCTCCCCGTCCGTGATGGAAACCCGTTAATGATCTTTCCGGTTCACCTAAAAAACCTTGTTACGACTTTCACTTTCTATAGATAGTCAAGTTTGATCGACTTCTCGAGTATCAGCTGTAAATCGGACCCGTGTCACCAGAGCGCATCGACTTGCGCATGTGGGTGCCGGCACATTAACCCACCACACCCTGACGCCGGCCAGATATATATTTTTATCAGGAATTTTAAATCATAATGATAGACCTGGCCTTGACTTTTTTTAGGTCTCCTGTGTCTTCGTCTCTGGTTGCATCTATGGTATATCTTATTTTTTTAAAAAGGCACTGGTACAAACCGTAAGAAAATTAAAATAGACCTTTTTGCCTGAAACACATTTAAGCTAAAATCTTAGCACTACTGCAGAAAGTTCATGAGTTTACTTTCCTTTACATCTCATTAGGTCTAAATGGCTTCTCATGATGAACATCAGATAAAAATTCACCATTGATTATGACAGAAACTCAAAGCTTGACGATTGTACAAATGTCAAATTATTACTATAGAGTATGTGCACGTTTCCTGGAAAAGCCTTTTACTTACAGTATACTATGATTGGATCTGAATGCTGTGCTGCATAAAGACTTTGTGGAGATCATTAACAGGAAGTCTCTAATTCTGCTTTGGTGAAAGTTGACATTGCCACCTCCAGAAATACACACTGGCCTGCTGCCATCGTGCTAACTAGCGAAAAGCTTACTTCTGTGTCTGCTTCTCGAGACTCCACACTACAGTCAGACTTGAGTCACAGACATGATTCATGATTGCATTCAGTCACAGGCTCACTGTTTCCAGATAAAACCAGTCATGTGTTCTTTACTATTTAGTATAAACTACAGATTTATACAAGCCAAAAATGAACGACACAGTGTATTAGCTTCATTTTAACAGTTATACCAGAAATGACATAAGTGCCTAAAACTGAGTATAAGTATAAAGTGTTTACATGTTCGATTGAAACATCATGTTGCACATTAGTTAAGTAAGTCTTTATTTGTGCCTTATTTTTATTATTATTCTTAGATTATTCTTTAGATTCCAATTATATTATTTTCTTACATAAGAAGCACATGATCCGCCATGATACAGAGCCTTGCTCAAAGACCCAGCAGTGGAAGCTGATCAGATCCTCCAATCAACAGCTCTATCCATTAAAGTTACCCCTGCCCCGTAACAGGTGGCAGAACAGCTGCCATTATTCGGTTGTAATCAAACTGGCTAATGTTAAGACTGATCTGTTTCAGGTAGAATGCGATTAGTTTGCTAGTTTCCAGATATTAATTTTAGGTCAAGCTGGCTAGGTTTGTGGTAGCGCAGTGGTTAAGGTGTTGGTTCAATTTCCAGCACAAACAAGCTGCCACTGTTGGGCTCCTGAGCATGGCCCTTAACCCCCATTTGCTCAGTTGTATAAAAAAGATATCACTCTGGTTAAGAGCATAAATCTACATTTTTGTTGTTAAATTTATAATAATTGTTATAGGTAATTTATCAGTTAAATAGTACGCTAAGCCTTTATGTGTAATAGAAATACACAGCTGTTTAGCTGAGATGAAACGTAGCTGTCCTGTGTTAGTTTTTTTATCCCATTTATTAAATCTAACCAACCCATACTTACACACTATTCTACAGCTAACACGCCCTAGATAATGTGCAATTATAAATAGTTTATAAAACATGTTTACACAGAACAATTGCTAAAAAAGGAGATGGCTCTATCTATAAAATCACATTCTTCCATACTATATAGTAGGCAAAACTGATGCGAGATGTGTAGTATGTCTGTATGCATGTATGCGTAGTATGTGTAGTATGTCTGAATCCTTAGTGTGCGAATTACAATACACAAAAAGTTCCCCAATGATCTACCCCTCCCACACAGATTTTGAAGTATGCAAACGATGTACGCTTTAGTATCCCATGAGGCCGCAGGAAAGATGTGGAAGAGGCGGAAAACAAATTTAGGCACTTTAAAAAAACATAGTTCCCAGTGGTTAAATTGCACTTGTTTAACATCCTTCCAGTTAAACATTATCCAAACTTAAATTTGCCCATACGTTTGATGACGTATGTCACATGTTCAAAAAACATGGCGGATGTAGTTTTTACGGATATACAAGTATCATACTGCCCATAAACAATCTATATAGAACATGCTTTAGTACCAGTTGGGAAGTACTTACTTATTTGAAATGTAGTAGTATGTTCAGTAATAAATGTTAAGTAGTAAGTGATTTTGGACAGACTGATGTCACAGTCAGGATTCTCAACCCTACAGCACACTTAACCAACACTAGCCGAGTACTAACCGGTCACACCTGCAGCTTGTTTCACATTAACTCACACACCCTTATTAAAGAACACTCACCTACTCAGGTTTCTTATGTTACTACCTCCACTGCTCCAACAGCTCCATCCAGAGTGTCCGACTACTTCTCCTTCTAGCTTCACTCACACCCACTAACTTCATTTATCGCATCCATATACCTTGTCTTTGGTCTTCCTCTTTGCTTTCTGCCTGGTAGCTTCATTTCTAATTTGTCCAGAGTGTCCATCATTATGATTGTCTATAGCTCCTGGCCATATCCATCTTCTCCAGTGTGCACTCCTCGGAACCTGTCCAAAACTGTTTATACATGTATAATCTCCTGCTTATTGCCATTTTTTATCCTAGTTATTAAACATACACGCATAACAAACTCCGGTCTGAGTATAGGTTATAACATGGATAATGCACTTATTAAGTGCGGACTCTTGGGTCCGTTACACACTCCACACTTTTTACATAATGAAAGAGGATTGTGGCTTAGTCACTGAACTATTATATTAGAATATTTGTATTCAGAGAAACGTAGTGATGTTTATTATGTGCGTTTGTGACGGACTGGGAAACAGCTTACTTTTCCGCCTAGTAGAAAATGAATAAAAACGAGTTTTATATGAGACGATTTAAAATTCAAAGGAGCTACTGGAGTAGAAAATGCATGCGGCGAAACGCAGAAAGATTTTTTTTTTTTTGCATAGTGCAAATGAGGTAAGCAGATACTTAGTGGCGTTCATATTATTGATGATTAATTTTTTAGATCCTGACATTAATGATATGTTAAAAATGACTTCTTCTAGCTTTCATTATTATTAATCAGTCAATGAGGTTTTCACCATGTACATCTTTGCAATCAGGAGTCATAAACAAAGTTGAGGTTTTTAGCCTGGTTGATAATCACACACTGGGCGTACACGAGTCGACTCCAGTTCTTACCAAACAGCGATGATGTGAATTTAATAACGAATGAGGGATGAAGAGATAAAAACAAAGAGACAGACAGAGGAGAGCGAGAAGAAAGTACAAGACCTTTCTCAATCTGGAAATAAAGTGACCATCCTAGTCTTTTCCTGCTGTGACTGGAAGCATTAGTTACAGCTTATAAACACATACTATCACGGGTTAAGTTAATACAGGTACACACAGACGCACAAAATGGAAGCGCTCGGTTGTACAACCTCCAGGTTGTTCATTTACATTTACGGCGTTTGGCAGACACCCTTATTCAGACTGACTTACATTTATCTCTTTTATACAACTGATCAATTGGGGATTAAGGGCCTTTGCTTAGGGGCCCAGCAGTGGCAATTTGGTGGTGCTGGGAATCGAACCCTGATCTTCCAATTAGCAGTCCAATACCTTAATCACTGCGCTGCACTTTTCTATAATATGTACATTTACTGTGTTTGGCAGACACCCTTATCCAGAGCAACTTACAGTTAACTCTTTTATACAACTAAGCAATTAGGGATTAAGGGCTTTTCTCAGGGGCCCAACAGTGGTCGCTTGGTGGAGCTGGGATTTAAACCCAAAAGTTTTCGGGTTGGTAGTCCAGCATCTTGATCATGAGCCACCACTTCCAGTCTCGTATTTTTTCAGTTCTAAACACTTCTATACTAATCCTCCAAACAAAACATTATTTTTACTTTATTTTCATAAAAGACTGGCCTGAAATTCACAAAAAAATATTTTTATTTTGAGAGCCATTGCTACATAAAGCCCATGCAGACCACACACGGTGCACCAGGCAGCCCGTCACTGCCAAGCGCTCCTAAATACTTATGTAATCAATGAATAAAAGATTCTCTTGCCTGTTTATTGCATATATTTTTTATTATTTTTATATATTTGGTTGACTGTTTTCCATTGTTATTAAAATGTCATAATGTGTTTATTCCAATAAAATGCAGCTCTTCTGAAGCTTTTCCTGTTCAGAATAGAGTCTGATAGTGTGTTGACTCTCTTGTTTTGTGATTTAATCCAAAGTCTTTAGTCACAGTACTATTATTCTTGTAGGGGTTACTGGCTGCTGAATGTATAGCATTTCACAGCTAGCATTCTACTTAAAATATTTTTATCCATCCATCCATCCATCCATCCAGCCAACCATCTATTCGTCCATACCTGCTTATTTCTTATCATGGTCACAGGGATCTATTGAACTTTATCCCATCTGTCAGATGGCAGGGGTCACCCTGGACAGGTTGCCAGCCCATCACAGGGCAACATAAGACAAACAATTACACACACACACACACACACACACTTACTCCTATGGGAAATTTAGAATTACCAATCAATCTAACATACATGTTTTTTGGACTGTGGAAGAAAACTGGAGAACCCGGAGTAAACCCACACAAACACAGGGAGAACATGCAAAGTCCTCACAGAAATAACCCTGCAGGGAATACTAACCTAGTACCCTCTTGCTGTGAGGCAACAGTGCAAACACTAAACCACTGGGCTTCAGTTGTCTTGCTGCTGAAATAAAACTGTAGGGAAAGAGGTTTGGCATTTGTTTAGAAACTCAAGAAGTGTGACTGCCTTTACTCCCACTAGTAGGCGCTGCAGAAATTTGCTCTATATTTGTTAATTGGTTAAGGTGTTTAAAGGGTTAATGACTGCTGATTGGAAGATTGTGGGTTTAATTCTTAGCACCACCTATGCTGCCAATGCTCGGCCCCTTTTTCATCTGTGGCTCATGTTGCTGGAAATCAATGAGATTTATGAGCATCTTTAGTTTAATTAAATTTATTTTTATCTGTCTCGCGCTGTTAAAAATAGCCAACATATCAAAGCAGCTTCACAGAAAGCAGAATTTAAATAAAAAATAACAAATAAAAAAATCAAAGGTGCACTAGAACATCTTTAAAAAAATGCTAAATGTGGCCTAATAGCACTAAAACTGTATGTCATGTATCATTTAAAGGTGAGAGGCTTTATAATACAGTTATTAACAGTACTAAAATACCAAATATAAAACTAGAACCCGATTACACACTGCTGCTGGAGTTTGTAAAGATACACAAACCACATAAACAATGAGTTACTATCAAAACACACCAAAATCCAATCACACCATATTCCTACCTGTCCAAAAGAAATACCCATGTAACCATGACATCATCTTTCAGACCCTTTGACTCCTGTAGTCGACTCCAGAGTCGAAACACAGTTTTTGCTGTTTTGATTCATTTTTTGATTCATTCATTTTTCGATTTCTGCAGTAGGTGAACACACTGATGTGTCCTGTCTGCATGAACAGGGTGCACAGAGGTTATAAACATATACAGTATATTCTAACAGGCAGGTAGGAAAGCCTGTAATAATGTTCGGATCGATTCATTTGATTAAACATACATTTTTCGGTCCTACGTCTTCCACAGAAAATATAAACACACATAAATACATACAAGACCACTTAAATTAATGATTGAACGAAAATGATTCTAAAGATAATCACATATTATACCTTTGAATTCATATTTATCCCCAAATGCAACTGTGGTTGTGAAAAACTCTTAAAGCGAAACCTGTATTTAATGTTGAACCCGTCCTCATCTGGGTGACAGCGGAGTGTGTGATTATACATACATCACAATACATATATCTTTACCCAAACATGATCGTGTCCAGACGCTTTGAGCAACTGATAAATCAGTGATGTTGTAAGTAAACCACATGTTCGGCTCTCACCATCATCAAACGTCCAATGAGCACAAAACCAACCGCGGCAGCTCTCATCTCTGTGAGTCGTTGAATGTGTGAACATATAATCAGTAGTGTTTGGATGGAATAGTTGATGATGGGCAGACTGTCCAGAGTAAATACCTGGAACACTTTCAACACACAGATTATGCCTACTGTAAGTAGATCCTGGCTGATAGGGGCAGTGGTGGCTCAAATGGTTAAGGTGCTGAGTTGATGATCTGAAGACCAGAAACCCCTGGGTTCAAGCCCACCACTGGCAAGCCAACCACTGTTGGGTCCTTGAGCAAGACCCTTAACCCTTCCTGCTCCAGGGGCGCTGCATCATAGCTGACCCTGCGCACTGACCCCAACTTACTAAGATGGGATATGCGAAAAACACAGCATTTCATTGGCTCTGTACACGTACCTTGCACAATGACAATGAAGTTGAATATTTATTTTATATTTATAATCAGCAGTGAATTGCAGCTGCTGCCAACATGACAACAGCCATGACACTAGCGCCATAGCTGAGATCTTTTTTTTTTTCCCGGACCGCTTGCAATTTTTGCAATTGTCTGGTTTGTCCGCTATGCAGAGAGTCACTTTGTGAGCTCCTGATTATGCAGCTTCTGGTGGCTGGCTCTTCATCTACTGCACTTGTGTCAATATGCTGGGTCTACTGAACTTTGTTTGGGTTAGGCTTCTAAGGATGTGGTGGAATCTGCCTGAACCGAGCGTGCTGAGTCAACTGCTTCTCGGTTTTAAGGCACTCTGTAATTAAAGGAAATCCACTCTCAAACATGTGTGTGTTTATGTGCTGGGTTTGTGGAATGAACAGTTTTTAGGGAGCTCTAATAGAACGTCCCTTTTTGGTTGTGAGTCTTTTTCTCGTGACTGAGGTCGTGTAAATAATGGGCCATTGTTGCTTTGCTGGCTTCCAGTGTACACAAAGCCAGACTGAGGAAAACACACTCCACCCCGGAAAACCAGCCAGACGTATTCAGACCAGCCGCGCCGTGCTACCCAATGAGGGCCAGTCAGAGGCCAGTGATCTCCCAGTCAAGCTGATCTGTTGGAGCAGAGCCGGTTACGATCCAATGTTCTTCCAACTAAGGCAACAATGCAATATGGAAGCAACATAAAAAAGGAAATGAAAATCAGATGATGGTTTCATACCAGAGGATGAATAACTTTATTAAGGTTTTTGTAAAAAAAAAAATCTTATTTGGTGAATATGATGTTGTACTATTATAATAATCACTTTGGTACCCTGAACATTTGTCTGTTAATTGATCCATTCACACCATAGGGAACAGTGTAGTTACAGGCAACATGGAGTCTCTTTCAGGAACTGAGGTTACAGGGTGATGGACACTTTTGATGAGGTTCCAACTAGGGTGGTGACGGTGAGGAAATTTACCCACCGGTTTATCAGCTATTGACCACAACTGCTTTAGCAGTATTAATTCGGGGTGTTAATCAGTATTTTTTCCTCATTTTCCTTTGCACATTCTTCTTTTACTTTCGAATTGGCCCCATTCAGCAATTTAACATCAAGACAGCAACAAAACAGGACAAAAAGACAAACTCACTTATATTAATCATAGAACTTTTATTATAAATATCTCACGTGATAATCTATCATGTGAATAAATGTGACACCGCTTGAATAAATGTTAACATCAAGCAGAATAAAAACTTTCTTCCTCAGTTTTCCTGAACTAAACAGCACAGCAAGAGCGTACATCACACACATGCTAACTTCCTCAAACTACATCACCCATAGTGAGGCAACAGTGCTAACCACTAAGCCAGCATGCTATTATCCACCAGTTTTGCTAAATACTTAATAAGCTGAAAAGATAAAAGCATAGCTGTATATATTTTTTTTGTTGTTTAAGCCTCTGCAGTTAATTGGTGCTTTGTCTTGCTTTGTATGCAGCAGACTTTATGTTCTGGCAGCAATTTTATTAGTTTATCCTATATCATTGATTGATTGCTTCATGGATCACTTCTGGTGTTAATGCCCAAACTTTATTTCATATCTTGAATGAAGGCGATGTGGAAGAAACAGTTAATGTGGTCATGCTTATGTGGTCTGTATGGTTTACAAGTTTCATTGTGTCTGGGTGTTTAAGCATATTTTAAAGTTATGCAAGTTATTTAGGCCTGACCGGTATTACAACGACGTCAGCACAAAATTGCTCTAATTCCAGCTTGATAAAAGGATTTGACTGATGTTTGAATTAGCCCGCGTTCTGCACGAATAAGTGTTGTAATAAATATGCTAAAATAAACTGAGGATGAAAACCATGAACCTGTTTTTAATAATATTTAACATTTACTATATTATTCACAAAAGTCCAACTGCTTAATTGAACTTCCTCACAACTATTATAATGCGGAAATCTAACAGATCAGGTATATTTACAAAGTTTTGTTATACCTTCTTGCTTTACAGAAACAGGGGCCCCGGTGTCACCGTACTCACCCTACTCACACTTATTAGTCTCACCTGAAAAGAATTTTTTTTAATCACTCTCACTATCTCCCTCACTCTCCTATATAGGATCATGCTTTACAGTCTGGGTCTGGTCTCGTTAATAGATATCATCGTCTCTCTGTTTTGTTTTTCAATTCCTGTCTCAAAGCTCCAGTTATCACCGCTTATACCTACTTTCCTCCTATGACCCTGTTTCCAGCTTCGGTGTCCCCAGTTCCTGGTTCCTCAGCTCCTGTTCCTATTTGTCCTCCCCTTCTGCATCCTCCTCTGATCTCTGGTATCCTGTATGAGTCTGCTAATTCTACACTTACTACTTAATATATGGGTTTTCAGTAAACACACCCGTCTGAGTTTAACTGATCTGTTTCTCCAGTCTGATATAATTTTACACCTGGTTCAGTCCTGAGTATGTATTAGTATCTTCCTTCTTTTCTTCATGCATCCAAAATTCTCTTGTTTTCTCCAACTGGTGCAAAAACACACTACATTTGCTTTTTTTTTTCAGTAAGCAAGAATGTGTCTGGATGTCTAACCCACATTTCACCCAGGCATTAGCTCCAGATCCACCTTAACCAACTTAACCTTAACTACCCCAACCAACATCAATGAGTTAAAGATAATAAATAAGCTGTTCGTATTTGTATTTTAATAGTGCATGTTCTACATTACCCGGGCTTCACATCCTGCTCCAACACCTCTCCATTTACTAACCCTGGACAGCCTCTGTCATGAGCCATAAATCTGTGTCCATTTTAGAGCACTCTTCCGTTCTCATATCTTCCTGTCCACTCCTATCCAGCTCTTTATTGTTTGACCGATTTCCAACTATGACTGAGCTGTCACTAAAACATGATATAGTCCTGGCATTGGCTTCTATGTCCCTGGCATTCTTTGACTGGAGATTACTGTATGTCCTAGACCAATCTATTTAGGCTAGCATTTGTCCAACTAGGATAAGATTTCTAACATATATATATATATATATGTTCTGTACACACATCTGTTCTGCTTTAATAAAGCTTTTAATTAAATTCATGGCTCAACATAATGGTAAATTTTATTCTCGTCTGGTTATGAAACAGACCGTAGACTCATCCTGGACTTGCCATTTTTAAGTGTCTGGGTTTCTATAGTTAACTTGATGGATAAGTCGGTAATTTGAAGTTGCAGGGATTTATAGAGGGTTTCCTAAGGAGTGAAAGAGTTTGCTCTGCTTTAAAATTGGGCGTGTTCATACTTGTAGTTTGGTTTGTTTGTTTGTTTAATTTGGTTGGGACCAAAAAGAAAAATGATGCACTTATTGTTCATATTTTTTAGAGATACGGAAACTAAATACATACTGATACTTTAACAACTTGATTGGTTAGATTTAGTGATGTATAGTCTGCAACGAAGCGTTTCATCTAAAAAGACTTTTCTGATGGAAAACTGGATTAAACACCTTCATTGTGTGCATGTATATGTTTTTTCTGAGAACTTGTGAACTCCCAAAAACTCTCAAACAGCATCAGAATTTCCTCCATTATATGCAGGAACAAGAAGACGCCATTGCCAGCAATTTTTTTTTTACTAATGGGCAACATGACGAACCAGGTAGTCATGTTTGAGCATTTTATCCTTTGAAATAAAAGGATAAAAATTGATTTTACGTCACACCTTGTGCCATCACCTCCTGTTTTAGATATATTCGATCCATGTCGCATTCATATATCAATCGAACTGCACTGAGTTTTTTGAAAGCGAACCGAGACCACTAAAAAGAACCCTGGTGCTTGTTTGGTGTGCACCAGGGTTTGGGTTTCAGCGTTTATACTTACTCAAATAAACTTTATTCGAGCTTAACATGACAAGTGTGAACACACTCCCATTTCTGCCATGCTTTGACTCCACTTAACCATTCATTTGGTAATAAGAAGGTGTCCAGGGAGCTTGCAAGGGGATTTGATAAGCTATAAGCTCTTGTAACATACATGTCAAGTAGATTTTATTTTCTCACCAAACGTCCTCACCCTGAGGAGCGGCTAAGTAAAAGAGATTAAAAACTAACGTGTGTTGAACTGGATCTGTTGTCATTAACGTCATTGTTTTTGTTTTTGGTGTCTGTTTTTTCTACTGTTCAGACATCCTGTTTCTTTAACAGTTTCAATTCCAGCCATCAGTGCTTATTTCCAGACCTGTCTACAGTTAAACAGGCCTCAGGAGGATAAGATAGAGCTGGGAAGGCTGAGAGGAGTAGACTGAAAGAGAGAGGAATAAAAGAGGATGGTTGCAGTGCTGAGCGACAGAAGGTGTCACAGGAATTTATTTTTTGACTTTGTTGATTATTGCTATGTGCTGCTGTGTGTCACTGATGTGTATTCTTCAGCTATCTGGTGTTCAGAATGAATTAGAATTATCATACCAGCACCTTCTTTGGTAGTTAAAGTAAATGCCTTTAGAGGCAATTCAGAGTAATCACTGTTTAATCATTAATTCCTAGTATTGAATCATAATGGAAGGAAGTGGTATTATGGGTTCAATTTCCAGCACCACCAAGCTACCATGGCTGGGCCCCTGAGCAAGGCCCTTAATTCTCAGTGGTTCAGTTGGATTAAAATTTACATTTACAGCATTTGCCAGACAGCCCTATCCAAAGCGACAGACATTTATCTCTTTTTCATACAACTAAGCAATCGGAGGATGAGGGCCTTGCACAGGGAAACAGCGTTGATGGCTTGGTGGTGCTGGAAATTGAACCCATAATACCAATTCCTTCCATGATGATTCAATAATTACTCTATATTGCCCCTAGAGGCATTCACTTTAACTACCAAAGAAGGTGCTGGTATGATAATTCTATCATCTCACTCTGAACACCAGATAGCTAGTGGTTAACACCTTAACCACTGAGCCACCACTTTGAGCGAAAATTATAATAAATGATAAAGCATAAATGCAAGTTGCACTAGGTAAATGCCAAAAAAGAATATATATGATGTAATGCATTAATGCAAATGTAGTATTTAATCCTGTGATGTTTTTGGTAGACAAAGAAATAGCTATTATAATAAAAAGCTATTATAATAAAACCACAAAGATAAACTCTATGGAAAGTATTTGGCAGTAACTGAGCAATCGGAGATTATGGGGCCTTGCTCAGGGGCCCAACAGTGGTAACTTGGTTGTGCTGGGAATTAAACCCCGATCTTCCAATTAGCAATCCAATACGTTAACCATTTCCCCTAAATATATTTAGTGTAATTAACAGCTCCAGTGGATGTATTTACTTCTCACACGCATTCTGTAATCATGAACCCACTCAATGCCCTCCAGCAGCGTTTGTATAATGTGTAATTAATCGTAACCTGAAAATTAACAGCCCAGAACAGAAAAAATGGGGTGCTCCAAGAAAGCTTTTATAATGAAGCTGTCATGGAGGAGTGCAGGCAGTTAAAAAAAATTGACAGAGATACAGACACATGAGTCGGTCCTAAGCACAGCTACACCGTAACTTAACGTGAGCTTCCGCCTTTTGGAAAAGTTAAGGTGTGGCTTTCTTAAACTCAGAAACTTAAACGTGCAAGCTAATAGCTTGACCGATAGAAAACAGATGAGGATCTGCCAACGATGTTTGGTGTCTGCACGGTCATGGGGGTTAATCACGGATTCACTAGTAAATGGCTTGCACCTGTGACCAGAACATTGTGTTTTCTAGTCCCTGGTGTGGCAGGAATTCACAAAAACATCTTACAGTTATCAGTACAACCCTTAATTCTTGTATTTTCCTGTTTTGTGGAATAAGTCATGTTTGGATAAGCGAATTTATCTTATCTAATATTTATCTAAAATTGCATAATCTTTTATTCAAGATGTCTGCATCGAGCTAATTAATAAAGCTAGCATGCATAAATACTATTGTAAACAATGTTATTGCCAGTTATATTTACATTTACAACATTTGGCAGACGCCCTTATCCAGAGCGTGATAGTGTGGTATTTAAACACCACACCATCACAAACAGATTTGTATAGAATATCTTTTTCTTTTGTATTTTTACTTTCACTGGAACTTGAACCTATTCCAGCATGACAATGACCCAGTGCACAAAGTGGAAGAACTCGAGTTCTCTGTTCAGAGCCCTTCCTCTGGCTAGTTTACTGGATAAAGTGGAACCCCAGACCCACTAATACCATTATAGCCAAATAAACACAAATTCCAAAATCTAAACTCCAACATCTAGTAAAAAGTCTTCACAGAAGATAAGAGTAGAGCTTATTATGAGATGTTAACCAAACACATATGGGTGTGACGGCCAGGTGTTCTGATCCTTGGCTGTTCTACACATCTCATAATCTTATGTTTATTAAAAAAAGTGTAATAAAAGCCAGTGCAATGTTTCTTTAATATTGTTTTGATGAGAAATAGTTGGCCACAGAAGATTTCATCTGTTTCCACAGTATAATATTCTTTCGGTCCTAGCAGTGTTTTGGAACTTCCACCCATTGGGACTTTGGGAAATCCACCACGCCTATCTCAGTAACTTTGCAACATTGTGATGTAGTGAATGCTGCTTTTCAAAACATCTCAGTTAGCCTCATCCGATAATCCTTATTCTATGGTTTAAAAAAAAACATTTTAAATTAGTCTTTTATATTTTATATTGATTTGGACCAGAGTTAATCCAAAACGACAGATCGTCTCTGATTTTCTTTTAGAAACCAGGCACCGAGGACACGGATATTTTATGGATATTTTATCAATTGATTTCTTTTCCACAGTAGAAGAAAACAAGTGTATTAACATGTTTGGACCTCTGCATCATCATAATGACAATGCCGAATCAGTGAATTTGCAGTTTTTTATGGTAAAGAAGTATTTTTACCTCTAACATCACGTAAGGTTGAGACCAGGCTTTAACCCAATCCTGCATCTGTTAGAGTATAAGCAGAATAGTTAATAAGTTACAGTTAAAGGGTTTAGTTACAAGGTTTGGTTAATAAATTACAGTGGGACAGTTGTGGCTCGAATGGTTACGGTGCTGAGTTGTTGATTGGTAGAACAGGAAGACCTTGGTTTAAGACCCACCACTGCCAGTCTGCCACTGTTGGGTCCTTGAGCAAGACCCTTAACCTTTCCTGCTCCAGGGATGCTGTATCATAGCTGACCCTGTGCTCTGACCCCGACTTTCTAAAATGGGGTATGTGAAGACACCAATTTCACTGTGCTGTAGAGTCCATGTGATAAATAAAGATATTTATGTTAGTAACAGGGTTTAGTTGTTTAGTTTATAGGTTACAATTACAGATTTTAGCCATTTTTACACACAGTTAGAAAACTTTTTGCTGGACTGTTAATCGTAAGGTTGTTGCTTCAATTCCCAGCACCACCAAGCTGCCACTGGGTCCCTAAGCAAAGTCCTTAACCCTCTGAATATGTGTGTGTATATATATATACACACACACACACACACTCAGTAGTACAACTTCCTGTTGGTTTTTCAGCTCACATGATTCACCGGCGGTTCTAGACCCCTTTGAGTGGAGCTTTAGCCCCCTATGTCTGTCTATTCTATTAACTATTGAACTGCTAACATTTATTAAAAGTATAGTTTTAATCTTGAAAAAGGAAAATAAATAACAAATGCAATACATGTCGATTAAAAAAATGATTCAAGTTTTGATTTCATTCTTGTTGCTAATCTGCACATGTTCGATAACTCTGTATTAAAAGAGAAAAACGGCTTGTGCTGCATGTCAGCCTGAGAAAACCACTTTCCTAAAACGTTTTGCAACGTGTAGGTTAAAACGCCCAGCGCATGACGAGATAATAAGTTGTGAGAAGAACCAACTCACCACACTGGAGTTAATGAACATCATCGTTTTGTATTGTCTCATAAAATGATCCCTTTCTTGCATACAAAGTTAACTTTTTTTTGCATTTAGCTAGCTAACAAGAACAATGGTTGATGGTAATAATAATATGGTGACTAACAGTAGCGACGGCTAAGTGCCTCTAAGGATGAAATGGTAGGAACAGCACTTTGATGATTGCTTACATATTTCTCACATTGTATTTCTCACATTGTGTGACCAATAAGCACATCTATTGTTCCTATCCTTGCCTGCTATTCTCAAAACACAACATTAAAATGAAAGGTTGAGGTTTACAGTTACAGTAAAGCCATTAAAGCCGGTAGGTCTGGTGAGCTGAGAAGTTCTGAAGAAGGTTTCATAGGCCAATGTGGGGGATTAATAGTATTTCTCCTTTAATGTCCAAGCCAAACAATTAATCTCAATCCATGGAGCTGAAAAAAAGACTTGGTTTGTTTTGCCTGAGGATTATTTACATTAACTCAGACAAGAAGCTGTCCAGATTAGGCTGCAAAGAAAAGATTTAGTCAAAAGAGTATTTGTTTGCCATTTTTCCCCCCCAAACTAGATATTTTGAATGTTAAATCTAACACAGTTTGAACTTCCAGCCAGGGACCTTATTATTTGTTTCCGAAAGATGTGTTTTATGTATATAATTCTCTATAAAAATGTTTATGGGAAAATTTAGAGATTGGCAGAGAACGAGTGCATGCAAATTCTGCAAATTCAGCAATTCCAACTTTGGTGTATCTTTGTGAAGTCACATTTTGTTGGTTGGCTGTAAACAGTCTAACCGAATAAAAAAATCACAGTTAATTAATATCAGCAGCAGAGTCAACAAGATTTCATGCAAATTTTACAAGTAATAGTACTGGTACTCTCACATAGGGAGCCTAAAAGTCTAGAAATGGTCCTACTGTTCTTCCTTAAAATGTTAACACAAGTTTAAAGGCACACGTATGAATAGAATGTTCTAGAATGTTGTAAATTTATAATTTCCTTTTACTGGAACTGGAACTGTCCCTGTGCACGAGTCCTCATGCTGTGTTCTGGATGTTTTGGAGTGAAGGAACTCTCATGTCCTGTACAGAGTCCTGATTCTGACTCAACCTCTTTAAACTGAACATCTTTAGGAAGAACTGGAACCCTGACTGAACCCCAGACCTCCTCACCTAAACATTAGTGTCTGATCTCACTAATACTATTGGAACTAAATCAACACAAATCCACACAGTCACATGACCCAATCTAGTGGGGAAAACCTGCAGAAATTAGGCGGGAATCTAAGCAGCAGTGCATAATTTATTTAATTTAGTCGTTCTTCTATCCGTCTGGAACATTTTAGAAAATGTTAGAATTAAACATACAGCTCGGAAATGGCATTGCTTTAGTCTGAACAGTTGCAACTTTGATCCCCAGAGCTCTGAACTCCTTCGGCTGACCTTTTATTTGTTTGTGTTTGCAGAGTTGTTTCAGAAGGAGGGCTTTTGATTAGTTCATGTTTCAGAAGACCTTCCGTGCACTGTTTATTTCGAAAACAAACTACAGCGATGTGGATCGGCGCTCGGGAGGAAGGGGTTATTGTTTCTTCCAACTCTTTTCCTTACCAGCTCTCTGCTTGAGTCTGGCTAATCGTCCTTTCTCTTTTCTCACTCGAAGGAATACCCAAGGGCCCGGCTTGAGCATGCTGATGACTGTGGGCCATTACTCAACGGTCATGTGCTTTCCCACACTTGTAGAGGGTTTTTTTTTTCAAGCTAAGATAAAGTTTTTTCGGGGGGGATGGGAGGGCAACAAACTGTTCGATAGACTACACTTATTCTCTTCCTTCTCTTTCTTTCTCTGTCTCACTGGAGGAGGAAGAAGCATAAGGATTCCCTCAACAGTGCTTTGCACCATTTAGGGTTCTTTAATTTCTGATACGAAGAGATGTAGATTGATACATATAGACGTAGCATACCGAACACATCCGTGCAGCCCCCCCACCCCCCACCCCCGGGGCCTTGACCTCAGCTTCATCTCCGATTCGAGGCATTAACGTCTGAAGACAATCCGGATTTTTATTATTGCAAGAGAGCAAAGAATGTTTTGATTCTGCATGCATGTTCTAAGGAGGGGATTGATAAATGCTACAGGGGCTGCTATCCGATATCTGCGTGATTTCCTGTCCTCACCATACTAACCTCAATGTGTGTGTATGTGTGTGTGTGGGGGGGGGGGCCTGCAGCTTGTGAGTGAGGGGTGGCGCTGTCTCATTAATCCTACGTTTTTCACACACAGCCGTTTCCTGTCGGGAATATGGACCAGGTCAGGGTGTGTGACACACACACACACAAAAAAAACGGCTGGCTCTCACAGACAATACTCAGTGAAATACCAAGGCCACATTGTCTAATATATATAAAAACCCAGGAAATCAAACTCAACATCAATTTTATGATATGGGTATGGACACGTTTTTGGGGACGCGGAAACGAAAAAGCTGCACAACTAGAATGACATGCCAGTAGAACCGTAAGGTTTATTTATGTATGCTGACATTTCTCTAGGACATTGTTGACAGTTAATGCTAAACCTTCTGGCAAAACCTTGTACATGTAAATGTCCGTCTGGTAGCCGGAGTTCTGTCATATTTAGGACAATTTACATTTAGGATGAATCATATTTAGGACAATTCACATTTAGGACAATTCACATTTAGGATGAATCACATTTAGGATGAATCACATTTAGGACAATTCACATTTAGGATGAATCACATTTAGGACAATTTACATTTAGGACAATTCACATTTAGGACAATTCACATTTAGGATGAATCACATTTAGGACAATTTACATTTAGGACAATTCACATTTAGGACAATTCACATATAGGACAATTCACATTTAGGACAATTCACATTTAGGACAATTCACATTTAGGACGAATCACATTCAGAAACAAATAAATTCTTTTAGCTTATACCATATGGATTGGATTAACATTCATTCCAACTTTTGTTCTTCTCACTTCAGTTTCTGCCGTTGTATTGAAGTGTTTAGTGAAATTGAGACAAAGATACACACATCCTGTTAGTTCAAGTCTTTCCATTCCAAAATTAGAACAAGCTTATTATGACAGGGGTTCTTTTTCCACCTTCTCAAAAACGTAGGGACATTTAACAAATAGAGAACAATTTAAAAAAAAGGATTATTATTATAACGGATTATTTTTATCCGTTACTGTATGTGCAAAATTTCAGTAAGTAAGGTGAGGAAATTGATTTATGATCGAATTGTTATCTTTCTTTGTCATGTCACACTGCAGTCCAACTGATCTATATGATGGATGAGACTAGTCTAGGTCAATCTGGCTAACCGTTTAAAAGTTTAATGGCTCAAAGGAAGAAAGAGTTCCTTAATCTGGAACTCCTGTACCTCCGTCCTGAATGGACTGTTTTCACACTCCTGAATGTCATCCTAAATGACAATTCATTTAATGATCACATTTAGGATAAATCACATTTAGGATGAATCACATTTAGGATGAATCACATTTAGGACAATTCACATTTAGGATGAATCACATTTAGGACGAATCACATTTAGGATGAATCACATTTAGGACGAATCACATTTAGAACGAATAAATTCATTTAGCTTGAAACCACATGGATTGGATTAACATTAATTCTAACTTTTGTTCTTCTCACTTCATCTTCTGCCGTTGTATTGAAGTGTTCAGTATAAATCAGACAAAGATACACACATCCGCTGGGTCCTTAAGCAATGCACTTAACCTTCAATTACTCAATTGTATAAAAGTGATAAATGTAGGTCGCTCTGAATAAGGGCAGCTGCCGAATGCCATAAATGTAAATGTACCAGGGGATATATATGTAGAGAAAAGTTAAAAATTCACATAAGGGCAAATATTAAGCCCATTTCTGATCTACGAAAGGCAAAAGTGTTCAATTATTAGCAGCTAAAACTAAAAAATGGTGTTAATTTTAACCACTAAAATTCTGTGCAAGCTTATTGCTTCACCCTAAAAGAACTCTTACACTGAAAGTCGACAGTGTTCTGATGTTTTATATCAATCCTGTGGAAATAAAATCATTTTTTTGTTTCCACTTACATGTACATGATGTTTAGCAAACATCCTTTTCCATTTACATTTATCTTACATCAGTTGGGAGTTAAGGGTCTTGCTCAAGGGCCCAACAGTGGAATCTTGGTGATGCTGGAATTCGAACCCTGATCTTCCAGAAAATGTTTACGTATTAACTGGTTTATATTTATTAAACTGTTTAATATTACCTCATCTCAATTTGTTTCATGTGTTATTTTGTTACAGAGTGAATCAGTAAAGTATTTCCTGGATAATTTGGATCACATCGGGGAGCTGGTGAGTCACGACCCCCTTTATTACTTTATCTGCTTTACAGTATCAAACATGCGTCTGATGATATATTTCCATGTACTGATGGTGACATGTTTTTTGGCTTGGTTCTTGTTAGACATAATTTCTGTTTTGTATTAATGATTAAAATCTCTGGGCTGGAACTTGTGACTGAGCATCAACACTTATTTCAAGATAATTGATGTCATAAATGGAAGATCAATATATTTCACAGACGCTCTTTTACAGAGTGACTTTGCATTTATCTTATCTTTTTGTCCAGCAGTTAAGGGTTAAGGGTTTTACTCAGGAGCCCAGACGTGGCAGTTTGGTGGTCCTGGGAATTGAACTTTTCTATCTACATTTCTATCATTTGGCAGAGTGACTTACATTTATCGTATTTTTTATCGAACTAAGCAGTTAAGGGGTTAAAAGCCCTGTTTTACTCAGGAGCCCAGCAGTTGTAGCTTGGTGGTGCTGGTAATGGAACCCATGATCACGAACAGCTGTCCAACACCTTAACCGCTGCGCTACCACTTTACATCCTCTGCTGTACTGTATATTGTTGCATTATCTGGTGCCTGCCAATCCTATTAAGGCTAATAAGGGTATAATTGTTAGCTTTCCATTCAAAAATATAACTGATGCACAGATTACGAACTGTAATTCGTATAAATATGTGCTTTATTTATGTACAGTGTAGTATAAATTTATGAATTCTTTTTTTCTATATATAGAGTTATGTCCCAAGTCTTCAGGACATTCTCCTGGCCCGTAAAGCCACCAAAGGCATCGTAGAGCATGACTTCATCATCAAAAAGATCCCCTTTAAGATGGTGGACGTGGGCGGTCAGCGCTCCCAGAGGCAGAAGTGGTTCCAGTGCTTTGACGGCATCACTTCCATTCTCTTCATGGTGTCGTCCAGCGAGTACGACCAAGTCCTGATGGAGGACCGGCACACAAACCGACTGGTGGAGTCTATGAACATTTTCGAGACCATTGTCAACAACAAGCTCTTTTCCAACGTCTCTATAATCCTGTTCCTCAACAAGATGGACCTGCTGGTGGAAAAGGTGGCCAAAGTAAGCATCAGCAAGTACTTCTCCGACTTCCGTGGAGACCCTCGGCGACTGGACGACGTGCAGAACTACCTGGTGCAGTGCTTCAAGCGCAAGCGCCGCAACCGCAGCAAACCGCTCTTCCACCACTTCACCACGGCCATCGACACCGAGAACATCCGCTTCGTCTTCCACGCCGTCAAAGACACCATTCTGCAGGAGAACCTGAAGGACATAATGCTGCAGTGACTGACAAAGCAGCTTGCACCCGGACACCACTGTAATTCTTACCAATGTGAGAAGAAAACTCCTTCAGCTTCCTGGTTCAGAAGAACACATGGAGACAGTAGACAGTTGTGCCTCACTGATTTCTTGACAGATGCTTGAAAAATTGGCTATTGTGTACTTTAAGTTAGCTACGTCAAATCAAGTTAAGTCAACTTACCACTATGTATAAAAAAAAATTATTATGGGGTTAAAAACTCTATATTAACAAAAATGCCACTGATTTTTATTGGTTTGTGTGTGTAGATGTATGTGAATATTTTGTCGACTCATTGCACACAAGGACAAAGGGACTTCCTGTCTTCTCTGAACTCGTAACCACTAAGTGAAGCGTCGTCCACTGGAATAGCAAAGACCTCCTCCATGGATAACATACAGCTATTCTGCAAAGTTGTCTCACGAGGCTCTTGACCCCGATGACTGTAAAAGAAAGACGTGTGTTTTTGTTGTTGTTTTTTTAAGCTTTAACATATCCTTAAAGTTATTTTTAAGCACTTCTTGTTCTAAATGTAAATGTAAATGCTTTTATTTTGTCACATATACTTTTTTTTACAGCAGAGTGAAATTCTTTTTCGCATGTACCATATTAGTAAGTTGGGGTCAGAGCACAGGGTCAGCTTTGATGCAGCGCCCCTGGAGCAGGAAGGGTTTAGGGTCTTGCTTAAGGACCCAACAGTGGTTGGCTTGCCAGCGGTGGGGCTTAAACCCATGTGTTTCTGGTCATCAGATCAGCACCTCATGCTGGCGTTGGTTGGGCTTAAATCCTGGTCTTTCTGGTCTTCAGATCAGCAACTCACCAACTTCTTAACCATTTGAGCCACCACTGCCTCTAATTGCGTATTTTTCCGCATTACTGAAGTTTCTGATCTTTAACAGAATGAAGCTGGAGATTTGTACAAATACATAAACATATATTTTGTACATAGATGTTGCTTTTTAGACACTTTATCGATCCATTCCACTTATAGTTCTTTCAAGTGCTTTTGATAGTTGGTGTCGGATCACTGGTAATATACAGTATGTGTGGGTTTTTTTTTCAGATGTCACTGGTCAGAGTGTCTTCAAAATTCCTGCACTACATTTGTATATTTTATATGTTTCCTCCTTCTGTGTTTAAACGCTGCGTTTTTACGTTTCCTTTGACTACCCAAGAGGTGGGGTGGGTGGAGGGAGGGGTGTGTGAAAAACCAGTCCAGACCGGCTTGGAGAAAAAGTGTCTGATCTCGAAGGAGGTGAAGCATTTCTCCCACAGCTCCTGACGGAAAACAACACTGATCTCATTTGACCAGCAGAGTTTCAGAGTTCCCCCATTGCCAGAGTGCTCTGAACTCTCGGGGGGAATCTCAAACGTTGAGAAATCAGTAATGCAGCGGGATTGACTTTTTCCATGCCTGCTTTTTTTTTTGTTTTTCCATTTTCAGGCAGTTTGTGCTGACTCATACATGCTGCAGAAACAGATCCGTGCCTTCAAAATACAAGTCAACACCCAGGTGGGGCTTATCTGTGTAGTTAATTAGTTCCTTAATAATTAGGATTTAGTGGTGGCTGTTGCATGAGAAGGCATGTAGGCGTGTCCATTTCTTCTTTTGTTATCCTCATTACGAGATTTCACGACCCGTTTGTAATAACTGTGAAAGAAAAGTGGTAAGTTTTTGAGAAGAGGTAGCGCGGTGGTTAAAGTGTTAGACTGCTAATTGGAATATTTGGGTTCGATTCCCAGCAAGTTAACCCCTTAACCCCCAGTTGGTCAGTTGTATTAAAGAGATAAATGTGGGGAAAGTGGTGGCTTAGAGGTTAAGGTGTCAGACTGATAGCAAAAAGACCAGGGTTCGAGTCTCAGCACCCCAAGCCACCACTGTGGGCCCCTGAGCAAGGCCCCTAACCTCCAATTGCTCTGTTGTATAAAAAGAAGAGATTATTGTAAGTCGCTCTGAATAAGGACGTCTGCCAAATGACATTAATGTGAATGATGATCAGCTCGTTTAAGTTCAAGCTTAAAAAACATCAGATCCTCACCGCTCCTGTCCAATAGTGATTCGGTAAAATGGTCTCTGACCTGCATGAACAGATTTTTGACTGTTAAAAGGGTGAGCACACCATTACAAAGCATTTACTAAACTTATTTCTCCAGAGTACGTTTGTCTCAATTTTTCTGATCCATCTAAACAGTTAAGGGTTAAGGGCCTTGCTCAGGGGCCTAGCAGTGGCATCTTGGAGGTGCTAAGAATTAAACCCACAATCTTCCAATTAGTATGCGAAAGAACCACTTATTATACTCTAACCACTGGGCTACCAATTTCCCAAGAAGGTCAAACATCAAAGTTTAATTATCCTAATTCACTTTTTCTTACTCAACATAAATTGTGCCTTCAGGACAGAAGACTGAGCCGGTTAATGAGTCCTAACGGCAAATTTAATAAGCTGTTACACAAAACAAATGTCAGACGAATTATCCAATGACACACACAAAGAGAATGAAGTGTACTTTGAAAGAGTTTACACTCAAGAACATGATCTAAGATCAATCTAAGGGTCGGTGGGTTGTGTGTTGGGAAACAGACTGAAAGCTACATCTTTTTTAATCCAGAGAGGACTTTTGGTCTACTGATGGTTACTTTTGCTCAGATTTCCATATCTGTTCTGATCTCAATCCACACCAACAGCCTTTCACTGGTAATATGATCAACTTCCTCATTAGCGTTTAATATACTGTACTGTTTCTGTGTGAGGTTTTTTCTGGTGACTGTAAAAAAATGGTGAATGTTTCAGATGAACTGTAATACTGTAAATAAGAATTGTATAAATTCAAGGAGAAAAAAAAACAATCAAGTGCCATTTTTTAATCATCTATACATACATCTGCTGGATAAATCGGAGGTCCGCAAACTTCTGTCAGGGTCACATAATGTTTCACTTCTTCCATGGAGAGGCAGATCGGTCTGTAAGGCCACATTTACCCTGCACATGTCAATTCAGATTTTTTCCTCCAATGTGGCACAGATGGGATTTGACCCATGATAGTGTAAGCAGGACAAAAAGCACATGGATTTCAACATTTTTCGATCGGTTTCAGGCCTCATTCATATGTGGAAATATATCAGATATGAATTAGATGCGTTCATTAGCATCCTCCATTTAAGCAGACAGATCGGATTTTCACCTGTCAACATGAGTCGAGCATTACTAAATAAGCGACGATGGCACATGTTGTTAACACTAACAGCGATAAATATATATTTTTTGATACTTAATATTTTGTTTACTTAAAGCCTGTTTTGTCTGTAAACATAAAAAATAAATTAACGCACTAGTGAAAAAAAAATCATAAATTAGCGATCAGTGCTATATTCACCCAGGCTGCAACAAAGACTCTCATTTTTCTTTTCCTTCTAAATAGATCATTGTTTTGCCGACCTTTAAATATGATGACAAAGTAAAATACTGAATAATAATTATTATTATTATTATATTATTTCGTCTTCGTTCATGTGCATCCATTGATTATCACTGTTTTTACTACTTCCTTTTTTCCTCAGTATGTCTACATTGGGTTTGTTGTGTATAGTGTAAATGCAGATATCGCATATCGCTTTAATGGTTTTAAAAGATGATGTAAGCAGGTCATCAAAAAAATCAGATATAGTCACAGAATTAACAGAATGCCTAACAGAAAATGAGGTTCCAGAGTGACTCTCAGTAATATTGTGGTTATTTTATTATTATTATTATTATTTATTGAATTCTAGATTAGGTGATTATTTTGTTCTGAGCGTACAAACAAATGAGCATTAAATTGGTAAAAATATACAGAATACGAAAAGATGAAAGATGACAGATGAGAACAAAAGCCGTTTCTTTGTGTTGAATAAAAAAATAATCCCTCATTCACTTTTTATTATTAAATACAGATATGATGAGTAATCCATCCATCCACCTATCCATCCATCCATCTATCCATCCATGCATTGTCTATACCTGCTTGTTCCTAAACGGGGTCACAGGAATCCGCAAGTCCATTCCTGTCACTGGGTGAAAGGCAGGGGTCACCAGTGCATCATAGGGCCACATACAGACAAACAACTACATTCACACACACACATACATACACACACACTCACTTCTATGGGCAATTTAGAAACACCAATCAATTTGGACTGTGGAGGGAAACCGGAGTACCCGGAGTAAACACACACATACAAAACATACACACACACACACACACACATACAAAACATACATACATACACAAGGTGGAGAACATTTATTCTTCACACAAAAACAGCCCTGCAGGAGATACGAACCTGAAACCTTCTAAGTAAACACTAAATCACCGTATGTAAAACATATATTTTTCAAAATATGTTATATTGCGCCCATCTGGTCTAAACTATTAGTTGATTTGTTGGTTGGAAGATCAGCCCTGAGTTCGAGCCCCAACACTGCCAGTTAGCCACTGTTGGGTCCTTAAGCAAGACCCTTCACCCATCCTAACCTTGTGCTCTGATTCCAACTTTATAAGATGGGAAATCTGAAGTAACAAATTTCACTGTGCTGTAAATTATATGTGAAATAATCAAGACATTCAGAATAAGCGGGTATAGACAATGGATGCATGGATGAATAGATGGATGGATGAATAGATAGATGGATAGGTCTCTATTAAACTATACAATAAGATTAGATTATAAACCCCATTCGAAGATAATTTAAGAAAATGCAAATGAAAAAACACCACATTAAGCCTTAACCATCTAACTATTCATAATTATTTTTAAAGAAGCAGCACATTAATGCACGCCCCTTCCTCCCCACAACCTTCTAGCCAATCAGATTTGAGAGGGATTTGTTTTTTGAGAGGGATCTGTTTTTCAGTGTCTGAATGCCATTTGTTTAACAGTAGAAAGATTTGCACTAAACAAAGAATAAAATTACAGTTACTAGAGTTTGCAATGAATAACCAGGGGTAGTTTGAGGCCGAATGGGGCATGTGATGAGATGACTTCAGCAGGCACTTTAGTTTTCTAGCATGCAAAATGGCCCTGGGTAACTTTCCATTACATGGCAGAACAATTAAAACACCACACGATTTTGTTGTTGGTAATGATTCACTACATTTAAGGTAAAAGAAGGACATTTTTAGTCTTACGGTTAAGTAAGAAGTGAATGTGAATTTTCCCACACAATAGCCTACGTTTGATTTAAAAAGCAAGATGCCCCTTGACGCCCGCCTCCTGCTACCCGTCTTCACCCTAGGTTGTCCTTAATTACAATGACGTGACATTTACAGTACAGAGACAGAATCAATACAAAAACAACACCAAGTGTGCAATCGTATCATTATCACTCAATCTCTGTGATACCCCAATTCACCCCAAACCCTTCTGCCCCTGAGGAAAATAACATCCAAGCAATAAGGTTGGTCTTCTTCTCTAGTTTTATTATCTACATTAAATGTAATAATCTGTAAACAATTCTTTTGCCACTGATTTGTTAAATTGGCAACCGTGATTCTTGGTAGTGTCAATTCAAATAGAAACCAAGGTCTGAATCACACACACACACACACACACACCTACACCTAAATACCCCACAGAGCGCTGATATGATGCAGGATGTCAGTACACAATTGTCCCTTTCTTCGAGCTGAAGACGTCTGGCTTGTGTCCATGAATTAATACTCATGACTTCATGCATTTCCTCCTGCTCTTAATTGAACTCTTGATATTTAGTTAATCAGCCGTTAATGTGAGGAGCAGCTGCTGTTGAGGATCTGCCAGGGGATTCAGCTGACTAGGATGATAATAATGTGTGCTTTCAGAAGAGGAAAGAAAGACATGTCTGGAGGACATGTCCTAACTATTGGAAGAGTAAATGAGAAGAGAGAGAGAAGCAAAGATAAAAGGTTTTTTGGAAGAAATACGCCATCAGGTGGAGAAAGCGGAGAAGACAGCTCAGGTCCGTCACTGAAACCACTGATTTAACTTAACTGCCGTTACTTACATTACATTCATGGCAATTGGCAGACGCCATCATCCAGAGCGACTGGCATTTATCTTTTTAATACAACTGAGCAAGTGGGGGTTAAGGGCCTTGCTTAGGGGCCCAGTACTAGCAACTTGGTTGTGCTGGTAGTCAAATCCTGATCTTCCGATTAGAATCTCAAGACCTTAATTACTATGCTACCACCTACCCAGGAAGAGCAGAATTTGAACCAGCAATCTCATGTATCAGACACCATGACGCTAACTGCTTAAGCAAGAAGTAAGATAAGATAAGATAATTCTTTATTTAGAAAATTAGGAAAAAACAAAAATAAAAAATAAAGACGAAGCAAAGGAGAAAAAAAGGTAAGATGATTATAGATAATAAATAATATAGATTATAAAGATAAAATGGATTTACAAATATTAAAATAAAATATGTATAAAATATAAAATATTCATTAAGTTTACAGGACGGTGCTAAAATTGTTTGTATTGTAAAAGAATGTTATTGCACTATATATTACATATGGTATCTCTAATAATAATAATAATTATTATTATTATATTATTATAATAAAAGTTATATGATAATAGTAATTATAATAATATTAATATTAACAATAATAATAAACAATAATAATAATAATAATAATAATAATAATGCACATTTAGTTGTATAGTCTCTGACCTGAAATAAAGACCGTTAGTGAACAACAAAAACAACATGGCATTTTTGTGGTTATACAAATTTAAATCTAACAGTTTTACTCTTATATAGCAGTGGTTATTGCATAGTTTTCACCCACACAAACCCCAAGTTTCACAGGTTTAAGGAAAGTCCCAGACTAAACTGCATGTTTGAATGGAAAACAACCTGTACTGGCATATCATAAAGAAGTCTAAGACATTGTTTTGTCCCATGATGGACAATAGTAAAGTGTTAGAAAACAAAAAATATATATATACAGTTGTTCAGGTTTTTATTCTTAATTGTTTTTTATTATAATGAATTTTTTTTAATCATAAAAGAAAGTCAAAATACCAAATCAAACACTTTAGGAAAAAAGATGTGTGATCCTCCCAGTATGGCGTCTACCAACAAGCTAACCCAGATTAAAATGCAACGTGACCACCGCTTCACATAATTTATAGATCATTCTGAAAACTTTTCCAGGCGAGTGGAGATTAGAGTGGACAGACTGAAAAACTGCATCTTTCCTGTGGCTGTTTCTGCACTGAAAAGCTGATTATACAATTATACAAATTATACTCTCTCTACTCTGCACTACTTTATCATTATGCATCTTTGCACCATCCATAATTATTTTATGTTACACTTCTCTATATTCCATCCATATTTACTCTGTATTTACTGTATCATACATCCAGAACTATCTATCCTTACACTTCTCTCTCTATTCCATCCATATTTACTCTGTATTTACTGTATCATACATCCAGAACTATCTATCCTTACACTTCTCTATATTCCATCCATATTTACTCTGTATTTACTGTATCATACATCCATAACTATCTATCCTTACACTTCTGTATATTCTATCCATATTTACTCTGTATTTACTGTATCATACATCCATAACTATCTATCCTTACACTTCTCTCTATTCTATCCATATTTACTCTGTATTTACTGTATCATACATCCAGAACTATCTATCCTTACACTTCTCTCTATTCCATTCATATTTACTCTGTATTTACTGTATCATACATCCATAACTATCTATCCTTACACTTCCCTCTATTCCATCCATATTTACTCTGTATTTACTGTATTATACATCCATAACTATCTATCCTTACACTTCTCTCTATTCTATCCATATTTACTCTGTATTTACTGTATTACACATCCATAACTATCTATCCTTACACTTCTCTCTATTCCATCCATATTTACTCTGTATTTACTGTATCATACATCCATAACTATCTATCCTTACACTTCTCTCTATTCCATCCATATTTACTCTGTATTTACTGTATTATACATCCATAACTGTCTATCCTTACACACTTCTCTCTATTCTATCCATATTTACTTCTGTATTTACTGTATTTACACATCCATAACTATCTATCCTTACAACTTCTATATATCTATCCATATTTACTCTGTATTTACTGTATTAACACATCCATAACTATCTATCCGTACACTTCGCTCTATTCCATTCATATTTACTTCTGTATTTACTGTATCATACATCCATAACTATTCATCCTTACACTTCTCTCTATTTCCATTCATATTTACTCTGTATTTACTGTATTACACATCCATAACTATTTATCCGTACACTTCCCTCTATTCTATCCATATTTACTCTGTATTTACTGTATCACACATCCATAACTATCTATCCTTACACTTCTCTCTATTCTATCCATATTTACTCTGTATTTACTGTATTACACATCCATAACTATCTATCCTTACACTTCTCTCTATTCCATTCATATTTACTCTGTATTTACTGTATAAGGATGTCTGCCAAATGCTACAAATATCAATTATGGGATGTTCATCAAGCACATATAATACACGGAATTTTGTAAACTAACTAACAACAACAACAAAGTTCAGCTGACTACTAGCACTTTTATTATATAAAATATTTACGCTCTGTCTTTTATTATGCTTTTTTTTACGACTTCCGCTTCATGCGCCTCAGTTACTCTGAAAGAACAGTATTGTTTATGACGTTGTATCGCAGAATCTGGACGCTGAGTCGCGCGCTGGCTACGCACAGGAAGTAAGCCCTTACTGGGCAAAACCAAATTCACAAAACGTAGGGGTCACACCTCGATAAGCATACTCTAACAGCAACAGAGGTATGATTTCTTAAAAAACTATTTTCTAAAGTATTGTACTTTAGAAAAGTTTTCATTATATTGCGTGTTCTAATTTCTTTCAACAAAACGTGCCTACGTAATACTGTTTTAATACCGGTGAAATCCCGGTTCGCCCACATGGCTCGTTCCTTTTCTCCTCGCTAGGTGGTTAGCGCCGGCTGTAGCGCACATGGTCCTGCGAGAAAAGCTCCTGTAGCTGAGGTTGTTCAAATTAGCGGAGCTTATAAAATCACCTCGATGAGAGGCACGGAGGAAATGGAGGCTGAAATCGAGTTTGATGAAGGCGAGGAGCCCTCATTCAGCGACCCCGAGGACTTTGACGATGACATCAGTGATCAGGGTAGGTGTCGTCACAAAACCACCCTATTTACTCTCTTACCCCATCACAAACTCGGTCTCATTCCAAAACGGCCAGTACGACTGTTTATGTATAAGGAACCCTGAAATAGTTTCCTGAACTGCTTCTGGTTTTGCCACGAATGACTTGAGTCTAATGATGTGCTAGCTAACGCGGCCATTTTTCAATTAGCTTAGGCCCCAGACTGAATCCCAAATAAGGGCTTCATTTTTATGTAGTGCACTAGGTAGGGAGCGAGTGTCGTCATGCCCAGCTGTGTGTAGCGCACTTGTATAGGGAGCATGGCGCTGTTTGGGATGAACCCAACACCCTGTTTCTTACAATAGATCACATTTGCGGTGTTTAACTAACGTGGTTCCTGAACTAAAAATGGCTGTGATCTGTAAATCTGGATTTAAAGATATAGCGGGATTTATATGCGTGTTATTACAGCTAATAAGCTCATTATGAAGTGCTTTTTGTCTGTAGTGTGAGAATCGTCAGTTAGTTCGTTCTCTTATCTGTCATGAACACGCACCGTCCACACACATTTCTCTCTCGATAGACTTCTGGATTTTATTTCTACAATTTTATACATACTTGGACGTCTTTTGGACTTAAAATTGTTAATCGTTCATATTTGAGCTGCAACAAATGATTTTTGTCCTAATCGATAAATCGACGATTATTAGATCGAATAATCGGCCATTATTTTTACTTATGCAGTTAATTAAAAATATTCAACAAACATCACTGTCACCAGATACTCATTTTTTTAAGTGGTAGTGCAGTGGTTAAAGTGTTGGGTTCAATTCCCAGCACCACCAAGTTGCCACTGCTGGGCCTCTGAATAAGGCCCCTAACCTTTAATAGTTTAGATGTCTAAAAAGACCTCTTGATATAGTAAGAAGCGGTGGCTTAGTGCTCAGGGTGTTGGACTGATACCAGAAAGACCGGGGTTTGATTCCTAGCACCACCAAGCCACCAATGTGGGCCCCTGAGCAAGGCCCTTAACCCCCAATTGCTCAGTTGTATAACAGAGGTTAATGTAAGTCGCTCTGGATAAGGACGTCTGCCAAATGCTGTAAAAAGTCAAACGTAAGAGCCGTAAATGGCGTAAATGTACCTGCTTTTATTTCCAGTTAGAAATAAAACTATCGGTGTGTAGGGTTGTGACGGTAAGGCCGTTTTCCCCCAGTGTTTGGACATGGACATGACAACAGCGGTAATGCTCGCCGTGAGGAAAGGGGGCAGTTGGAGTTTCCCACTTTTCCCCGTTTTCCTTTTATTTAGCTTATAAACTCCAGTTTGCGTTTTACTTTCACTTTCGAATGGGTGCAAAGTGGAAACAGGAAAAACAGACAAATCACGTATATTGAACAGACGTTTCATTTGCATAATTAATTTTTCACAGGATGAATGAGATTTGTCTCTTGCTGCTGATCTGTGTTGATCCTCTGAACCCAATTATTCTTTACTTACTTAAAATAAATACTTTAATTTATGGAAACTTAATGCTTTAAAACACTGGATTTCGCAGTAAGCCTATCAGAGCGTATTTGTCCAGAGTTTCTACTAATTTGCTTTGTTTACTCTCCGAATTTCTCCTTCAGCGATGTCTTTTTTTTTTTTTTTTTTTTTTTTTTTTTATTTTTAATAAAATGGACTCTTGTATTCGGTCATATAAGATAAAAAGACACTTCATTAACAAAAATACCCTAAACTGCCAAACCTCACTATCAGCTCTATATCTGAAAATATATTGCCGTAAATCCTGAAGGACACAGTTTCCATGAGGGAATAATGGCATTCTACAAAATACAAAAACTTTCCAGACAACTGAGAGACACAAACCCTGTTCCAGCACGACAATGTCCCTGTGCACAAATCCCCTGATCTCCATGGAGACATGCTGTGTTCTGGATGTTTTGGAGTAGAAGAACTCTCAAGTCCTGATTCTGACTCAACCCCTTTAAACTGAACCCCTTTTGGATGAACTGGAACCCCGACTGAACCCCAGACCTCCTCATCTCAACATTAGTGTCTGATCTCACTAATACTATCGGAACTGAATGAACATAAATCACATTCAAGTAACATTCTGCGACTAATTTGTATGTTGTTTATTGATTTGGATGTCGAATTGAAGCCAAGACGCACAAAGTCTTTACGTAGCGCTGGGCGTTAACCGTCAACCTTGCTAGATTTTTTTTATTGGGTGTATACTGTGACATGTAAATAAGTGGGCGTGGCTAACTCTCATGCAGACTGATGGAAACGCTGGAAGTTTGGCAAAAACACGGAGAACAAAAAAAACAAACTGATGTGGATTTTTAAGAAGTCTTTAAATGTGTAATACTTGTTATTGTTTTCCTGTTTTTTCCATGTTATTTTGTACATGTAACAAAGGGTTAATTAAGGAACATTAATAATGTTTTTTGACACAACTGTGAAATGTGACGTACAGTGGAATTTGTTGTTATAGTGAAGTTAATCCAGGTTCGTGTTTAATTTAATATATTTACCCAGAATAAAATAAAACCTAAAAAAGGAGGAAAATAAGGTGAAGTTTCTGTTTATTTCTGAGGTATTAAAGATTATTTAATTTAATATAATAATAATTGAATATCAATCACTGATGTTTTGTTGGTTTTCTGGGATAGATAAATATTTAAATAATGATATTGTAAAATATATTATAATAAAATTATTCATACCGTAAAATAGAATTTTGGTCAAAATGTTTTCGAGAATTAACTTCTAGAAAATAATAGTTGATTATTGGAGTTGTTGTGGAAGAATAGTTTTTTGGGAAGAAAGTAGAAGGATGATGATGATAATTTAGGCTTTGGGGAGCAGTGATGATTTTGAGCAAACTCTCTTTCCAGTCATTCCTCAGGAAATGTGATGTGATGTGATCTGTCACTGATATTCGCTTAAAGATTGGTTTAGATTGGTTTTTAGATTAGATTCGCCAAATTTTATAACGCCACTATTTCCCCTGTTTGTTAACTTTAATCTCTATTGGTGTCTCCCGCTGTTGCAGAGCTGCTGGGAGACGTCCTGCGAGAGCAACCTCAAGAGGCAGACGGCATTGACTCGGTCATCGTCGTGGACAACGTTCCCCAAGTAGGACCCGATCGTCTGGAGAAACTAAAGAACGTCATCCAAAAGATCTTCTCCAAGTTCGGCAAAATCACCAACGAGTTTTATCCTGAAGCAGATGGAAAGACCAAAGGGTGAGTAAGAGTCCTAAGCTCTCCATTAAGATTGTTCTTTACAAATTCAATCCAGATCTACTTATATAACCGTTTTAAGGACATTTATATAAGGAGACCGAGATGTTTTGTAATTAAATGCAATCTGGAAATATGCACTTACATCTGGAAGACATAACTAGCAAGCAGACTGTGACTAACGGTAATGACAGTAACTGTGTCGATATCACTGAGAAACAACTGATGCTAATGATCATTATGAGGCGGGGCCATGCTCAGTGACTCGAGTTCATCATCGCGTCCCGATTTTAGCCCTGCCTTAACCCGGAAATATGAGAAGTCCAGAATTCAGCCTAAAGAACCAGATTAAACAGGACGCAGAAGTCGTTCACTGAGTTTATACTAAAACTGAACAGCTGTGTATATATTATACAGTAGTTTTAGAGTAAAATTAGGATATTATGTTGGTTGTGCTATAAATGTTTCTAGATGTTTCTTCATGGTGAGAAATAACAGCAGAGGTTAAAAGTTGAACTATACTATTTATTATATTACTTTTATAATTTTTTTTTTTTTTAAGAAAAAACATAATTCAGAAAAATAATTCCTTATGGAACTGTCCTATGTTGCTGACGTGTTTCTCGTCTGTTCTTCCTGCTTGCCGTCATGTGATTTGTGACAGTATCTGTCATTTAAATGTCTGCTACTTGTCTGCGTGTCTTTTGTTTCACGCATCCTTGTCATCCTTAGGTACATTTTTCTGGAGTACTCCAGCCCGAATCATGCACACGAAGCGGTGAAGAGCGCCGATGGCTACAAGTTGGATAAGCAGCACACCTTCCGTGTCAACCTGTTCACCGACTTCGACAAGTATGTTTCTTTTTTTTAGTACCATTTCATTTTCTTGCCAAATGCTCTCAGGTATTTATTTATTTATTTATTTTAAATAATAAGAGACTTGTGTAGTGACATGTTATTAATGAATCATCTGTACATCATGTCATAAGGACAGGTGATAGCTCAGTGTTTAAGGTGCTGGACTGCTGATCGGGTTCAATTGGTTAGCTTCATTTCCCAGCACCACCAAGCTGCCTCTGCTGGGCCCCTAAGCAAGGCCCTTAAAACCTTTTACTACTCAGTTGGACTAAAAATTAGTTCAGTGAAAGTTGCTCTGAATAAGGGTGTCTACCAAATACGTCCTGGAAATCCTGGAGAATGAGGAAAAAACTGATTTGCCCTGGGGGATATTGTTTTCCTGGATATTGTTATTATTTTTATGTTTACAAATAGAGACAATTAATGTTAGTAACAGAAATCGCTCTGTTCTGGACCACTAACACACAACACGGAGAATAAACTATGAAAAAGAGCGGTAAGCTGCAAATACCAGAGGTGTGAAATATAATAAAAAATTTAGTGACACTAAATCGTTCATAAGGGATTTGATCTGCTGTCTTATTTTTTTCTTCTGTTCTTCAGGTACATGACGATCAGTGATGAATGGGAGCCTCCGGAGAAACAGCCCTTCAAAGATTTTGTGAGTATCTTGTATATCGAAGTTTTGAAAAAAACATTGCGCCTTTTACGCATCTCATTTGTTAAGGGGTGCAAGTGCGTAGGGTGTTCCAATTCCCCGCATACTTGTACCCTTATGGCACTTGTATGTGATGTATCAAACCCCGGGGGGGCAGGGGGGTTTGGCACACTTTTGGAAAGAGTGTGTGGATAAGGCTAGGAAAGTTAAGTGTAAGTAAGTTTATTTCATGTAATTATTAGTTTTAGCAGCAATACTGTGTACAGCGTGACTACCGGCGCCGCCATTTTTTGGTCTGAGGGGGGTGTCCTAACTATGACAATGCCGTAACAATAACGTTTTGATTTAGATGGGTAACGAATTCCTGCACGTCAGCGCACTTTGCACAGTGTTAGTGCAGTGGGTTATAGCATTACACTGCCACTTGGAAGATCTAGGTTCAATTTCCAGCACCACCATGTTACCACCCTGGGCCCCTGAGCAAGGCCCTTAACCCCAATTTCTCTGGATAAGGACATCTGCCAAATACTGTAAATTCACACTTTATGAAAGACCCTAGGGCATCGTGTTAATGACCTCACTCCCCTATAATATAGTCCTGCCCCGACACTAATGGACGGGTTTCGGTGTAGGAAACGCAATAGGGGTTTAAAATTCTGTTTGAGTTTAGGCACATTTCGCAATTTCTTTTAAAAAAGTGTCTGCAGTATCTTTCCATAATGAACCCATTTATAGAGGTGATGTTATTGATCTCGGCAAAGATGAGGTGACATTTCAGACATCTTGTTTTTAATATATTTCCCCAGTTGTTCCACAGTGCAGAATAAACTGCAGGATTGACCAGAGCTGCAGCTTTTCATGTTCCTGTTTTGACGCACGAGTTTCTCTGCATTATGTAGCCTTTTTTAAGTTTTGCTGGAGGCAGAAATGTTTAATTCTGTCTGATGTTTGCTGCCTCACAGGGAAATCTGCGCCACTGGTTGGAGGACCCCGACTGTCGTGATCAGTACAGCGTGATCTATGATTCCGGCGAGAAAACTGGCATCTTTTCCAACGACGTCAAGGAACCCATTGAGGTTGAAGAAAGAGCGGTAAGAAATAATTTCTAACTTTTGCTTCCTCTTGCATCACACAACGAAGTGTCTGTGTGTGTTTTCTTTAATATATACAACTGTGTCTTTTCCAGCGCTGGACGGAAACCTACGTGAGGTGGTCTCCTAAAGGCACCTACCTGGCCACGTTCCATCAGAGAGGCATTGCGCTGTGGGGTGGGGAGAAGTTCAAACAGATTCAGAGGTTCAGCCATCAGGGAGTGCAGCTCATCGACTTCTCCCCTTGCGAGAGGTTTGTGTAGCCTACATAACTTAAAAAAAAAAAAAAAATACAGTTAAAATTAAGATCTCTGCAAGTCTCTAGTTGCTGTATTAAAAAAAATCACCAGGGGGTGACCCTTCTGTACTGGTTGCCATAGTAACAATGTTTCTCTGTAGGTGGTGCAACTAGGATTTCTCGTATCTATTAATTGGGTTGGGTTTTTTTTTTTTTTTTCGCCACGAAAATGAAATATTTGAGAGGAACAGTTTGCATTTTTGGATAAAATTTCAGTAGTGTTTATCTGCATCGCGTTAGAACAAGAAGCAGTTACGATATGTTGGTAGTCGACGATATGATCTGTAGTCGAGTGAGTTACTTCATATTTGCATAAACTTTTCTTAAGTTAGTGTTGTCTCTGGACGCGCCCACACCTTATTATAGCTAAAATTAATCGCAGATTTTAATTACACAGTTACTGCAGTAGCACTATAGTCAGTTAGGGGTGCCAAGATTATTGATTTTTTTTTTTTTATTTTTTTATTCTTTTAGTATAGTCAGAGAAATATTCACGATTATTCTCATTATTATGGTATCATTAAATGCACATAACTATTAGTGCATAAACATTGATGGTAAATCCCAATGAAAATAAAACACAGTCTTTGTCTATTTGGAATTAAATATAAGCTGAATAATTCAATAATAGCTAAGTATTTCCTGGTTAAGGAAATACAAATGTGGACAGAATGTGCTGGGTCTTCGTCTGAAAGGCTTTTGTGACTAAAAAGTGGTTTTGTATTTTTTACTTTGTCTCGTTTTTTTTTTCTACCCGGGTAGAAACATGATGAATAAAATGATTCAGTAAGTAAAAGCATTTGTTTATCTCTCGCACCGCGCTGTCTTAAGTCAGCGCTAACAACGGTCCGTGCGGCGCAGATCAAACTAGTCGCGCGTTTCCGCTTTCGGGGTGGGGTTGTTTTTTTTTTTTTGTTTTTTTTTTTTTTTTTTTTTTTTTTTTTTTTTTTTTTTTTTTTTTTTTTTTTAGGAATTCTTGTGCGCTTAACCACTGACAGTAAAAGAATAATCACATTATTGTTGCGGGTGTTTGGCTGTTAGGTCTCTCTGTTATAGTTACTACAGTGTGTGTGTTAGTGTGTGTGTTTTACACTGCCGCACTGCTGCCGTAACGCTTTTATTTTGCACAAGTTGAAACAGTTACGTTCCGTGCAACAGAAACGCAGTGTTGCAGAGCCTTTATGATTAATTGAGAGGTTTTAAGACATTTAACAGTGAAATTGGTTTATATTTCTTTTTTTTTTTTTTTTTTTTTTTTTTTCCTTTTATTCTTTGCCTCCACCTATTCATAATATTTTCTAACAAATTTTCTTTTCCACAAATTATTCTTGATCTGGACTTAAACTTTAAAAGCAGTTATGGGGTCAATACGCCCTGCTGTCAGTCTGAGGATCTGGCAACCTGATGCAGCTTTTGTAAAGTATTATTGCATCTTTTCTTTTTCAGGTATGTGGTTACGTTTAGTCCCCTGATGGACACCAAAGACGACCCACAGGCTATTATAATCTGGGATGTTTTGACTGGTCAGAAGAAAAGAGGATTCCACTGTGAGAGCTCTGCCCACTGGCCAATCTTCAAGTCAGTACAAGTTTTTTGTTTTTTTTAACCTTATATGTAAGTTAAGGCTTAGCTTAAACGTCTCTGTGGTTTTCATCATTTGAGACTATATCTTCAGATGGAGTCCTGACGGGAAGTTCTTTGCCAGAATGACTCAGGACACACTCAGCATCTACGAGACACCAGTAATGTAGATTTCTTCTCACCTTAAAGCTGATGTATAAATTTGTCATGCTGGTGTAGAAAAAGAATCAAAATGTTTTGCTTCTCTTTCAGTCGATGGGTCTTTTGGATAAAAAGAGTTTGAAGATAAACGGAATTAAGTAAGTTTGACTACTATAGCGTGAATATAGTAAACGTGTTTATGAACTGGTTAGTGTGTGTCTGAGTTCTGAAGAGTGTTTTTACCAAAGACTCATTTTGTAACAACATCCATGTGGCGTTATTCCTCCACAGAGATTTCTCCTGGTCCCCTGGTGATAACATCATCGCGTTCTGGGTTCCTGAGGACAAAGACATCCCAGCGAGAGTGACCCTCATGCAGCTTCCGTCCAGGAACGAGATCCGAGTGCGCAACCTGTTTAACGTGGTGGACTGCAAACTTCACTGGCAAAAGAACGGCGATTATCTTTGCGTCAAGGTGGACAGAACTCCTAAAGGAACACAGGTACGGACATGGCTGAGGGTGGTGGTGGGGTTTTTTGGGGATTTTTTTTAATTAGTGCATCATAGAACAATTTTTATCAGGAAGAATTTTTATTTCTCGATCAGTAAACATAAAGAAATGATTTGGTCTAAATGATGCCACTTTCTCTGTAGGGAATCGTCACAAATTTTGAGATTTTCCGCATGAGGGAGAAGCAGGTTCCCGTGGATGTTGTGGAGATGAAAGGTAACGGGATAAGGAGAAGAATCTCAGCTTTTTATTTTCACGATGGAAGGCGTTTGGTGTATTGAACTTTCTCTTACATCTGGAGTAGATGTATAAAAATATTATATTACTGTGATGAGGTAGGTAAAGTAGACAAAAAATCTAATTTAGAACTAGTAAAACTACTTATAAAAACAATGACTCAAGTGAGAGTAAAAGTATTAATTTTGACACTTCCTTGATTGAAAGTGTAATAAAGTCTGGAATGATCAGATTACTCATGTAGCGCGTCATTAGTTACTTTGGATCTGATGAAATGAATGGAAAATCCTGAATCCAGAAAAAAATACTTAAAATCACTACATAAAATACATGTTAAAAAGAAAAAAAGAAAGAAACTGTGATTGATTCCCAGCACCACCAAGTTGCCACTGTTGAGTCCCTGAGTAAGGCCTTTGTTTAGTTTTATTTAAAAAAAAAAAAAAAGAGAGAGAGAGAGACGCATGTTAGTTGCTCTGGATAAGGATGTCTGCCAAATGGCATAAATGTGAATAAAGTGGTGGTAAGGTGTTGGAATGATTCCTGGAAGATCTGGGTTTAATTCCCAGCACCACCAAGTTGCCACTGTTGACCCTTTTTTATTAAAAAAAAAAAAGAGAGAGAGAGAGAGAGAGATGTATGCAAGTCGCTTTGGATAAGGACGTCTCCCAAATGCCATGTAAATGTTTCTTCCTCGGCGTGTATACAATGACTGATCTGAGGTCATGTGTGTTTCTGTCTCTACTGTTTTTCTCACTTATTTCTCCTCTTCAGTCATTCATTTCTGAACTTTGCACCCTCTAATAAATGGGCGGGTTTCAGATACGACTGCAGTCTGTGATGAGACATGCTAATTTAATGAAGGGTAATATATTTAACAGAAGTTTGATCTATAAACAGTCCTTCAGTCCTTTCTTTCAATTTTTACTGTGCAAAAATAATTTTTCTGCAGCTTTTTTTTTTTTTTTTTGATCTTTCTTGTAAAAATGTGTTGAAATTTGTAAAATTGCACCTTTTTCAAACCTGCTGTTAAGATATTTTGAACTACTGTCTATAATGGCTGTACTCATAGTTCATCCATGTAAATAGATGTGAAAACTCTAAAGCATGAATGCATCTCTTCTCGTCTGTTACAGAGGGCATCATTGCCTTCGCCTGGGAGCCCAACGGAAGTCGTTTTGCAGTGTTGCATGGCGAATCCCCCAGGATCAACGCATCCTTTTACCACGTGAAGAGCAACGGAAAAATCGACCTGATCAGTCAGTATATCTGTATCACAAACAAGACTAACACAAGACTAAACTTAAAGGAGCATCTTTAATCTTTTAACTTGTTTGTTGTTTATTCCAGAAACCTTTGACAAACAGCAGGCCAATAGTATCTTCTGGAGCCCTCAGGGGCAGTTCCTGGTTTTGGCTGGATTAAGGAGGTTGGTATCAAACATCTATGCGACTAATTGCTGTTAGTTTTATTCGGTTAGTCTTTTTTTTTACATATTAATGTCTCATGTGTCCGTAGCCCATGCTGCAAGAAGTTCTTGTATGTCTTGTATTTGCGATAAATGTTTTGTGGGACTAAAGTAAAATTTCCACATAAGTGGACAATAAATATTCCTAATATTTTAAATGGAATTACGCATTAAATCAACACACATCCTGCATGGTGTTCTCAGGGTGAATACAGAACCTGTAGCTCAGCCCTAAAGGTTAGGGCCTTGGGAAGGTCCAGTTCTGAGCGTTAATGTCTGACTACTGGAAAGAGTTTTTCTTTTCCCTTTCTTACTTAAATATTTTCTCCCTGGCAGCATGAACGGCGCTCTGGCGTTTGTGGACACTTCAGACTGCACCATGATGAACATTGCTGAGCATTACATGGCCTCGGATGTAGAATGGGACCCAACTGGCAGATTTGTTGTCACTTCTGTTTCTTGGTGGAGCCACAAGGTAATTTGTTTTCAAATAATTTTTACCTAAAAGATTTTAACAGAATTTCTTAAATTGATGCAAACTGCATATTCGCACGCAGGTAGACAACGCATACTGGCTGTGGACGTTCCAAGGACGACTGCTCCAGAAAAACAACAAAGATCGTTTTTGCCAGCTGCTGTGGCGGCCTCGTCCTCCTTCCCTTCTCTCCCAAGAGCAGATCAAGGTGATGCCGGAATGCACGACAGGATCTTAATCAGTTTATTAAAAAAAGCCAAGCGCTCAATTCCGTACTTCTTTAAATTTCCCAGGCCATCAAGAAAGACCTGAAGAAATACTCCAAGATCTTCGAGCAGAAAGATCGACTTAGCCAGTCGAAAGCTTCAAAGGTCAGCCTTTTTGAATACTTCTCTCCCGTTTGTTCTTTCTGTCTATCCATAAAAGTGTAGCTTACCGATTTTTCTCTCGTTGGTGCTGTGCAGGAACTTGTCGATAAGAGACGCGCAATGATGGAAGAGTACCGCACGTACCGCGAGGCTGCCATGAAGAAGTATCAGGAGCAGAGACCTCTCCGCCTTGAGCTCAGAGGAGGTGCGTCTACTGGGCATTATGACTGCATCCCAAAATTCCCACTTATCAGAGTCTATTTTTATTTTATAAGCAGGGTGAGGGTGAAGAGAGAGAGAGAGAGAAAGAGAGGGAGTGGGGGATAGTGAGAGAGGGGGGAATTTAGAGAGAAAGAGAGGGAAATAGAGAGCCAGCATGACTTTTAGCACATCTGTACCAGTTCACAAGCTATATTTAACAGAATTATCTTCTGACTGAAAACTCGAGCGTGCTCACCATTGAGCTTCCATAGCGTCATTTCATCCTTAATTTAAGTTCTTTCTATTAACCATCACATCTATTTACAAACCATCCTATTCATGATGAAGTCTAACGTCTATAATAACCTCCACACACAAAACTGTGTCTTGTGACTGTGTGGATTTGTGTTCAATAGTATGAGTGAGATCAGACAGTGATGAGGAGGTCTGGGGTTCAGTCGGGGTTCCAGTTTATCCCAAAGGTGTTCAGTTTAATGGGGTGGAGGCAGAATCAGGCGTTCTGAATTCTCGAAACACTCGGGCTTTGTGCACATTGTCATCCTGGTGCAGTGTTTGGGTCTCTTGCGTCAAGTAAAGGAATGTTATCACACACTTGTGTGTTGGCTGGTAAAGTGTATACAGCATTAACAATACAGTAATGCATGATGTTACTGCCCTTTGACGGTGTTGTACAGTATACCCTGTTGACCTCATGGTTATACTTTTGGTAGGTGTGGACACTGATGAACTGGACAGTAACGTCGAAGACTGGGAAGAGGAGACCATTGAGTTTTTCATCAATGAAGAAATCATTCCAATCGGAGATCTGTAGTCGCTACAGCAGGTGCTAAACCTCCTTCAGTCTGCAAAATGTTCATTGTGTTTTTCTGAAAATAACCATGCCATAATTCTGCTTTCTCTCTCTCTTTTCTCTCTCTCCCCTTCTCTCAGAACCGTTTTAATTCTCGAGGACCGGCCATCCATCTCTCTTTCTCTTCTTACAAGTCCCTTGTTAACATCCAGCCAAGTGCCTTTTAATACTGGTTACTGTGGAAGGGGAATTTCGTACCACTGTCGGCTGCTGCTATTTCGGTTTTTGCCCCCGTTTTCCAGCTCTGGGAGCGTCCATCTCCATCTTGCCCCATTCACCCTGAGCAGCACTTGGCGGCTTCACTCTCTGGTTCCTGCCTTTTGAATCGAACATTTACTTCGTCAGAAGGCCGTTAACATGACACAGCATGCCATGAAAGATTTTTACATCTTCATATGGAAGAAAGACTTTCTTTTTCCAGAGATTTTTCTTAGTGTTAATACATACTCTAGCGTGCGCTACAGTGGGCTGTATCCTCCTCCATTCAGATTACCTGATATTAAATGCACAATGAGCTAATAAAGTAGAAATCAAATTTAATCTTTTGTCGGGTTGTTCTTTTTTTTTTTTTTTTTTTTTTTTAATCCAAATTGAGTGTGTGAACATTTGTTTTTGTGCTAATAAAGTTCATTTACTGAATTGTTTATAACATTTTGAGTCATTGGCTTCGTACTACATTTAAGCAAATACAAACTTCCTGTCCGTTAAATAAGTACATGTAAGTATAGTATAATTACTGGTAGTGTCCACCATTTTTAAATTGCCGTATGACATAACAGCCGTGTGAATTTAAAGTTAATAATGATGTTTAACTTAAATAATATTACTTGAAAGAACAGTCTTTACTTGAAAAGTGGTACGTTGCTGCTTTCCGTCACTTTGGCATATGAAGCGTCGTCTCTCCCACGTACCTTATGGGATATTCAAGTATAATAATAAATATAAAATAATATTTAAAGTATAAATACTTCAAATTCCGGGTGGGAGTAGTAAATTATTTGGGAACTTTTTGTCTACTGTAATTCACATACTAAAAATACTCGTCCTACATGTTCAGTTTCGGCTTCAATATAGTAAGGAAATCTGCGATTTCAGACGGTCACTTAATCATAAGGAAGGTGGTAACTCGGTGGTTAAGGTGTTGGTCTACTAACCAGAAGATTGTAGGTTTACTTCCCGGTACCTAGACTACCACTGCTGGGTATCCCTTAACGCCCAGTTGCTCAGTTGTGTAAAAAAAATAAGTAATTTTTTATTTGATTTGAGGCTTATAATCTTGCTCTGCATTCTGATCTAACCCCGTGTGTTAATATGTTGTAAGTTTTACATTTACAGCATTTGGCAGACGTCCTCATCCAGAGCGACTTACATTTATCTCACTTATAGCACTGAGGGGTTAAAGCCCCCTTGCTTAGGGGCCCAACAGTGGTGTCTTGGTGGAGCTGGGAATTGGTTGGTAGTCCTCAACCATGAGCCACCACTTCCCCCAAACCCTTACAGTCCTGATTAATTATTAATAATTCATTTACATTTGGCAGACGCCGTTATTCAGAGCACTTACATTTATACAACTGAGCAATTGATGGTTAAGGGCCCTGCTTAGTGGTGGCTTGGTGGAGTTGGGAATTGAACCCACAATCTTCGGATTAGTAGTCCAACACTTCGACAATTTGTTAGAACACATATAATTTCCCTTACTAGAAGGCGCACAAGGTGGACACCATTAATACATGGTTTGTCAAGGTGGCCCGAATTTAACTCAACCCCCTATAACATAACACCGGCTGCTCGGCATGCCTAATATTTATTTATCTGAATAAGGAAATTCTTACAGTTTGGTTCTAAAATATATTGATAAGGTTTGTCATATTCACATAATACCTTTAGGCTGCATTTACACTGCAGATCTTAATGTCCAATTCTGATTTTGTGTCTATATTCGTTTTGTTTGATGACCCGCTTACATCATCTTTTAAAACAGACACATATCCGAAGGTAGATGTAATGACCGAAAAAGAAAGTAAAAACGCCGCGATAATCAATGGGCCAAGATAAAATGATTACTCAGTATTTTGCCTAAGGAACAGACAGGTGGCAGCGCTGGAAGTTGCAGAGCTGAAGATGAATGATGATGGACAGGATTAGTTATAAGTTCATCAGGAGGACGGCTCATGTTAGATGTTTTGGGGAGAAAGCCAGGAAAGTCAGATTGAGGTGGTTTGGACATGTACAGAGGAGGGATAGTAAATATATTGGTAGGAGGATGTTAGAAATGAAGCTACCAGGCAGATGGTAAAGAGGAAGACCAAAGAGGAGGTATATGGATGCGATAAACGAGGACATGAAGTTAGTGGGTGTGAGTGAAGAGGATGTAGAGAATAGGTGTAGGTGGAAACAGATAGAGACAGAGACGCCTAAAAAGGGAACAGCCGAAAGGAGAAGATCGTAATTAAAGGTCAGCAAATCAATGATCTCTTTAGACAGAGAAAGAAAAAGGGGAGAGCCCTTGTGGCAGCCTGGGAGAATGTGGAATTTATCTTTGTTATGTATATCTTTTTTCTTGTTTACAGTCCAAACAGATTTCAAGTGAACAAAAATAATAAATGTCAAATTACACAGTTGTGCTAAATTACATATATTGTATATCTCCGTTTGGTGTCTACCTGAATTGACATCATGCGCTGTCGTCACTTATGTGATGACTTTCGACTCCGACACTGATTTTGTCTTTTCGGCTGTTCCCCTTTTAGGGGCCATCACAGCGAATCGTCTCCACCTAATCCTATTATCTACATCCTCTTCACTCACACCCACTAACTTCATGTCCTCGTTAATCGCGTCCATATACCTCCTCTTTGGTCTTTCTCTTCGCCTTTTGCCTGGTAGCTTCATTTCTTACATCCTCCTACAAAAATATTCAATGAGACCGACACTGATTTTCACTGAAACCGATTTGTCTGTTTACACAGCGGATGCTAATGCACATATCTGATTCATATCTGATTTATTTCCAGATATGATTAAAGCCTAAAACCAATCTGAGAATATCGGAATCCATGTGCATTTTTACTGCTTACACGATCGTTGGTCATATCCCATCCGTGACACATTGGAAGAAAAAAATTCCGAATTGGGCCACTTGATACATGTGGTGTAAATGTGGCCTTAGAACCCGCATGCATGTGTGTCATGGGCAGATGTTTACTTCATTTTGAACATTAGAATCAGAACCAGATTTTAATTTCCTTGCCAAGTATGTGTAGACACACAAGGAATTTGTTGTGGTTTTAGGAGTACTTGTATAAAACATGTAGTGATTTTAATGAATTTTGTATAATTTCATACAAAATAGAAATAAATTCTTTCAGAAAAACCATACACTTTATATGCATGTTATAAACATGTGTGCAATGGATGGGAAAAGCAATTTAATCATTGCAAATTCTAATTGTAGTGCACTGTGGGCGGGACTTGTTTGATGACGTGGCGTGCTATGAAACCGTTATCTTCCTGTTTTGATGCGGACGAAGCTTGTGGGTTGACATAAATGTTTACAGCTTTCTTTTTTGTTTGTGTTACATCTTAAATCGTAAGCGTCAGGACAGTAAACGGCACCTTTTAAGTTATTATTATTATATTATACTTTTTTTTTTTTTTTTTTTTTTACAGTAACTTAAGACGTTTGTCTGACGACGGCGGCAAAAATCTCGCGATATTTCGCGACTCTCGCCTGATCGTGTGAAGCGCGGTCGCACATTATTCCGGAGGAGACGACGACGTCTGGGTGGAGGGTGTTGAGGTGAGCCGGATTTTAGTACTCACAGCCATGTTTATACACGCTGTTTACTCACGTTTTTTTATCAAATATATCATAAATATATCAGTGTATAAGCAACTCGTCCATGTTGTATGGCTTGTAATTTAAGGGAGGAACAAAACGAGGCTTGTGTGCTGCTTGTTTTTGTTAGAGAGACTTCTAATGAAGAAAAAAAAGTGGCTGTGAGACGTGTTAGCTCAGCGGCTGTGTGGCTGTGCTGTGTGTGTGTGTGTGTGTGTGTGTGTGTGTGTTGGGGGGGATTTCAGTTCAGATGTTTTTAGTTAATAAAAAAAAAAAAAGGAAAGAAAAAGGTGTTTGGATGTGTGTGATGATTTGTCTAGTAGTTGGGAATTGGTTTCAGGCTTCGTGGTAGAGAGAGGGAGAGAGAGAGAGAGAGAGAGAGAGAGAGAGAGAGAGAGAGAGATGTATGGTCAAAGAGCTACATTGTGTTCAGCAGAATTGAAGCAGAAACACTTTAAACAGGAAATACAGGAGACGTAAAGTGCAAAATTAAACCCATAAAAATCTTATTTATAAATATCCAAACATCCTCTTTTTTGGGATTTTTTTTATTGACGATAAATGATGATACCGATTTGTGTTTAAAATTTATTTATCGTATGTTTGTTCCTTTTAATATATTCAAACACTTCCTTGTGTTGTTGTGTTGTGACCTCACACAACACCATATCAGCCTGAACCAATTAAGATCTCGTATGCAAATTAGTCAAGAGTAACTTTTTTTTGCAAACTTAGCTACTTTTCGAGTGAGAGAGAGATGTCTTGTGGAAGAATAGAACGTTTTGAGCTGCCATAAAGGATTGAGTTGCTTATTATCACTGTTTTACAGTCATAATGAGCGGAAAAAAAACCATTCCAAAATACATGAAAACACTGAGGGTAGATCAGCTAAACAGCAGAACACCACCTTAGGGTTCTCTCATTTTAGCCAGAAACAGGAACATGAGCACGGACACCTGGTATTCTACAGTATTCTACTGTATCTAGTATTATTTTGGGTTGTATGAATGGAATCTGGATGTACTACATTTACCATGTTGAAATGACCTGCGGCATCACAACAGCGAGAAAATGTTAAGTTGGGTTATGTTTATCTTACAGCTACTTTAAGCACTTTTCGAGTATTAGATTAATATTAGATTAGATTAATCATTAATTATAGGGAAATCACTTCAAACTGTTACACTTGCATATTACGGCATTTAGCAGGCACTCTTATCCAGCGTGACTTACATTTATCTCTTTTATACAACTGAGCAATTGAGGGTTAAGGGCCTTGCTCAGGGGCCCAACAGTGGTAACTTGGCGGTTCTAGGAATCGACCTCTTCCAATTAATGTAAATGTCTTTATTTTGTCACATACTCTCTTTACAGTACAGTGAAATTTGTTTCTTCACATCTTAGTAAGTCGGGGGTCAGAGCGCAGGTTCAGATATGATACAGCGCCCCCAGGAGCAGGAAGGGTTAAAGGTCTTGCTCAAGGACCCACCAGTGGCTAACTGGCGGTGTATGGGTGGTAGTAGGGCTTGAATCCACGTCTTCCAATCAACAACTCAGCACCTTAACCATTTAAACCACCACCCTCCCTGTCTTAAAAAAAAAATCAATAATGTTACTATCATTTTATTATTTAATAATTTATATTTCATGTCTCTAGTAAAAATGTTATTTGCATTCACTAATAAGATTTAACATGAGCAAGCGCCATTCTAACCAGAAAGCTGGTTTATGTCAGAATATTAAGATACGAAGTGAAAACCTCACACTGACGCTGTTTTTTCAGCTTTAAAGCTAATACTAAAAATCACATACTGCTTAAGTACGTAGATTTATGTAAGTATGTAAGATTAAAAGAAGAATATTAGTTATAGTAGGGCTGAACGATATTGGATAAAAAACTGACAATGCGATATATATATATATATATATATATATATATATATACATATACATACATACATACATACATACATACATACATACATATATAATAGAGAGAGAGAGAGAAATATAAAAATTTCCCCACAATTAACGCTAACCGATGGTAACTTTAACCACTAAGAATAGAGCTTTATATTAACTACAAGCCACTTTAAGCACTTGGAAAGTGCATCGTTGTGTCTTTTCTGCAGGATCATGGGCTAGGAACGCGTCCATCCTATACTTACTTTAAACATTCTTTTGCATATTGTTTTTTTAATACTACTTGTCTAGTTTTCCCACGTACTATATAGAAGGCAAGTTTGTAATTCTGGATGCAGCCCTGGCCTGTTGTAGCTCGTTTTTTTCTGCTTACCCTGTTCGTAAAGCATGCTTTACTATAGTTACTATAAACTTCCTGTCACCTCAGATCAGTCTGGTTTTTCTGCCCTTAGACAATTTCATACAAGATGTGGTTGTTGTTTTTTTCCCCGCTGTATTTTGTGTAAATACTAGAGACGATTGCGTGTGAAAATCTGGGATAATCGGCAGAGAAATGCTCAAAGCAGCCCAACAATCATGCCACAGTTCACAGTGTAAAGAATTTCAGTATTTAGTCAATTTTTTGCTGGAATTCAAAGCTGGGTTAAACTTACATTAGGTTCCTCGAAGCAAAAATAACAAGCAGAAAACCCACTATTTTATTTTTAACACACATCTGGGCTTTTATATACGAATGCCACATCGAGTTCAAGGCATAACTGCTCACGCTAACTGTATTTAGTCTCTTAGTGTATTAGTAGTGTGCATTAAAAAATAGAAGCTTTTTTAATTTGTCTTAATTATTGTTTTATTGTAAATATAATTATTGTTTTATTTAAATAAAAATCCTGAGTGTTTATAGTTAAATTAGATTAAGCCTTTTTTTGTCCCCCTTAACCACTTCTCATTGTCATCGTTTTGATCATTTTTTTTTTTTCTTCTATCTGGATGCAAGCAGTTCATCACTAAATCTGATAACTGATGACTTTCTGAGAAACGAATCCAATCCGAACAGGGCTTTGGTATGCCATGAGTAAAACCCGGACATGGAGATTAGAAAGGAAAGCGCACACGCAGACATTTGCTCATCCGGCTTGCTCATCAGGGACAAACTGATTTCTGTTTCATTCTGTCTCATAATTTCTTCAATTGTGTAAAGCTGCTTTGTGACAATCACCATTGTAAAATACAAATAAAACTGAATTAAAATTGAATTTGGGCAGTTAAACATGCATCATCCTGAACAAACACGGTTCATTAGCCAATTTGACAGATTTTTAGCTTAACTACTACATATTTGGCATAGGTTCAGTCATTAAAACATCTGGTAGCCTAAGCAGTTTTATTCAAATTTACATGATGAGTTTTTATTTCCTGACATTCATCCATTTTATACTGTTATTTCTAATGTATGAGCAAATTTAACAAAAGACAGAAGTGTTTGCTCACGCTTAGCCCCAGCACTGCCAAGCCACCACTGTTAGGCCCCGGAGCAAGGCCCTTAACTCTCCCTGCTCCAGGGGCACTGTATCTTGGCTGACTTTGCACTCTGACCCAAACCTCCTATGCGAAGAATATGTGCCATGATGTAAATGTGACAAATAAAAGCTTCTTCTCACATTGTTCACAGATTTTTTTTTGAAGATTTGATGTGACTTCATCATAAAAAGTCGTGTACATGTTTGTTTTCACTTGTATGGGTTTAAAAAAGTTCAATAAAAATTAATTAATTAATTAATTAGGTTAATTTTTCAGGTAAAAAAGCACATATCAATTATCAATTATCAATTTGTGGTCCTTGCACACTGAAGCTAGAAATTTTTTCATATGTGTTTTTTCATATTTGTTATCATAAAAATCTCTCAGAGATTCAAAATTTCTTTCAGGATGTCAGTGGCTCAGTTTTTTCTAGTGATCTTGGAGCAACATATGGACCACCAATTTCCATAAACTAATTAATCCTAAAAAGAGATTGGCATGTCTAAGTATGGACATACTGAGTACTTTTGGCCACAACAATTACAAAAAAATCTCCTAGAGTTAATGTAACATTGAATGTTGGATAATAAACAAAATAAAAAAAATGTAAACTGATTATATGTTATAGTGGCATTAAAATCGCACCCCTGGAGCAGTAAGTATGTGGTCTACTGTCAGTAAATCATAATGTCTATTAAAAAGACTGTGACTAATGAGTGTGTGGCTTGATAAGCACTTTAAAATTTAGAATGTTTGTGTAAAATTAGTGGCCATCCGACATACTTCAGAATCCGGGCAGACAAAGTAGGTCATCTGAAAGCTTTTTGTTTACTGTTTGTAGCATACTAGATATTCGGACATACTACTTACGTGGGTGTGTATATACACTGCTCAAAAAAATAAAGGGAACACTTATAGAACACAATGTAACTCCAAGTCAATCACACTTCTGTGAAATCAAACTGCCCACTTAGGAAGCAACACTGATTGACAATCAATTTCACATGCTGTTGTGCAAATGGAATAGACAACAGGTGGAAATTATAGGCAATTAGCAAGACACCCCCAATAAAGGAGTGGTTCTGCAGGTGGTGACCACAGACCACTTCTCAGTTCCTATGCTTTCTGGCTGATGTTTTGGTCTCTTTTGAATGCTGGCGGTGCTTTCACTCTAGTGGTAGCATGAGATGGAGTCTACAACCCACACAAGTGGCTCAGGTAGTGCAGCTCATCCAGGATGGCACATCAATGCGAGCTGTGGCAAGAAGGTTTGCTGTGTCTGTCAGCGTAGTGTCCAGAGCATGGAGGCGCTACCAGGAGACAGGCCAGTACATAAGGAGACGTGGAGGAGGCCGTAGGAGGGCAACAACCCAGCAGCAGGACCGCTACCTCCGCCTTTGTGCAAGGAGGAACAGGAGGAGCACTGCCAGAGCCCTGCAAAATGACCTCCAGCAGGCCACAAATGTGCATGTGTCTGCTCAAACGGTCAGAAAACAGACATACTCCATGAGGGTGGTATGAGGGCCTGACGTCCACAGGTGGGGGTTGTGCTTACAGCCCAACACCGTGCAGGACGTTTGGCATTTGCCAGAGAACACCAAGATTGGCAAATTCGCCACTGGCGCCCTGTGCTCTTCACAGATGAAAGCAGGTTCACACTGAGCACATGTGACAGATGTGACTCTCTGGATTCCACGGAGTCTGGAGACGACGCCGTGGAGAACGTTCTGCTGCCTGCAACATCCTCCAGTTTGGCAGTGGGTCAGTAATGGTGTGTGGGGTGGCATTTCTTTGGATAGGGCCGCACAGCCCTCCATGTGCTCGCCAGAGGTAGCTAGCCTGACTGCCATTAGGTACCGAGATGAGATCCTCCAGACCCCTTGTGAGACCATATGCCAGTGCGGTTGCCCCTAGGGTTCCTCCTAACGCAAGACAATGCTAGACCTCATGTGGCTGGAGAGTTCCTGCAAGACGAAGGCATTGATGCTATGGACTGGCCCGCCCGTTCCCCAGACCTGAATCCAATTGAGCACATCTGGGACATCATGTCTCGCTCCATCCACCAACGCCACGTTGCACCACAGACTGTCCAGGAGTTGGCAGGATGCTTTAGTCCAGGTCTGGGAGGAGATCTCCTTAGGAGACCATCCGCCACCTCATCAGGAGCATGCCCAGGCGTTGTAGGGAGGTCATACAGGCACATGGAGGCCACACACACTACTGAGCCTCATTTTGACTTGTTTTAAGGACATTACATCAAAGTTGGATCAGCCTGTAGTGTGTTTTTCCACTTCAATTTTGAGTGTGACTCCAAATCCAGACCTCCATGGGTTAATAAACTTGATTTTCATTGCTAATTGTTGTGTGATTTTGTTGTCAGCACATTCAACTATATAAAGAACAAAGTATTTAATAAGAATATTTCATTCATTCAGATCTAAAATGTGTTATTTTAGTGTTCCCTTTATTTTTTTGAGCAGTATATATATATATATATATATATATATAATGATATGTGTTGTGTATGTATATATGTATATATATATAATATATATATTATATATATATATATATATATATATATATATATAAATTTAGTATGGAAGTATGCGATTTTGGATGAGCCATTATCACAAGGTTAAACCAAGTTCATGTAACACCACCATACTATAACAGAGGTACATAGGCATCTCCATCCAGTGCCTTTAAATCCTGTTTGCTCTCGTCTGCTTGTGATTTTAGATATTTGATTTGAAATTTTCTTCCCTGTTTTTGGAGTGCATTCATAAAGACTGAGAGGTTTATGCAACAGAGTAAGACTGAATGTAATCGCATTAGAAGGAAGTGGTAGCGCAGTGGTTAAGGTGTTGGACTGCTTACCGAAAGATTGTTGGTTTGATTCCCAGTATCACCAGGTTATGACTTGGGCCCTTGAGCAAGGCCCTTAAATTATAATTGCTCAGTTGTATAAATGAGCTAAATGCAAGTTGCTCTGGATAAGGGTGTCTGCCAAATGCTGTATAGGTAATATGTTATAACAAGGAGATGCACCTTGAGTTTCATTTTATTTACTCTTCTTTCCATCCAGATGGCTGATGGTGATATGGAGCTTCGGTGAGAATGGAACTGTCCACACCAGACAAAATGGGCAAGACAAGGCTGTTTCGCATCTTTCTCATCCTGGGCTCTGTCTTCATGATCCTGTTAATTATTATCTACTGGGATGACGTCGGAGCTACCCATTTTTACCTCCACACAACCATATCTGGACCTCATTCTTCCCGCCTTCCGCCTGACACTAATGCCGCCTCCAAACACAACGCAGAGGAAGACAAGGAAAGATCGTTCCTAGCAGACATCGACGCCTTTGTCAACCAGTTTCTGGAAGGCACCGCTGACCCTACAGAGCAAGCCAGAGCCGGGACACCACCCAGTGAGACTCATAACCAGTCTACAGAAAAAACTGAAGAAAGATTCCTTCCAAGGCGCGAGTGGAAGATCCACTTGACGCCGATTGCCCCAGAGAAGAAGCAAAGGCAGGAGAATAGGAAGCAGCTGATCCATGACCTTTGCGGCAGCAACAGCAGCTTTGACTTTCCAGGCAAGAACCGGACGTTCGACGACATCCCCAACAAGGAGCTGGACCACCTCATTGTGGACGGACCGACATGGGATCATCTACTGCTACGTTCCCCAAAGTTTGCGTGCACCAACTGGAAGCGCATCATGATCGTGCTCAGCGAGAGTCTGCTGTTGAATGGTGCGCCCTACCAGGACCCTCTAGACATTCCAGTCGAGCTGATCCACAACAGCAGTGTGCACTTTACCTTTAACAAGTTCTGGAAGCGCTACGGCAAATTCTCTCGGCATCTGATGAAAATCAAGCTAAAGAAGTACACCAAGTTCCTGTTCATCCGAGACCCTTTCGTTCGGCTTATCTCGGCCTACCGCAACAAGTTCGAGCTGGAGAACGAGGACTTCTACAAACGTTTCGCTGTGGTAATGCTGAAAAAATACAGCAAATACGTCGACCCGCCGGCTTCGGTGGCGGAAGCGTTCGCCGCTGGGATCCGACCAACTTTTTCAAACTTTATTCAGTATTTGTTAGATCCAAGCACAGAGAAAGAATGCCTTTTAATGAGCACTGGAGGCAGATGCACCGCTTGTGCCACCCCTGCCAGATCAATTATGACTTTGTGGGAAAGCTGGAGACGTTGGATGAGGACGCCGAGCATTTGTTACGCCTCCTGCGCGTGGACAACGTTGTCGAATTCCCAGCGAGTCATCACAACAGGACGGTCAGCAGCTGGGAGCAGGACTGGTTCGCTAACATACCTTACGAATCACGCAAACAGTTGTACAAGCTCTACGAGGCCGACTTTCAACTATTTGGGTATCCCAAACCTGAAGAGCTTTTACACAAGTGAACATATGGCATGTCTTGCTGTGGGTTACTTGTTTGGTTAAAGGATAGCGATTTTTCTGTGTTTCCGTTCGTATTGCTCGTATCTCTGTGGGTTTTACTCCGGGTTAGTTTAGCGCACAGACAATTCAAGTCGATCACTAAAGTGTTACTGTAAGCAAGCTGGACACAAATTGTTAGTTTTTTTTTTTTTTCCGGGAAACTCATCCACTCCTTATACAGTAGCGTACTGTAAAAAAACACGAAGGGAAGGTTGTATTTATTGTAAATCACGACAACATTAATAACAATGTTGTATTTATTTTTACAGATTTTTATTAGTTACGTATTCTTTCAACTATCACGTGTCCTCAATTAGCCATCATTGACTTTCTCTCCCCGCAGAAAATTATGCAGTTGCCGTTTTGCACAGTTAGAGCCGTGCACACAGACTAAAGAAAAAGAATATTTTTGGATTACATACGTATTACACATACGTATGTAATATATTTGTTCGTATACATATATAACAATGCTTGCGTGTTTACGAAAAGCGGTTACGTTGGAACGAGAAGCTTTCGAAAGGAAAGAATTTACTGCTGTCACTTGTGTAGCATTGAGCACTCATTAAGCATCACCTCATTTTTGTTTCGAATATCATTTGCATTTTTATTGCCCACCTCGGGGTGCCAAATTTTTTTTTTTTTTCCTGTCCAAACCTCATTTAAAATGTATTGAGTGCAAACACTTACTTTACCGGAAAAGCCGGAACAGTATTGGCTGGATTGTGCACACAAAGCAGTGTTATCGAGCACCTTTAATTACAAGTGTGTTTAACAGGCCTAAAAAATCTGACCGTGAGTCAGAGCCGGTGTGTGTTAGCGTGGTTGTTGTGGTGTTGTTTTTGATGTTTATTGTTTTTGGCTGCGATTCGAATGCTGGTTCCCCTGACAGAAAGTGTCGGCTTTATTGCTGTGCCTGTCTTTATTTTTATAAGGATTTCGAGCTTAAGGGAAAGTTTAGCGTATTCTGCTAATCATGTAGCGTTTACAGAATAATTCCTGCTTTGAGTTTGCACCCTTAAAGCACAAATCTTTCTCCAAGGCCCTAAACACTCCAAGGTGTCTGATTAGTAGAATAAATTAAGCTTGGTAAAGAGACTCTGGGGAAAGATTTTATGTGGAAAGTTTTTTTGCGTGTCGCGTTTTGCACATGGAATAATTCCCGCGCTGGACGAGAAAACGCTGTTTGCGGGAATATCGGGAATGTGTGAGACCTCGGTGGAGCGGTGGGCTGAGTGGCAGGAGCGTTATGAAGCACAGTGTGACTAGTAAAGTCAGAGGATGAAGGTTGTGGGTGTTTTTGTGTGTGTGTGTGTGTGTGTGTGTGTGCTCCATCAGCAGCTGTACTGGAAGAGGCAC
>VCAZ01000331.1:145000-170382 GCA_005784505.1 Bagarius yarrelli
TCTCTCAATCATCTCTCAAACCTCTCTCATCCTCTCTTTAATCAGCTACTTATAACACACCATGGAAAGCCATCTGGTCCAAAAATTTGCCCCATAACGTTCTTAAAAATCTTCAAATAAAAAGGTTAATTTTTTAAAGATCTGTCATATAACACCCATCGTTTAATCGTATCGAGTAGATATATCGGTCTGATTCTTTTTTTTCATAATTTCACATGACAATAATTTACTAGTTTTATCTGCATATTCGTTGTAACGGTATTTTGTTCTGGTCATAATAAATTTAGCCTTCAGGCTGCACATGTTATTATATAACACCTGTTTTAAATAAGTTATTAAACATTTCTTATTTAATGTTCTAATTCCAACGTTTGTCGTTCTTTTTCTAACTCTTTAAAGCAGCTCTCTTATTTTATATGGCCTCATATGAAAGAAAATCTCTCATAAATTTCTCATAAATGCTTTAAGTGCCTTCTATTCTAAATCTTTAATTTTTGGAGAACGGAAAGGCAAGTGTTTGGTTCCCGAATTAGCTTGACAGGGTTGTGATCAGAAACGGATGCGGGGAAGTTAAGGCAATCCTTTACTTGTTAAACCAAAGATTGCGATGCTAAAAAAAATCTATTCCCAAAGAATTTCAATAAAATGAGTGGTCAGATTTGAGCTGTAAAATAATTGTGTCATACGTCATACTGAAGAAAAGGGGAGCGCCATAATTTGGACATTTAACTAAAGTTATATGCTCGCTATTCAACTCACATTTAACAATAAGGTATCTCTAAGTATGATCAGCGTGTGTATTCATTAAAATTAATTTTGTTGGATTAGCATTGCTACGTCTCTGCCACTAGATGAGACTGATGGGGGAAGTGGTGGCTCATGGTTAAGTTGTTGGACTGCCAACCTGAAGATTGTGGGCTCGATTCCCAGCTTCTCCAAGCTACCACTGTTGGGCCCCTGAGCAAGGCCCTTAACCCCCAATTGCTCAGTTGTATAAATGAGATAAATGTAAGTCGCTCTGGATAAGAGCGTCTGCCAAATTCTGTAAATGTAAATGATGACTAATAGACCTGACCAATCCACTCTCCCTTGAGCACTCGCTGAGCTCCTGATCAGTAGGACCATAAATACTTGTTTATTCCTAAAAAAACTTTATCAGTATTAACCTGTTCATAGATAAAAAGAAAGAAATCTTTCTTTTAATTGGGTTATTTAAACCCCTGACAACCCATGATACCAGATTTACAATACTAGCCATAAAACCCGAGCTCAGATATAGGAAAGATTAGCTGCACACCAATTTTTCTGCTATTCTAAACATTGGAGGTACATCTTCTTAAATAAATAATGTCAAAATCAACCAAGAAGCATTTCTAACTTAATACAACATTAAAAAAAGAAGACAGCAAAACTAAATAGACTTATTACTGACCGTTGCAAACTAGCAGCACATTTACGTTCAGGAGTTTTACCACGACTACCCTTGGAGTCGTTCTGTTCGACAAAGTTCCCGTTTCCCGTTCTGTGCCCTTTCTCAATCATCAGAGAAGACAGAAAGTTTTCTGTTCCAAGGATCTCGGCGATGATGTGTTCCTAAAATAAAACCAACAATTTTTTTGGAATGCTAACAATACAGATGTGGGATCTCCCGCTTCTGTTTTCCAGGTCTTATCTTTTAGATAGATGATATCTTTCTCCAATTGACTGACAGATGAACAATCTTCTTTTAGGTGATGCTCTGTGATGCTAACTCTATAGGACAGGATGACCTATACGTCTGTTATGTCCTTTTCGGCTCAAATTGTGTTCTTCTATGAACTGTAACAACCAGGAAGAAACTTAATAATATACTTACAGTTCTTACAATTATAAAGATTACTGAAGGACTTACGTTAAAAATGTGACTAGTCAGAGGAGCCCACTAATGCACGTCTTTTCTTGTCGCCTGCGTCACGTGACTCTTACTTTTTACCTACGCTTTATTTTCAAGTAATAAAAATTATTTTCAAGTTCCACAGTGCTTCATATCACACAATAAAGACTTAGAGCAATGTTCCCACTCGTTCCCACCATGTGACCCTTTGTTGTCTTTATGTATTTCATGAAAGATCCTGTAAAAAACCTTTTCACTCGTTCATGGTCAGAAGCTATAATAACGTATCGCTATATAGAGCTTGACCTGAAAAGAGAGCCGGCTTTCTTCTTTCAGAACGAATCGATGACCTTATGCTATTATTCATGTTTGTCCCTGTACAGACCTGAACTTAACACGTGCTTGAAACCTGAGCTTTAACTCAGCCGCTAAATAAGGAAAGAGACATTATTTATTTCTTCCTTTTATATTTCTTTGGTCTTTCTAGGCAAATTATGTTGTAAGAGAATGAAATTTACCTACTAACATTTCAACAACTCGATAAAAAACACTCCGTTCTCCACTCGTTCATATCGTTAGCTTAGCTCTTGTGTTTTTTTCTCCAAACACTAACAATGGCTCCTATAAGGACAGAGTGCTGATAGTCTTACTTACAAAGTGTTGGCATATCACACACTTCAATTAGAAAAGCTTCCAGGATTTTAAATCACTCTGATCGATTGGATTCCAAATTTTCTGGAAGATGTGTGTCGTGATGATGTTATTTCCTTAAATAATAAAGAAAGCTGTTGTGTTCACTTTGACAATGAGCGTAAATGATAAATTGAGATTTACTGCATCGAGGTTTAATTTTCTTAAATAAGTAATCTAGGATTGCACACCGGTCTGTGACATTGACTTTTGACATCCCTTAACGTGCTGTTAAACCACACACTGATTAGTTGCTTTGAATTTTAGTCCACTGCACATGTAGGCCGCATTTACACACTGCAACTCAAGTGAACACCAACAGCAATATATATCTTACCACAAATGTTTATTTCGATATTTATTAATTTTGTTTACTGAAAGTCTGTTTTGTCTGTAAGAATTAAGACACTATAAAAAACATATTTATATTTTAGCGATCAATGTTACATTCTGTAATAAATCTAACTGCGGCGCGACATATAGAACCCAATGATGCAGTTTATTTACAACATAATACAAGATAATAACACAAACTAAACAAGACAAGACTTGAAAGCACACTTAGCCTAGCATTAGCTTAGCATAGCCCAGCATAAGCATAAGCAGACTTAACAAACAATAAACATGAACTTGTATATACTTGGCTTGATATCGCTTGACATACATAACATCACCGCAATGGAACTCGAACAATCACTCGCAAACATACAAGCAACAAGAGGGATATATATATATATATACACATTAGACAAACCAGTGGAAACATGACACAAGGACAAGTGGATCATGTGACAGGAACACATAGGCCCCAAAGATCACATGGCACAGAACAGGAAGTAAGCAAAAGCATGAATGGAACAAACAGGAACTCACAACATGACCTAATATAAAAATAAAACAAGAAACCCGAACAGAACATCAACATGAAGCATAAACATAACAAGTAACAAACACGAAACATTACACATTCACCCAGGCTACAACAATGACTCTCTATTTTTTTTCTCCGCCTAAAGAAATCATTGTTTTGCCAACCTTTAAATATGATGCAGAAGCAAAATACTGCATAATCATTTGGTCTTTTTCCATTGCGTTCATTGATTATTGCACCCTTTTTACTTCCGTTTCTGGTCAGTTCGTCTGTGTTGGGTTGTTGTGGCGTGTACCGTGTAAATGGAAAAATCGGATACGGGTCAGTTTTAAAGATGATGTTGTTAAAAAAAATAAGATATAAACACAAAATCAGAATTTGGCCTTAGGATCTGCAGTGTAAATGCAGCCACACTTAATAAAAGCTGCTATCGAGTCCTGATCATCAGCCTGATTATCTGGCCACTCGAGACTAGGCTGATGATGTCACAGACATGGACGAATACTGATTGTCTTGCTTTTCTCTATTGCTTTCATTTTAGAGTCCATAAAACCGGATATTCAGGCTACAGAGCAACCTCACAATCTTATTTTTGATCAAATATATATAAAAAAGGATATCACAGTCTGTGATATTAAAGACACCAAGCCATGTCCGCTGATTTTAGCCCGAGTGAGAGCTCCATCTGTCAGCGTTCTCTCATTGAATTAGAGCTGATGCTTGAGGCGCTGTGGAGTCTAGAAAATGTCGGCATCACTACACCTTTTAACATAAGGACATATTTCAAAGACGTGTTTCAGAGGATCTTTTAATACGTCCTGTGATAAATGATGCTTTTATATTGCGTCCTCTTGAAAGTCCATTAGTGATTACAGGTACATCAAACATTGAGCTGGAAAACTGAAGCCTCTTATGAATCCTTTTCCTCGTCTCCTTGATTTCTACTCTCTACAGTGCAGGGAAAGCGGTTCTATAACAAGTGTCCTTGATCCATGCGCCTGTGGCATAAAAGAAATGCCAGCTGCTACTTCCTGTCTTTGAGAATCCAAACTTTGGGATCCAGATGTGGCCTATGAGTAAATAACAGCTGAGCTTGGGTTAATCCTGGCACTCATTCAACTAAAGCTACAGGCAGCAAGATCAACTGATCAGAATCTCTTCTGTTGCCTCTTTTCCAATAAATGGCTTCCATTTACATCAAAAAGACACATAAAGCATCCTGGATGTGCATGTATTTATAAGGGCAAGTATATTCTTTTTAAATTGATAATTTAGTGTGGCAGTGATGATGTATGTTGTAGTCTAGTCTGAAGGTGATTAGGTCTCTGGTCTTCCTAATAAAAATCCTGTGGAATTTTTTTTATTGGATTTTGGATTATTGCGGAAAATATTTTTTAGAGAACTGTTAAATAAACACAACTATAATGGCCACTGAAGCTTAGTTAATTCAGACTGTCAATCACAATTAATCATACAACTATTTATTACCCACATTTATCATTGGGTTAGGGTTAATCATCATCTATCAAGGGCAGCACAGTAGCTTAGTGGTTAGCTAAGTGGTTAGTTACTGTTGCCTCCCGGGCAGGGGTCTTTCAGTTTGGAGTTTGCAAGTTCTCCCTATGCTTGCATGTGTTTATTCCGGGTACTCCGGTTTCCTCCAACAGTCTAAAAACATCTATGTTAGATTGATTGGAAATTCTAGATTGCAGATAGGAGTAAGTGTGAGTGTGTGACTGGCGACCTGTCCAGGGTGTCCCCCTCCTCTTTTTGCCCTTTCAGAGACGGCTGGGATAGACTCCAGCAGATCTCTGTGACCCCGAATTAGGGAATAAGTGAGTATAGAAGATAAATGGATGAATATCTATTTATTATTATATTTATTATCTATAAGATTATATCATATGTTTATTTTATCATGTTAATTAATTAATTAATTAACTTTTATTTAATATTCAACTAATATAAATGATATTACACTTATTTGATAGAAAATAATCAAATGTTAAACCTGGTAAGTAGAAAAAAAAACAATAAACACTTTCTGATTGTGTAACTTGTTTCTTTAATTTCTCTTTTATTATTTTCAGATTCGACTAAAATTCTGTTTTTTTTTATTAGAGGCTATAATGTGTAAATATATTTGTTTGTTTATTTGTTTGGGTTTTTATATATAGTATATATATATATATATGTACTATAACTAAATGTGATCAGTGTGTTTGAGACTGTTATTTTTTACATACCGTATGTTCATCGAAATTCACAGGTTGCATATTTGCGCTTGTTGCTTCAACTGAATGCCACAGGAGGTAAGAAGGTAAAAAGTGTTTGTTACCTGTGATTATAATGAAATAACTTTCTTCTATATAAATGAATGTTTGTTAAGTGTACTCGGTTATTTTGTCAATTAAAGGGAGGATTAGAGTGTCTCAGGTGTTGCTGAATGAATTTGTGTGGCTGAAAGCTTCTCTTCCTGTGACTTGTTATTATGATCTAAAGAGCATCTGTCACTGGAACTCATCCAATTTGATTACGAATAACAATTCAGCTCATCCCTCCTCTCCAAGCAGCCCACACTGTTTAGGGAAGATTGATGAAGTGGATGCTGTGGACTGATAAATGAAAGTGAAGCATTTCACTCACATTGAGCTTCCATATGAGCCCTGATCTGCGTGTTTCCTCTATGGTTGAATCACAGAATATTGTTAATAAGCCTGTTATTACATAGTCATAACCATCATACACTTTATACTCATCACATGTTCTGTGTTATTACAGTTTGCACTGTTATGAATAATGGAGATAAACCTGAGGATCAATGAACAAAAATAATGAGCATTTGTCTCTTACTGCTCAAAAGGAGATTGGAGTTAATGGTCTAGTGCAGATAGTAATGACGGTAAGTCACAAGAAAAAACCATGAATCTATGACCATTTTTTCACTGTTACATTTTTTAAAATTATTTACGTGTGAGATTAAAAGGGTTTTTAATTTATTTAATCCATTTAGAACGGCATTCATTTATTTTTTAATCAATCAATTCATTCATTTATTCATTCATTCATTCTGTCATTCATTCTGTCATTCATTTATTTATCGAATTAATCTTCATTTAATCCTTTGGTCTGGATTACTGTGGATATTAAGATTAAATAGGGAATGTTGAACATGAGGCACATACCGTCCTCTTTAAAAGTATCGGAATGACAAAGATATTTTTAAGTTGTATTATGAAGTAAAATGAAAACAGCATTAATAAAAATAAATGCTTTCTGAAATCAAAATCTAGATATCTGATATTAAAATCTAGATGTAAAATTAATCTAATATTAAAATCTAGATCTAAAAATAAAATATCTAAATGTGCTATGCAATATAGAACCCGACCATTTTTGCACCAATCCAAAAATATCGGTATATCGTGTTGCCCTGGTGTGTCCTGGTGATCAATAGCTCTGACAGTCTGCTCTTGGTTTACTTTCTTGGTTTTACCTCTAAAGACTGTTTTTTTTCTAAAAAGGACAAACCAACGTAAAGCCCAGAGTGTGGACTTTGGGGAAAAAAGAAAGCTATTTTGAAGCTAAGAAAAGAGAGAACATCAGAAAAAATGACAATGTGGAATATTTAGAAAAAAAACCTCAACCAAACAGAGATGTATGGAGTGTATTATTGTTTTTTAGAACTGTAAAGAAAGAAACACAAGAACAGGAGTAAAGATAACAAAAGATCAAAAAAGTTCAAAAAAACATCAACAGTAGTGATCATACTATTAGTACATAAAAGTGTATTTATGTATTACACTACTAGTGCGTAAAATATTTACGTTTTCTATGTTCTATTGTAAATAATATTTTGGCTTATGTGATTTAAAAGTCTTTTAGTTTTAATTTTATTCAAATAAAAAAAAAAAGCAAAGATCCACAGTAAGAATCAGAAAGATAAAATTTAACAAAAAATAGAGAGATAAGCCACAGAAGGAACCAAGATGAACCTCTTCTAAGGTGATGAAACAGATTACATCAAAATCCAGTCATTTTGACCTGAGACAAAAGTTCACACTAATCCTTAATAATAAGCAATCAGGCCCTCCTGCACTGATGCGAACTCTTGAATCAGGTCAAAATGACTGGTTTTTCATATAATTAATCTAAAAAAAAATCAGCAAAAACTACATTACATCATTTCACCGAATCCTTAATGTTGTTTATTTGACAGTCAGTTCTCTGACAGCGACCATTTTATTCTAGTATAATACATTTATTTTGGTTATGGTGTTGGACTAAAACCCTGGAAGATCGAGGTTCGAATCCAGCCCCACCAACTACCCCCGGATGGGTGCTTGAGCAAGGCCCTTAACCCCCAATTGCTCAGTTGTATAATAAAAGAGATAAATGCAAGTAAGGATAACGTCTGCCAAATGCTGTAAATGTAAATATTATAATATAACGTTTCCTCACATTTTTATAAAATGTTCTTGTCTAAACATTACCTCCTTATTCTTCTCACCTCTTCCTTTTATGTAGTTTATTCTTAAATTAGTTTTTGATTAACCTATAAACACTGTTCTAGCATGACAATGTCCTGTGCACAAATCCCCCTGAGCTCCATAAAGACATGCTGTGTTCTGGATGAGTGGAAAAACTCTCATGTCCTGTACATTTACATGTACAGCATTTGGCAGACACTCTTTTCCAGAGCGACTTATTTTCATTTTGCATCGGGGCATATCCGTACCCAACATGGATAAGGGGAACTTAACAAAACAACAATATGGTAATCTGGTAAGTGATATTTGTGTTCGGTCGGATGTCCAAACAGTTTTGGCTCTATAGTGTATTTTGTGGACCTTTAAGTAATCAGAGGTGCCAATGAATCAGATGGTCTTAATGTAAAAATAGCTGCTATCGCTGCTGTTCGCACTGTTGCCACATTCATCACTCACTAATGACTATTTTATTGTGTTTGAAACGGTTGGAATTGGCCTCTTCACGACACTCGTTTTCTCCACATTCACTTTTCATTATATTTTTGTAAACAGCTTTATAGAAGTTATTAAAATACGAAAGTATATTTTGGTCTGACGGCGTAATAGTAAAACCATGATAATTTTAGACTGAGATATAAATGTTCAGTCAGAAAAAAAGAAAATTGGTCTCCGTCTGTTTTGCATCACCATCAAGACCATTAATTTTGGGCAGGGGTCCATGTATATGTGCCCAACACTAGGATGTAGGGACATATCCTATATCAGGATTCATGATTTTTAATCCATTATGATTTAGCTAGATTATTATTTTTTTATGTTGAATAAAAAATAGCAATTACCAAAATTAATTTAAATTAGAGACGTGTAAAAAATAACTGCTTTCTGAAATCAAAATCTAGATATAAAATTAATTAGATATTAAAATCTAGATCTAAAAATAAAATATCTGGATGTGCTATGCAATATAGAACTGGTGACCTGTCCAGGTTGTTACCCCTTGTGCCTTTTGCCCTTTTAGATACAGCTGGGATAGACTCCAGCAGATCCCTGTGACCCTGAATTAGGAAATAAGCAGGTATAGAAGATGAATGAATGAATGAATTTAAATTAGAGACGTTGGTAGATCTTCTTCACTTTTACAGTTTAATGGATCGATGTGCACTTTGTGGCACACAAAATAATTTTTTTTTACATTTATATTTCTTAAAGCAAAAACATATAAGAGCAAAATGACTATCATGTTATTATAAAGAAATAATTGAAATTCTGTGAGTGTAATAATTTGGAAATTCAGCTTCAAAAAAGAATTAAAAGCAGTTTGCATTTGGTGTACGTTCGATTAAAGGTTTTCCTGATTGTGTTTCTACCCAGTTTTTATTGTTTCACCTATCAAAGTTTAAAAAGTACAAAGAGTCAAAATGAGAAAAACCACAATGCCTTAGAGATTAAAATTTGTGTGGAATCAATACCTTAGCAAAAAATGCAGTGTAATATGAACACGGTCATAAACAGCTGTCTGCACCCTGAATGTAATATCCTGAAGGGACAAAATGACATCAAGCCAGATACTTGTTCAACATCTGCCAGCATCATCTGGCATCGAGGTCAATGTATGAGATGAAATGATCTCAAATGTTTGTTGTGGCTGAAGAGAGGACTCAAAGGGTATAATGATCTTTACAGCAATCTGAAGTCCAATTTATTAACTTGAATAATTTAGACTTAAAGCTTAGCGTTCATACTAAATATTGTGATATTATATAACCTGTTAACATACACTTATAGAAGAGTGGATGTGATTTTGCCAATAGGCTGTGATCCTAGATTACCATCGTTTGTTGATCCTGAATCAACACTTTAATCAACTTATGGTTGATTGGTTGATTGGATGTTTAATCCAGGATCGAATCCTATTTGGCAAAATTAAGTCCACCTTATAAAAGTTGACCAGTTTCCCATTGTGTCTAGTTTCTCCTAAGGGACCTTCTCGCGTTGTATGTTGTCTGGCTTGTTTCTCTGTCCTGTTATTTGTCCCTCTCTGTATTTATTCGTCTCTCTGTCTACATTCTTTGTATGTATTTATCTTTATCTGTCTTTCTATCTTGTTCTTTGGCTATTTATATCTGTTTTTTATCTGTCTCTCTGCCTGGCCTCCACAAATACATCCTGGAGGTAACTGTGGTTTGTACCAATTGGAAACCATGAAGGTGGCTCTGGGCTGCAATTAAGGAGAGCCTACTTCTGGTATTTTAAACCGGGTTAGGATGATTACTATGATAGCTTTAGAATTGTAATTACCTGCAACGATTTTGCACTTAAGTGTCCAGTTTGAAGAAACAGACTTGGTTACAAAATTGCACTTTTTTGTCCATAAAATACACAGAAGGAGAAATTACCTAAACTCACACTCAGAGTTTTACCCAGAGAAATGTCCCTTTTAACTCTGGTTCTATTAAAGGTGCAGTGAAAGGAACAGCAATCCTATTCTTTCTGGTGTCATCTTTCACACATGGGCTTTGTTAAAGAATTATCCTATAAAATGTACATGCCAAACTGCTAAACCAAATTTTGTACATCTGCCCAAGCCAATTTTTACCCACACAATTAAACTAAAAACCGCCCAACTGAGCAGGAAACTGCCAAATCTGGCAACCCTGGCTGATCACGTATCCTGTTTGTGCGAATAGAAAAATAATTATGTCTACAGGCACATAGGAAAGACTGTCTTGATGTTCAGACTAAACATTTAGACTAGATTAAAGTTTTTTTTGGTCCTATGTCTTTCCCAGAATATATAAATATATTTAGACTACTTAATTTAATAATTGCTATCAGGTGTAAAGAAACTTTTAACCAGCAAAACAAACAATGATTTTATACCAAATCACCTACCCTGACTTTAAGGGTTCTTCTTTATCTCAGAAAGATCCAGGTCTGTGTGTGTGTTTATGTGTTTGTGTGTGTGTTTGAGAGAAATAGAGGTTCTTGCATATACATTATTAAATGTTGTTTCGTATTTTTCATGGTACAATAAAGTGATTCTGACATTTTAACCACATCAATTCCTTGTTCAAGCCCCGAATTAGAGTTTCCATTATTTAAACTGTTGTTTTCTTGTTTTTAATCCATTTTAATGCAAATGAATGTATGTTTATAGGTTGTAGGTTCATACAGTATTAAATACCTTCAGAGAAAAAAAAATGGGATTTTTTCTTAAAAGAATTTTTTCTTTTGCGAAGATTTGGAAGATTCCTTAAATAAATCTCTCATTTGAGCTTTGAATGCATGGAATAAGTCAAGTGCAGGACTAAAAGGATTTAAATATCATTTAGCAGTACATGGAAAAGTAGAATACTTGGTAGGGCAACGGGTCTCCATCGTCTGTCATTCTGTCATCACATTAATAGTTTATGCGCTTTTTGCCGAAATGGGGACGTCTTGGAATTATGGTTTCCATTTTCAGGAATTTTCCATATGAAAAATAAACTCTTAAATCCATTGGAGAAGCTGAATTTTACATTAGCCATATATTATACATTAGCACATTCTCATTAATAAAGACACCCGGCAAATGTAATAAGCATTAATTGTAAACCCATCAAATCCTATTCTTCAGACACGCCGAGGCGCACTGAGGGGGCAAAGTTTTGTGAAATTATTAGCATGAATATGAGGTTTAATTGCAGCACTAGGGGGAAAAAAATCTTCAGCTAATGGGAGCGAAATGTTTCTGAAAGACAAAAATCCTTTCCTCTGTTTTCTCCTACAAAATGTCTCAGCTAAATGTTTCACAGAAGAGTCGAAACGCGTCATTACGTCACCATGGCGCTCTCGGCATAGTGTTTTGCTGGTGCTGTAGTGTTCTTGAGTTTTCTATTTATTCTGTCTGTGTTTATTAAAAAATGTTTTTTTTCCACAAGACTGACGTCAGAAAAAAGGAAAATATTGTGAGCTCACTTACAAAGACTGTAGTAATATAATATTCTGTCTTTCCTCTGACTTTCTATTGATTTTTTAAAAATCAATAATTGGATACTAATTTAGTTCTCTCTTGCATCATCATCTTCTTGTTGTTACAGCTGGAGGGTAAACTGGAATAAGTCTGTTATACTGGACTGACTTGATTTGTCAGACGTTTGTTATTTACTGTACAATGTAAAAGACTTCATCACAGTCAAGGAGACAAACAAGACTCTTTAAACAGTGTAAAGTAGTTTAGATATATATTTTAATTTTCCTGCTAATATTAAGTTGTAATAACTACAGCTGAAAAAATGACAAAAATGGATTAGGTGACACAGACACAACATTTACATATGTAACATGAGCTTTAGAAAATAATTAAACCCTGTTGTAGCTTTTAAGGTGTTTTTAGCTTAAATTCCATCCATCCATCCATCCATCCATCCACTGTCTATACCCACTTATTCCTGATCAGGGTCATGGGGATCTGCTGGAGTCTATCCCAGCTGTGATTGGGTGAAAGGTCTTCCTGGACCAGTCTATCACAGGAACAAATACAAAAAAACCCCAACCACATCCACTCCTATGGGTAATTTAGAATCACCAATCAATCTAACATACATGTTTTTAGACTGTGGGAGAAAACCAGAGAACCTGGAGTAAACCCACACAAACACAGGTAGAACATACAAACTCCACACAGAAGGAACCCTGCGACCTTCTTACTGTAAGGCAACAGTTCTAACCCTTAAGACAACTTAAATTAAATATTGTGATCTTAGCTTGTTCTGTTTTGACTAAAAGCTATTAGTCATTTCTGCTCAATTGTGTTTGGATCAGCATAAGAAGATGTTCCCAAAATCATAATTCATGTCGAATGCACATTTATAGTTTCCTATTTTTTAACCAGCTAAAGTGTAAAAGTAATTAAAAGTAATCACTGGTGATGCTTTTCAGTAATCATGCTCACATCAAAACCTCCCCTCATTTTCAGTTCTATGGGTGTAATTCAACGCCGAAGCACAAACTTCAGCCACAGGGGATGAAAAGTTTTCCGCAGACAGGTTGTTGAGGTTTTCAGATGTGCTCCGGGACTCTATCCTCTCAGAAAGACTTTGAAGAGACAGCATCTGGTTGAAGTCTCCTACACTGGTATGAGAGCACCAATCTGAGAGAGTTTCTTCAGACACCTGAGCCCCGGTCTCCTGCCTCTGGCTGGATGTCTGCCGTTTAAAAAGAAGCAGTCTCGGTACCTGGTTGGAGCTGAGAGACAGCACTCGCTGATTGTACTTGGACTTGATTACCTTGGCAGAGCGGTACAGATCGCCCAGGAAACAGTAGCAGATGGGGTTGAGGCTAGAGTTGGTGAGACCCAGCCACTGAGCGAATGGCCTAGTCTGTAGGATCCAGTGTGGGGGATGCGTCTCATGGTCAATTAAAATGTCGGTCACATACAGCGGCAGCCAAGAAACAGCAAAGAGTAGGACCAAGGTGATCACCACTTTTGCGATCTTCTTCCTTGTCTTCAAACAAGACGCGTACACCACCTGCGAATGAGGGTCAAAGTCGCTGAAATGCTGTGACACCCTCCAGAGCTTGCGTCCAGTAAGAAAACTGATAGTTAGGTTAAAAGCCACAGGTATGCAGTAGAGGGTGATGAAGAGAAGCACGTTATAAACCTGCTTGAGCCTCACCTGCGGCCACAACTCTCTACAAACCGGAACGGCAATGTTAATCAAACAGATCTCATCCAACTTGATCATGAAAAGGAGAGGGGAACAGATGCCAGAGCTCAGAATCCACACAACACATATGGTGACGTAGATCCTTCTTCTGGTAAAATAGGAGCGGGCATTTAGTGGGCTGTGGACGCTGTAGTATCGGTTGACGCTGATGACCGTTAAGCTGAGTACGCTGGCTGATACAGAGACGGCCTGGATGAAGGGCACCGCCCTGCAGAGCAAATCCCCGTACACCCAAGCTGTGTAGATGGTATGACCCAGGGTGATGGGCATGCAGATGCAGACAACCATCAGATCACAGACAGCCAGGTTGATCAGTAAACTCTTGGTAGTGCTGACGCTCTGCATTCTCCTGTTTCTCTGACTGTTAAGCATTCTAATGGCCATGAGGTTCCCCATGAAGCCAACCAAAAATGACAGCGAGTACATTACAGTCAGGGAGATAGTGGTTGGTTCCTGGATTGTCAATAATAACGTTCTCTCCAGTTCACTGCTCTGGTAAGGGAACAAATCACTGCTTTCCGCTTTGACAAACGAGCCATTTATTGACAACATCGGACCATAGAAATTGAATTCAGAGCAATTCATCTTTAATTTTTTATCGAGCGAATCGAATTCTCCACGCATCTCAAGCTCGTGCTGGCTGAAACGGTTACACTGCAGCTTCGGATTTTAAATCACCAACATGCCTTAGTACACGCCGCTGTTGCTTTCCATCATTTCACCTCCCGGCAGTCACAGAAGTGTACTGGAAGGAACCTTTCCACAATATATCCAGCTGCCCTACAATAAATTAAGATGTCAGATGGGAAACCGGTTGAAAATGTGTGCAGTTGCATGCAGTAGTGACAGATACACCGCCTGTGGAGTAGCGTTTACTTCACACGAATGCTCCTTAAGCATCAAGACCATTCTAACAGTAGCGCATGAAGCATCCTTCAGATATCTAAAAGATTACTACTAAGATTACTTTAAAAAAATAAAATAAAATGCAAAATAAATGCAATTTAATCAATAGAAGTGTGTGTCCCAGTAATTAATATTAACATGACACACAATTACTTTTAATTAAGAAGGTGCTTGTTAGAAGTTAAAAGTAAGAACGTACCGTAATGACTGCAGAAAATGTTTTCAGTAAGCAGGGCATCTTTTATGCCGTTTTCATCCATGATTCAATCTGAGAAAGGATTATAGTCTATGTGTGACCTTCGTATGGTTCAATTATGCACGCTTTTCATTTAGAGAGCACCGCTGCTGAAAGTGATGATGCATCTGACAGTCTCCGCATCTCTCTCTCTTTCTCTCTCTCTCTCTCTCTCTCTCCCTTTCTCTCTATATCTCTCTCCCTATGTGGTGTGTGTGCGAACAAGCTGCAAATGCGCCTGTGCAATTCACTCAGCAGACGCTTCATGAGTCATGTTTGTATTGTTTGTGTTTACTCATTTTACTAATCTTCATTGATTTGTTAATTTATTTTAAAAAACCCATTTCCTTTATCCATTCCAATAATTCCACCCTAAGAATTGATTTTTAATTCAAGAATTTAACAATATAAACACACATAATAGACACACTTGTGTGTTTTTATATTGACAGTTACAATATAATCTCCTAATGTTTAACTCGGCTGTTCCCCAACTACCCCCCCAAACCATCACACCCAAATTCGATTGTTAAATATTCACACAGATATTTCACAGATACTCTTCTGCGCATCTTTTCAATAAATTGTGTCATGTAACTGTAGAGATTTGGGTTACAATACTATAAATGAGATCAGACACTAATGTCTGGGGTTCAGTCAGTGCTCCAGTTCATCCCAAAGGGGTTGTTTAGGGTTTATTCAGGACTTATTCAGAACACAGCACGTTTTCATGGAGATCAGAGGTTTTGTGCACAGGGTCATTGTCATGCTGGAACAGGTAGTTTCCAGATAATTTCAGTCTAAATAATTAATGCAAACATTACTTTCATATTAAAGTTAGGGTTAGCCTTGTAATTTTCCTCGTCCTGATTATAAATTTATACCTGTTTGGTTGGTGCAGTAGCCTTGTTGACATATACGGTGCTATTGCACTCTGGGCATCCCAAGATCGTTTTCTGGTTCGTGGACCTTTCCTGATTCTATTGTAACAATATAACAGACACTTTAGAGAAACAACTTAGTTAAGTTTATTGAAAATACTAATACAAAGTAATAAGCGTTGACTTAGTGGACTGAAAGATGCCAGAAACCAGAAGAGAATAAAGGAGCGATGGAGAGGATGAATAAGACTAGGAGCTAAGGATCGGAGGACGCAGCAGCTGGAGACAGGGTTGTAGGAGGAAGGTAGATTGAAGCGGAGATTACTGAAGCTTGAAAACAGGAATTCAAAAACCCAGAGAGAGATTTTAGCATGTCTACAAATGAGACCAAACTGTAACTGTGAAACGTGCTCTTATATAGGGAAGTGAGTATGAGAGAGTGATTGAGAAAAGAGTTTTAGTTCTAATTAGAATTTTAGAGAGTGTAAGATGAGTGGCGGAAGGATTTGGTGAGGTATTTGGTGTTACCGTGACATCCATCCCCCTTCTCTCTCTTACCCCACTTTTGTCCCACTCAATACAGGCAAAAATATCTTTTTTTACGCCTGTTTCTTCGATTAACACCATTTCACACAGTGCTTATACATAATAAACATTTGGTTCCTTTGACAATTTAATGCACATGAGGTCATTTTTCATAATGTTCATTGGTAAATATCTTAAATCAGTCATTTAGCACCAATTATAATGTGTTAATTATACTTGTAATTGTTCGAGGAATTTATTGTTCACCCTGCCAGGAGGACCAAAAGTAAGTACCGGATCTGAAAAGATAATTATGATAATTTATTATTTATTTTCTAAAATTATCAACACAAAACACAAGAGACACAATAATCCGCTGTAAACAAAGCGAAGGATCATTCAGTATTCACCCGATGCTTTCCAAAGACTGAAGCCTTGACATTTTCATTGAAAATGCTTCTTAGTGATCTCCACACTGGAGATGTTGATGTCGTTCACCACCTGGACTTTCGTGATAGCTTTTAGGTCCTTGACACGATGCTTGAACTGTATAATCTTCATGTCATCGATGTAAACATGGAAGTTATTATCGTCTGAGTCGATTTCTATCTGGTGAAAGGAAAATTAAATAATAACTGCATTTAATAACTACATATATATATATATATATATATATATATATATGGGTTATGTATAATAACTATTTTTACTTAGGATTTTTTTTCCTTTACCTGAAAAGGCTCATCGGTGCCGAATGGGAAGTTGGTGCATCTCTCTTCCTGTCCCCAGAGGTTTGTGAGGAAGGAGTTACACACAATGTCTGATTCGGTAAAGCGGGGATTGAAATGAAAGGCTATTCTGTCGTCCTGATCGCAGAGGAAATTGATTTCAAACCTTGGTGAATCAGAAAGACATGTTAGTGATGGTGTAAGTCAGAGGCAGTTGACTCAGCTGTAATCAAGCTGATGGTTCTGGTCAACTTTTTTACCCTACCAGTAATGAAATAAACCACCGGCTGTGCTTCACTAATCTTTTATGAGTTTTTTTTTGGCGTGTCTGAATCATTGCTGAACTACATAGTTTTTTTTCATTTTGTTCTGTTTTTTTAGAGTTTCACTTATAATTGTATGAATATTTTTGTATGATCAATTATAATGTAAAAGTAATTGTCCATTTTCCCTCCTGTTTTTGACCTCCTCACCAGAACACTCTGTTTCGACAGGCGGGGCGGATAGTTGTCTTTGAAGTTTTCACACAAAGCAATAATGATTATGTAATGTTTATAAAAACAGTTCCTCACACTTGTGTGGTGCGACATTACAATCAGATCATTGTAATAGTCGGCGGACTCCTCTTTTAATTTCAGTTTTTCAGGAAATACAGCGTCGAATACTGCAAACAAATGACGAAGCTTTTTACTGACGCAGCCTGGACTTTAAAAATAAAGCTAATCCATTGTTTCCTAATGTTGTGATCCGACAGAAAGTTATGCAAAGACTGCGTTGCGTCTTGTCTTTTTTTCATTTACCTATCACCCGCATATGTGAATCGGTTGGTGGGGCTAAACAGACAGTGATGTTGAAGCATTTGTCGGTGTTCCACTGTGGAGGCAGAGTCATAGAGTAGAACAATCCAAAATCTGTTGTTTTGGCCAGCTGCTTTTAATATAACTGGTTTTAAAGTAACAACAGCAAGTTTTGCGTTCTGAAACTTAAAGGAGACGTCCTTATTCAGAGCGACTTACATTCATACAACTGAGCAATTAGGGGTTAAGCGCCTTGCTTAGGGGCCCAACAGTGGTGGCTTGGTGGAGCTAGGAATCAAACCCACAATCTTCGGGTTGTCTTTAATCCAACACCTTAACCATGACCCACCACTTACCGATATAGCACAATGACCTCTTATATATCAAAAGATCAAGCAAATTTTCAAGTCTGTGGCATGATTAACATCTATAAATTGTCTGTAGTTCATGAATAGTGTGTGTGTGTGTGATGGTTGTAACTATCTGTCCAAGTCCAGTGTTAAGTTCCATCCTGAGACCCTGTTGAAGCTGAGTTGCATATAAATAGATAGATGGATTGGTAGATGGATGGATAAGTGCCAAATGCAGCTTTGTAGTGATGATTGTTTATCTGAAGGTCTTGAAAGATTTTCCACAGTGAGGGTAATAAATAGGGTCTCTCTAACAACAGGCACAATAAATCAGAAACTCATGGTCTTAAACGTGTGCCAGGATTGGAAGGGGAATAGGAACATTAGAGCATAACTTTCAGTTGGAAATTCTTAAAAAGTTGCCTCTCGTCTGCTTTAACCCTCAGGTGGTGTTCATGTCTTTGGTACCTAGTCAATGTTCACGGGTCTGGCGGACCAACACTCTTGTGTCTCCCGTATTATACGCCCATCTTCCACCCCTTCTGGTTTTGTTATTCCTCTGGGAAAATTCTTGTAGTATGTACGACCCAAACTTTCAATGTTGTGAAGTAGCCGGATCTTGTATGAAACGCATCAGCTCTCACAATCAACGCAATATACGCATTTCAAACAATTTATGATGTCATCCTGGCAACCTACAACCCAGATGCGCTGTTGATATCTGTGCAGGTACTGGACGTGGGAAGTTTATCTAGCATTAGTGGTAAAAATGGAAGAAATGGTCTAGTGGTAAAGGAAAAAAATATTCATATTAATTTAACAACAGCTGAACGGAAAAATGTATTTTCTTGTTTCAGCACATTCACACAGCAGAGGTACAGAAGGACACACCGATCATTTTCTATTACACTGTTTATGTTTAATTAAAAAAAATACTTCTTCTATTACTACTTATAATAAAAATAATATTATATTTAAAAAAAAATGATATTATTATTATTATTTTTTATATTTTTATTAGTAATTATTTATTAAGTTGGCTATTTTACTTATGTTTTATAACACTACGCTCTCCACCCCTGGATTTCAGCACCCGAGTGTTAACAGGTATGTGGTTTAGGGTTTTTGTTTATTGTCTAATGTTAATGTCATGTTCACATCTTGAGATTTTGATATGTTGTGGTTTTTTCTGTTCATGTCCATGTTTACTGTCCTGTCATGTGATTCCCCTGTCCATGTGCCATGTTTCTCTTGGTTATCAGTTCTGACTTGTCATTGGGTTATTTTTGGTCATGTGTCCCTCATTGTGTTCAGGTGTTTCTTGTTTGGTTAATTGTTTTTCCCCCAATTAGTTTGTGTATTTATACCCCTGTGGTTCAGTTTGTCGCTGTCTTTCTTTGTTGGATGACAGTCAAGGTTATGCTCCATGGTTCAGGGTCCATGTATAGATATTATGTATCTCTATTTCAAGGTATGTGTTGCTTATCACGGTCGGTGTCTATGTCACTAATGGTTCAGGTTCAGGTTCATGTTCATGTTCTAGTTATGTCAGGTCACATCAGGTTGTGTTATATTAGTTTAATGTTTTTGTGTTTCCATGTTTGTTCCTTCTTTCATATTTTTATTTTAATAATAAACTGCACTTGCATTCCGAATGAATCTTACGACTTGTGACATCAACACAACAACTTTTTTTTTACTTTACCTTACAAGTAATATAGACATTATTTATGGTTAATAATTTCCTGTTATAAATGTTACAGAAAATATGTCCTACATGGAAAAAGAGTCTAGGGCTCTGAAATATAGAAAGCTTCCAACCCGCTAGTTGAGTTAATTCCAAAGAGCTCGATTTTAGTCTCATCTGACCCCAGCACCCAATTCTCTAAATCATTCAGATGTTCATTGGTGAACTTCAGACAGAGCAGGGGGACCTTGAGGGTGCTACATGATTTAAGTCCGCCACGGTGTAATGTGCAATTGTTTTTTTGGTAACTATAGTCCCAGCTGCCTTGAGATAATTAAGGTAGGTCTCCACTACTACCTGTATCAAAGCTTGTTATACCTGTATTAAAGACACCTGGGAGCCAGATAGTGTGCTGATTGATAGGGGATCAAATCCTTTTTTTAGCCAATAAAATGCAAAAACAATTAATAAAACTTTTTTAAAATGTGTGGGGTTTTTTTGGTGCTGTTATTGTGTCTCTTACTTGTAGAATGATCCTACTATTGAAATTGACTGATCATTTCTGTCAGTGGGTAAACATACCAAAAATCAAACAGGGGAATTAAATGATTTTTTCTTTCATTGTACATACAGGGTGCGTGAAATAAAAGGCATTGATGTTTATATTTCTAATACACATTTTACATATTCTTTATTACATATAATAACATTTTAGCACCAGTGGTATCAACCGGTTTCCTCAAATGGCTGGAAATGTAGATCGTTTTGAGATATTGCTGAGAAACCTTTGTAAATTTGTGCCTTAAAGTCCTCCAGGTTTGATGCTTAAAATCCTATTTACTATAGTCTATTTAGAGACCGTTTTCATCCAGTGATAGTACTATAGTGATGTTCTATAGCCATTAAATATTGCCTAGTTAATTTTACCCACCCTGTATATAAATACACACATGATACTGTGCTGCCCACAGGGAATATTGATGATCATAACCCAGCACTACTGCTCTTTCTGTACTGCATATTTACATTACATTCTGTTAGGGTTTCTATTATATCAGGGCACCGGAAAAAGTCGTCTGAGAGAGGAGCTTTCTAGTTCAACCACAGCTTGTGCTGTTTCACAACCATAATGCTAATGCGTTTCCTGTATTTGTGTTGGATTGCTTTAATGCTTGAACTGATACACTCTTTGAGATTCTGTAAGATCTTGACTTGATTTGAAACTGCCAAAAAAAATTTAGCAATCAAATAAGACACCAGCAAAAACAAAATCAATATAGACGGAGCACTTTGCCCCTACTCAAAAAACCCCATCTGCATTGCATGATGGACATTTCATAACTGGTAAGTTAAAATCAGGTGTTAAGGAAGTTGTGAAAGTAAAATAAACAGAATCGTTTTTTCGACCATTCAAACATAGTCCATCTGGATGCAGTTATTTTGTTGAGGAGCTAAAATTGACAGCAGATGTTTCTTCAAAATTTATTGTAGAAGACACTTTATTATCTCACTTAATATAGAAATATAATTTAATCATTAAAGAAGTACAGCATGTCATCCCACATTTAGGCAAAATGCTCTAGGCTAAAAGTGACAAACTTTGTTTTGTACCACTAACATGAATTTGTAGCTTGCTAGAGAGCGCAGCTAAGCGCAGGGAGTGCCATTTCCTCCAAGACCCTTCCCTCTTTTCCCAGAAGTTTCAGTTCAGAGTCCGAACAGTGCAGTGGAACCAATCGTCCATCAGTTTCATTTAAACTTGAAGGTTAATTAAAAAACAGCGTACATTATGTGACTTCGAAGGGAGTGTAAAAATTTGACGCAGAAATAATGCAACGCTACCCAGTCCTCTCCGTCTGCGGTGCCTAGAACAGGATGGCTCAACTTCTGACCAACCACCAGTGATTGCGCAGAGACATACCGAGACATTCATACATTCTAACCTGGCATGAAATTGAGGTATATATATGTATATATAAAAACTCTGTTGACAGAGTTTGGCTTGTCTGGGGGTGTCTATGTATGTGAGATTTACGAGAGGAAGGTATTGTATTCACTACCACAATCTATTCTCACGTTACCCAAGAATAATCATTAGCAACTTTCTCATCTACAAGCAACAATCTACAAATACAAAGCCTTTATAAAAACTGTCTTCATTTAGTGTCTGGAGGCGAGTTGCCTTTTAAACAGACAAAACAATTACACCAAAAACAGCTCATTTCAGAGCTGTGTGAGCACTGGTGCTTAAAAAAAATTGGAAACCCCCCTCCCCCCCAAAAAAAAAACTTTATCGTTACAACATTAAGAGTTAAACAGTTTATACTGCTTACATTCAGATCTATTTTACACATTAACTATACTGTTGTAGGGAAACGTTAGCATTAGACATGCAGGTCAGGCTTGGACACCAGAGGGCAGTCATATGAGCAGGTGTAAAGTCAAACCTGCGTTCTCAATACCACCATGAGCACAAATCAACTCTCTGCATTTCCTCCCAAGCCCCTCCCCTAATTCAGAGGCATGTACTCATAAAACCATTTAATGGCTATTTCTCTCATTACTGCATGTGTAGATTAGAAAGATATTGGGATTACATTTTTCAAAGAACACAAAAAAACTGTAAAACACTTGCATCATTTACACAAACCTGCACTTGCACCATGACGCTGTGAACATGAATGTGAAACTGTGTGTGTGTGTGTTAAAAGTGGGGTTGGTAGAGTGCTACGTGTCCGCTGAGACATCCTGAGGCCAGCTGACAGTGTGTGGGTGAGAACTTAGAGGTGAGCACTACATCACTGTGAGAGTAGATAGAGCGAACCTCACGCAGGACTGCCGTACGCTCGGGCACACACTCCTGCAGCTCCGCACAGTGCTCATCAAAGGCCAGCAGGCGCACGCCGTAACCGTATGGAGAGCAGATAAGGCGACCGTCCGGGCTGAAGCACAGCTCTTTGATGTAGCCACGGCCCACGTTGGCCTCCTCGATGTAGTGGGTTAGCCGTAGAGAGCAGCGAGGAGAGGCAGGCAGCCGAGGAGGAGCTCCCTCCTGAAACTCGTACACACACGTCCACTGCGGAAAGAGAGAAGTGGCGTCATCGCACAGATCGCATGTCAATTCGTTTGGTTTTACACCTTTACGTCAGGTTTATTTCAGTTACACGAGACGGCCTAACTGAATTGTGATAAGAGTAACCGTTTTTTAACTAATGATTCATTTAGGACTATAAATAAGGCAAGTCTGTATCTGTACCACCCCTAGGTCAGAATGTATTCTGAATATCATGCGATTCTTTTCTGTTTAGTCATCTTCACATTTACATGTTTTGCATTTGACACACACCCTTGTCCATAGCATCTTCCATTCATTTCTTCCTATCCATCTGAGCAGTTGAGGGTTAAGGGGGCCTTTCTCTAGAACCCAGCAGTGGCAGCTTGGGAATTTAACTCACGATTTTTCAAAAAAGCAGTCACACCTTAACCACTGAGCGATGACTTCCCTTTGAAGATGCCCAGTGGCTAATCTCAGGTTTGATTATTTGCTTTCTGATAGGATGCAATTTAGAACTATTTCTAGATCAGGGTTTGGGTGTAGAGTCTATAAACTATTCATGAATTTTTCACCTGGGCGTCGATAAATGCTTTCGGTTGGCCAATTACCTCTGGACCGCTTTGTCTAGAAGATTGACAGTGACAGAAAACCAGACTTCTGTTAGTGAGGGGTCAGGGTGAAGTGGCACTAAGCTCAGTCATGCAGGATACAGGCAACTATAGTAATAATCTGAAATGATTCCCATAAGATCTGTACCGGTTGTAGATGGAAAACCAAACCCACTAAAAATGTAGATGAATTGTTAGAGGAAAAGTGCAGGGCTGTTAGGGGAGTTTAACTATTGTATAGTAAACTATGCTTATTACCCCTAATCACCATGTAAGGGCAAATTAACTTTTTACATAAAATAAGTTTCTTTTTATTCAGTTTTTACATATATCCCTTTTTTAAATCATAAATAATCTAGAATGAATTATTAGTTTTAACTATAGTTGACACCACACGCCTAATTGATCTACACATAAATAAAATGATGCATGATGCACTGGCTGACCACTTTTATTGGCCAGCACCAAACAGATGGCCCATCAAGAACGAGTAGCACTGATAGTACAATGTTATACACAGCCTTTAGTCCGTCTGCTTGATTGAAGCAAATGAACGTTGATTTTACACCTGACATTTTTCCTATACAATGCTATTACACTTGCTTCTGACCTCTTGGTCATCCATGTTGCTGGAGCATCGCAAAAGCGTAGCCCAGCCTTTAGGATGCAATTGCAGAGAAGTGATGCAGTTGCCCCGATCCCTTTCACCTGGAATCTCTGGGGTCAAAACCTCCAGACTGTTTCTAGGAGGCAAACCTAAAAACACACACACAAAACAGCAAAAATAATGATCTGAAAAAAGTAGGATGTCTCTTAACATAACTATTTATCTCATGCAAACAGAACGGCATTTACTTGGTTACAGAGAAACAAAAAATTCAGCCTAAATGATCCCACACTGGCCAAGATAGAAACATTTACTCAAAGGAGTGGTATTGTTCTATTTTGGATCAGTAGAAGTGATTTTTGTTGAATTTTTGGTTTGGTAACCTCACATGACAGCAGTTTAGATGGACATAACATGAGTAGCAATTCCCAAAAACCTCCAAAAAGACCTAGATAGTGGGGTTGGAATTAATGAATAATACTGTTATAAAACTGTAATACAACTGACCTTCTCTATGAGGATGGGCTTTGCTGTTGCCATGACGAGAGCCTGATGTCCTGGAGCCTGTTGAAGAACCTTCTATAAAGGGGACAAACCAGTTATTTTATAATTTCCTGTTTCAATCAGAGAATACTAAAAAAACAAAAATGTTCTCACTACCATAAAAAAAAAAAAATTATAGAGTTTATCACAACGAATTGGGGAAGTGGTAGCGCCGTGGTTAAGGTGTTGGACTGATATCTGAAAGATCGGGGTTTGATTCCCAGCACCACGAAGTTACCACTGTTGGACCCTGAGCAAGGCTTGTTAACCCCAATTGCTCAGTTGTATAAAAGAGATAAATGTAGTTTAAATGTAGTCCTCTATTTGATGTTATAATAACTTCCACTTTTCAGGAAAGGTTTTCGGTAGATTTTAAAGTCTGGCTGTGAGGATTTACTCATTCAACCACAAGTATGATCGGCTCAGCAGGTACAGTCAGAATTCAGAACACCACAGAGAAGAACTGAATTGCTGGATCACGTTTGGGCTCCTTGAGAAATAATTGGCTTGCATTTTAAAACATTTACAAAAGAAATCATGCAAACGCTGCCAGAGAAATCTCTGAATATAATAAAGATTTTAATAATGTTTTATTTGAAATTCTTTCATTGAATCAAATTCTTACTTCTGATAAACCTTTTTATGCGGCTGCTCTTTCTGAATGTCTGTTCAAGACGAATGCTTTGTTAGAAAAGGGTCCTCTTTGAAACAGAACAGGTGAAAAATATTTTACTGGCATACCTGTGCTGAGTGAAGCGCGTCGGGCCCGCAGGATGCGATAGCTGCCCACCTCTAAGCTCTGGGTGAGGTCAAGGTCGTGTAAAATAA
>VCAZ01000332.1:0-70000 GCA_005784505.1 Bagarius yarrelli
TTTGCTGAAATATCTTTAAAAAAATCTAGAAATCTGAAATATAGAATGTCAGTAAGTCATTAAAGGAAAGTTTTTTACGTGTGTGTATATGTGTGTGAGTGTGTGTACATTTGTTAAATCCTTTCTTTCTTGTGGCATTACACACACGTCTCAGACGTACTCCACCATTAAAGCAGCCATAAACAACTTAATAAAGTCAAACCCACTTAATGAACATGACCATTTATTTTGCAGAGCAGGGCACAATTTTTGATACATTTTCTCTCTCATTGGTTAAACCTGATGAAAAACTGGACTTTTTACCTGAGTTTCAGAAACCATTTCATCCATTAATATTAAACATTAAAAATAATGTAAATTTATAGAAAAATATTTCTTCTTATATACCTCTGACTTTTAAGGTGTAGCACAAACCTCTGGCAAATAAATAAAACTGGTAAACAATTGAACATGTAATATATCTATATATCATTATATATCTATGGCTTTTGATTTCCTTTGTGGTTCTTCAGGTGAAGAAGAGAATCCTAAACCTTCACACTCGGAACAGGAAGCACTTGGTCTCTCTCCGGGCCTTTACTGTCGTTTGCCGCTGTGAAGACAGGGAAACAGGTCAGTGTTAGCTAGACTGCAGCTACCAACCCTAATCTATGGTGTATATTCTGTGTATATTCTGGAGGAGAGGGGCTGTATGTAAACGGGGAGGGGGTCCGGGGTCATATCATGTTTTAAATGTAGATAAATTTAATGATATAACATTACATACATTTGAATGTGAGATAACCCCCCCCCCACACACTCTTACAGGAAACTCCTCCCCTAAACACGCCCTGTTCTTGTGGCATTGAATTAATCATAAAAAAGGCGGTTGGTTGAGTCGGCGATTCTTGTCCCAGTGTCGAATCAAATCCTAACCCTGTTGTGAGTCCAGGACTTCCTGTAACCAAATGCTTGGTTGTGTAGCCAACTGTAATAATTGCACAACCACTAGCATTAGCCTAGTGCGGCCTATGTAACCATGGTAACCATAAGTACTGCTTAGGAAAGCAAAAATGACTCTGCCGTATAAAAACCGTTTCGAGTAATTTATCATAAACATAATTGTGATGGATCATTTGTCCTCTTTACCTGGCTGAGGACTGTGAGTTCATGACCCACTGCAGATATTCCTTGGCAGCGATGCTGTCCAGCACCTTGTTGACGTCACTGGTAAAGCTGCCGTCCACGTGTCTTCTGCGTGACGTGTCCACGTGCCTCGTCTCCGCCGCACTGGGCATGAACAGCATACATACAGCATGAAGCTAACTGAGCCTTATGCTCATGCCGTTATTAGCACAGAACTCTGCTTTAATGCTAATTATATGGATTTAAGATGATTTAAGGATCAAAGCCCCAAATGGTGCCATTAATGCTAAATGTTCTAAAATACAGGAATTTGTGCTTGTTACCTTAGCAAAGGATCACAAAATATGACCTAAAACCAAATTTGTGCTACATTCCTGAGAAATGGTGCTCGTGCTATGCTAATAGCTAACTCAATCCCAGCTAACGCTTATCATTGTTGCTTTCGTTATACTGTTAATGTTTATAAGGTTTTGGTTAGAAGGAAAAATGTTAATGACATACGTTAAAAAAAAAAAAAAAAAAAAAAAGCTATCATTTGAATAAGTAGCATTTCCACTGGTGCTAATGCTAATAAACATACATATCTACACAAATGCTAGCAAATAATCCCTGAAGCCTGTATGCTCATGAGGAATAGAACGGTTCTAAGTGTCTGAACCCTTGTTAGAGATTCAGATTAGAGATTAGTAGACGTTCATTCACGCAAATGTGTGTAAGATTATGAGTGTGTGAATAAAGCAAAAGCTTCCAGAAAGCCCAAACACCCAAAGAACAGATTTAAAGGATTTCCATCTTAAAAAAACTCCCAAAGCCAAAGAGAAGAATTAGAGCAGAGTTAATTCAGCGTGGTTTATTAGCGAGGACACTTTCTGTAGCAGGAGGTTAGGACAGAGTCATCAAAAAGAGGCCAAAGAGGCCAAAGAGGCCAAGGAATAAGTGGAAAAATAGAACATAAATAAAATAGAAGGGTTTATTTTGTTACAAATCTCTCTGTTTATCTAGTGGTTTCTGGTTTTTTTTCTGTAAGGCACAGTAGGTGAAGTTGCCGTGGCGATGATTAAGGTGGTGGTGATGCCTACTCTGGTTTGGGCTGCCCGCTTTTTAACCAGGTGATGAAGTCTTTCGCCGCCTGGTCCTGCAGGTACGAGCTGACGTCACTGGTGTAGGTGCCGTCTGCGTGGCGCCGCGCCGGGCCGCTGCAAGCACACAACAAAACACACACGGTTTATTATTTACATCGACGCAGAGAGGAGAAAAAATAAAAGCAAAGATAAAAGAGTGCAAACAGAAAATATGTGTCATATAAGTCATATGTGGCAAACATGGAAACCTCGAACTAATTATTATTATTATTCATTCATTTATCTTCTATAGCCGCTTATTCTCGAATTCGGGGGCACAGGGATCTGCTGGTGTCTATCCCAACCGTCTCTGAAAGGGTGAAAGACAGGACGGGGACACCTTGGACAGGTCACCGGTCCAGCACAGGGCCACATTCACAATTACACACACTCCTATGGGCAATTTAGAATCACTAATCAATCTAACATACATGTTTTTGGACTGTTGGAGGAAACCGGAGAACCCGGAGTAAACACACACACACGCAGGGAGAACATACAAACTCCACAATAATAATAATAATAATAATAATAATAATAATAATTATTATTATTATTATTATTTCACTTTCACAGCATGATTTCGCTGTGAAACTGCATCTGCTATATTTGGTTAAAATGATAAAACGCCTTTAAATGTCTTTGTGTTTGTGTTAAATGTCTTTTTTTTTTTTCGCAATATTTAACGTATTTTCAAAATTTTAAAATACACAAGTTTTACATACATTTTCATTATCACTCACTCCAAAAATGTTTTAATTAAAAATAATTCAAATAAAAAAATAAAAATAAATTGTCCAACGTGGTTTTAGATATTATTTACAAACCAGTTTAAAAAATCGATTAGAATGAACCAGATCACGAAAATAAACTATTAATACTGAATCAATAATCACACTCCACCCCAAACCCACAATTCCAGGGGAATTTAACTCACCCGCTCCTCTTAGAGTTCATGAGCCACTGAACGAAGTCCTGCGCCCGCCGCGTCTCCAGGTATTTACTGTAGTCGTTCGAGAAAGTTCCTTCTGAATGTCTCCTCGCCCGCAGCATGTCTTTCCTCTCGTCCAGGAGACTGGCGTCTGTCTCTGAGCTAAAACACAAACACACCGAGTCTAAGACACTGAACACACCCGGGACTGAACACCGAGACCGCAAACACACCAGGACTGAACACCGAGACCGCAAAAACACACCACCCGGGACCCCAAACACACAGGGACTGACACACCGGGACCGCAAAACACACCACCGGGACCCTTAACACACCCGGGACTGAAACACAGAGACTCCGAACACCACCACCGGAACCCCAAACACACCGGGAACTGAACACAGACTCCGAAACACACCACCGGGACTAACTAAACTCCGAGATTTAGAACACACCACCGGGACTAAACTCCGAGATTTAGAACACACCACCGGGACTGAACACAGAGACCCCGAACACACCGGGACTGGACCCTAGAGACCCCAAACACACCGGGACTAAACTCCGAGATTTAGAACACACCACCGGGGACTGGACCCCAGAGACTCCGAACACACCACCGGGACTGGACCCCAGAGACTCCGAACACACCACCGGGACTGGACCCCAGAGACACTCCGCTTTTAAAGCCGTTTAATCCTGAGCCGTCGTGTCCGGGTTTAGTTATTAGACTAATTTTTTCATACTAAATTTTAATTAAAACCGACCGACATTATCAGATTTTTCTGTGTTTAAAATCAGTGTGTGTTCTGTCAACACGGCAAATACCAGACACTATAAAATGTACAACATTTAAACATACGAAAACATAAAGCTAATAATAATAATAATAATAATAATAAAAGAACTACACACAATGAATTTCAGGTCCGAGTTACGAGTCGACTCCGACTCCAGGGAATCACATTAAAAAAAGTCTTTACTGGGAGACATTTTTCTCTTAGTGTCCAATCAAAATCGGCTATTGTGAGTTCTAGGTCTTGATAGAGATGTCATTTTTGTGGGTAATTTTTTAACCTTGAGTTTGACCATGGATTTGTTAGCTGAATCAACTACCAGCTAATTTATAAAACAGAACTAATGTATGTAATTTTAGACAGCAGATCTTTACTAGTTTCTGAGGAACGTTTCTAACCCAACAATGCTGAGTTCATCAGAAATCCATTATATCACCACAGCTTTATAATAACTGCCCCAGAGAAGCTTCGAATGTCTCTGACATGTTATCAGATGATAGATTCGTAGGATAGGATATGTAGGATATTAAATGTAAAATTCTTTTTTTTTTTTTTTTTTGCGCTGACACATATTTTGTGTTCCACGATTTTTAAGAACAATTTGGAAAAAAAAAATATCCCAAACTTTATAAAATATCTACACTAAACATATTACAAATCATTTAGTAAATTATTAATATTGTTAATTTGTCTGTAGTTTGTTCTGCTTAGAATAAAGATAAAAAATAAAATAATAAACGCTCTGTAAAAAATGATTCATTCTGATTCTGAATCTTTTGACTCTTGACTTATTTCGAATCTTTCCATGGCTCACCTGGTCGTGTCGTCGTGTAGCGGGAGCTCCAGGCTGCTCTGGACCAGGACGAGGAGCAGAATAAGACCAGTGCTGAGTTGTGTGCCTTTCATCTTGAACACCTGCCACACACACACACACACACACACACACACAATCAATCAAATCAAAAACCTTTTTAATTTACAATCATTTTTTCTTTGTGTTAGTGTGTGTGTGTGTGTGTGTGTGAGGTCCTCAGTACTTACCAGTGTGCAGTTGTGTGTGTCTTCAAACTCCGTGGTCTTTCTTTCTTTCTATTCTGACTTTTCTTTCTTCTACCTCCCTCTTTTATACATACCCACCCACACATACACACTATACGTGCAGTGGTGCACGCTCTGAGCTCATTCATTAGTCCCAATCCATTACCCCTGCTGTTAGCTGTCGACCCCAGACCCGTGTCTGTTTTTGTTTAAGCAGGATGAGAGGACGTGTCTCTCCGAGGTGTCGGGAAGCATCCTGGCAAATAAAAAACAACCAAGTGCTACTGTACACACTCACACACTGACTGTGAGCACCTATTAGGCCTCATTGGGCTGTTTTTTCCCTTTAATAGCTTGCAATTCACAGGTTTAAAGATAACCGTCTAAAATGTTATTAAAATATACAAAAGATTTTCTTTTCTCTTATGAAGTTCGGCTGATATTAATGTCTCCAAAAAACCCCATACTGATGCTGATCAGTTGCACGTTTATGTAATAATAATATTAAAGTCTATGTCACTACAGAACAGTGAAAATTACTTCCTCTTAAGTAAGTTGGGGGTCAGAGCGCAGGGTCAGCTATAATACAGCGCCCCCTGGAGCAGGAAGGGTTAAGGGTCTAACTCAAGGACCCAACAGTGGCTGACCGGCGGTGGTGGGGCTTGAACCCAGATCTTCCTGGTCTTCTAATCAACAACTCAGCACCTTACCCATTTGAGCCCCCCTATGTGCCCCTTAGTGCCCCTATCTAAGCGATAACATTTATACAGGTCTGATATCTATTTATTGTTATTTTTACATTTTAACACAACAGAATTAAACTGAACAAACATTTTTATTTCTAACACTGTAAATCCTCTAACGTCATTTTACTCACGGCAAACTCAAGTAAACACCTCGTATTACTACAGCAAAATAAATAAAAGGATTTTAAAGTCTCTTAAAGTGTTTGAACAAAATTTATGATCAGGTAAACAAACAGGTATCAAATAAAGAACATCGGCTGGGTTCACACTTCAGTCCCAAAAAGGGAGATGAGACATTCGGTCCTGCTCGGTTTAGCGTTCATCCTCACATGTTTAACAGCAAACCTAAAGATGCTGAACCTAAAGGTGTAGTGATGCGTTCACAAGCTGATTAAACAGCTTTTATGCAGTGTTGGTCAGTGCGGGTCAGTCAGTGGTGTGCAGTTAGTGTTGGTCAGTGCGGGTCAGTCAGTGGTGTTGGTTAGTGGTGTGCTGTTAGTGTTGGTCAGTGCGGGTCAGTCAGTGGTGTGCAGTTAGTGTTGGTCAGTGCGGGTCAGTCAGTGGTGTGCAGTTAGTGTTGGTTAGTGTTGGTCAGTGCGGGTCAGTCAGTGGTGTGCAGTTAGTGTTGGTCAGTGCGGGTCAGTCAGTGGTGTGCAGTAGTGGTTGGTCAGTGGGGTCCAGTCAGTGGTGGCAGTTAGTAGTGGTGGGGTCAGTCGGGGTCAGTCAGTGGTGTGCAGTTAGTGTTGGTCAGTGCGGGTCAGTCAGTGGTGTGCAGTTAGTGTTGGTCAGTGCGGGTTCAGTCAGTCAGTGGTGTGCAGTTAGTGTTGGTCAGTGCGGGGGTCAGTCAGTCAGTGGTGTGCAGTGGTGTGCAGTTAGTGTGGTCAGTGCGGGTTGGTCAGTCAGTGGTTCTCTGCTGTTCTATTAGAAATCACCTGATCTACATTTACACCCTAAACTCTAATATTAGTTCCATTAAATGGTATTAATTTATTCCAGCAGTTTTTATTCTCTTCATTTCGTTTCGTAGTGTTTCTCTCGCTGCACTGCTTCCAGTATGTGTGTGTGGATGTTAGATTTTTTGTCCAATCAGATTTCAGTTTCTACTGTGCTGCCATGTTAATCTAATCTGCCTTCAATCTTCATTCAGCCTAATCTGCCGTTCAGAATCAGTAGAGCGTTGCCTGTGGGAACTTACACTATATTAGCAGGTGCAGATTGATATTCATTGGGTAAATATTATTAAAAAAAAACACCCCCCACTGTTTCTGAAACCAATCACATTTCAAATTAGCTAACCGGCCCACAATAAGCATTTTGCCGTCCTCTGATTGGTTGATCAGAGTAAAAACTGTTACAGCCCAGCACAGGAACACGTCTGTACAGTTAAATTAGAGAAATTGACTTGGTTTCAGACGAACTTAATAATACGATATATAATGCGGATTTTTCCGGTAAAGTTAGACACATGGCGAGGAGAGCTCGGTTAACCCCGAAGATAACTAGCTTGTGTTGTAATAATCATCTCGCGTGGAATTCTAAAAATAGCCCCAGGATGGCAGCATATATATCGGGGTATCAGTGGGTTAAATATTGGATAAAATATCAGTGTCCTCACACAGATTCTTTCTAAGCGAAAAAAAGCTGCTCAAATTTGATTTAAAACGCATCATCACAGTCGCACCTCTGCTTCATGATACGGGTTTAGTTTAATAAAAATGTATAAAATTTTAAAAAAGGAGAAAATATTGCATAAGAATAAGAAGAACAGAGTGAATCAGGAAACACACATAATCCGGGTCATGTGACCCAGCTGTTATTCTAGCAACGGTTTGTAAAAAGCTGCCATTCGCAAAGAAATAGAAGACAAACAGCTTTTGACCAATCAGAATCCAGAATTCACAGCACAGCTACATGATTTGTTGTTATAGATGCAGAAATAATCGTAACTCGGAGCTTCGTTAACATTCGTCAAAGAATTCATGTTCACACAAGAGCTGAATTATTTCATGTTTTATTGCAAAACACGGCAAATAACAACACACACACACACACACACACCACACACACCACACACACACACACACACACACACAATGTTCATAAACAGTAAAGTCTGTTTAAATTTAATCTGTGTTTAGCGTTAAATGCATAAAAAACATCCTGAAATCCTGAATTATACATGTTTTAACAAAAAATAATAAAATGAAATAAAAATAATGATTCTTATACCCGTAGATACGTGATGTTGAAATGCTGGAGCAATAACTTTTTTTTAAAATAAAGTATTATAAAGGATTAATCATCGAAAGAAATGAAACAGGAAACATAACATTAATTCGTTTTGGTTTAAATCTAATTTTAGTCGTAAAAAAACATTTTAGAGATTGTAATAATTTACATTTTAGAGAGATTTCAGGCTTAAACCTTCATCGTGTGTTTATTGACATGAAATCAGTCGAATTATTTGTGAGAAATCCGACAATAAAATTCCCGCCAAAACTGACCGACGCACGAAGCTGTCAGGAAATGACGAGGTCATGTGGTTAAGGGTCACTTAACTACTATCATACCACCAGACGATCGAGTCGCCGAGCTGTGGGTTTTCCGGCAGGACCTTTAAAGTATGATATAGAATTAATATTAATTTTTGATATTTTAGAAGAAAAGCAGCTGAAGTGGTGATTTAGAGGAACATCTCTAGGGTCCAGGATGTATGTAAGTCAGGTGACAACTCGGACAGCTGCAGGACGTACGTATCAGGCGAAACACTTCGGTGCCAACTCGGACGTGCAGGAATGACTTCTGCAGGAAGTGACTCATGTGGGTGTAGACATGCTCATTGGCCGATCCTCCGAGACCGTGATCTTCGTCTGTGTACCACTGAGAGATGGGAGGAGGCAACAGAGACAGAACAGATAAAATATAAACAGGAACAAAGTCGCAACTTGATGAGATACTTTGACTCACAGCTATAAATTTATAAACGTGGATTTATATCATGAGTGTGTGTGTGTGTGTGTGTGTGAAAGAGAGAGAGAAAGATAAACAGTGGAGTTAAAAAGTCTAAAAAAAACCAACCAAATGATATGTTTTATGCTGGGCTATACCCCATCAGACCACCAGAGGGCAATCACTTTAGTTCATTAAAGACTTGCGCTGCTTCTGAAATCGCAAACTTCTATACTATGTGATTAAGTGATAGGAAGTTTGGTTCTTTTCTGCGACCCGGTTCTTTTGAAGTTTGTTTCATGTGTTCTACTGGTTCTTTTTTGCCCTAAGGTGATGACGTCATTTGCGGCAACGCAAAGTTATGATAACAAAAAATACGTTCTTCGTTATCATACTGCAGGAGGACCTGAGGACCGCCGGAATATCAGTTTATTTTCAGTCGGAGGGAAGTGTCAGGCATGTAATTCGTGGATTAGACTCGGGACGCGAACCATTTCAAATGATTCAGTGCATTTTGGTGAACCGCTTTGACTTGATTGCACTAAGAAGAACCAGTTAAATAGTTGTTACAAGTTTTTAAAAAAGAAAAATAAACTTATAAATAATGCTACCGCACATGTCTGGCTAGCTTCGTTACGCCCACTAGACTCCTTATATTCCAGATGGCGGAAAGGATTCGGGGCGACGCGGCGACTTTACAAGAGTTTGAAGTAACTTTAAATACATTAGGATAAAAACAGTGTTCATTCTAGGTAAATTTAACCTGGTCATTATCACCACATTATAGGTCACATGACAATTCCAACATGGCGGATGTAGTACGTCCCAATTGCATTCATACTTCCTGTAACCATGCCATATAGAACAGACTATATTACGAAAAATTTGCGTTGATTTCGAAACTTTTTGTGTTTTTGATACAGGATTTAATCCCGGCTTCGACCCGCTGTTAATTTTTCCTTTGAGTTAGTTTGTGGCTCCGGGGGAAATTTACCATCGACTCGAAGTCCACCTGCTGGTTGACCAGAGCTTTGGAGATCTGTGCTGCCTGCTGGAAGTGGACGTTATCTGTGGAGAAGAAATCCACAGTGTGTTAATCCGAAAATCTGTGTATTGGGTCAAATCTCAATTTTACCAAATGATTCGTCATATAAAACGCCTGCATGTTTGGTCGGAAGCTAAAACATGGATAAATATTAATAACATTTCTTCTCTGGATCCTTAATTTAATGGAGGTGAAAAAGAACCCAGGTTCCGCCGGCTTTGTGACGTCTGCGTAGGTTTTTCTGTTCAGAAGTGTGTTCTGTGTGTTTTCCGCTTGACCTGTGGGTTTTTTTCTCTCTTGCTGCTGTTTAAACACTGAAGCCATAAAGCGGTGTGTTGGGAATGAGGAATGCGGTCGCTGGACGTCAGCGCAGCTAAGAGTAAACGTGTAGGCGGGTTTATGATGTGTGTGTCGTCATACACATGTCCTGAGAACTTTTAGTGGAATTTAAACAAATCCGTTCAGCTAAAGCGGTTGAAAAACACACACACACACACATAGTGTGTGGCGTGCACCAACAGGTACTGTGTGTGGCGTGTGTGTGTGTGCGTGTATAAATATGTATGTGTGTTGCGTGTGTGTGTGTGCGTGTGTGTGTATATATGTATCTACGTGTGTGTGTGTGTGTGTTATACCGTCGGCTGTGCCGTGCACCAGCAGGTACTGAACAGAGCGGAAATTCTTGGCTCGTTCTGCCACTGTGGAATTCTGCACAGATTCCACAACAATTATTCACACACACACACACACACACACACACACACTTTTTAAATGTTTGTAACCTCCATTTCTCTGAGCTGACTCAATCTCCTGAACAGATCATATCTGGGAAAATCCGACACACACACACACACACTTACCTGATAGAAGCTCGGGTTTTCCTGTGGTGTGAGCATGTAGCGCTCTGTGTAGATGGAATCTGTTAAAAAAATCAAAAACCAAAAAAAACCCATGAAAATCAGGTCTAAAATATGGAAATGTTTATTTTGTTAAAGTTTATATTATTTATTTTTTATTGATTGAATTGTTTTTTATTGTTTTACTTATTAAATAAGTCATCTAATTTACTTAAAATTCATTTATTTGTTATTTATTCATGATATTATTTGGCCGTTTTTGCCTTCATTAATAGGACAGTGAAAGAGATGAAATGGGGGAGACAGAAGGGGGCGGGACCGGGAAGGACCTGAGCCAGAATCGAACCCGGGTCGGAGGATTTAAATAATTTATAAAACATGTAAGATACTGATCTTCTGCGCTGGAGTGTGTAATTTCCAAACCACAGCACACGATGAATACAACATCATTTCTACAAACACTTCCAGAATTACTGACACTCAAAAAAGCTTTAAACTGAAATAAAAGTGTAAAAAAAATTGTTTTTAGCCACAGAAAAAGTTCCATACCATAATATTCCCACTTGGATGTCGGTGCGACGGCCATGCCGCACTTAAACACTCCACTTCCTGCTCCCAGAGCCATGGAGGTGACGTAACCACCGTACGACTGAAACACAAGTCAATGAGCTGATTTAAACTCGTATTAATATAAACACGAGTGTAAGGAGACTCTAACTTTGTACATTTCTGTAGCCAAACATCAGCTCATTTACAGGAAATGTCCAGATGTTAAAATGGTGAGCACTTACCCAGCCCCAGATCGCCATCCGCTCTTTATCCACATAGCCCAAATCAATGAAATGTCTACAACATCAAAAAAAACCCCACAGTGACATCAGCGCAGAAACAGTTTCAAAGCAATCCTAATATTATACATGACGGGATATCAAAAAGTTTTCAGACACACCAACAGATGGCAGCACCTGAAAACTTTTTGATGCCCTTCGTAAAAGACATAAAATGTGTAGCTCAGGATAAAAGAAATTTTAGGTCATAACCTCTAGAAAGAGAGAGAAACCTCTAGCAGCCGGCTGTCAATCATTTTACAGACGCTCTTTAAAGGCCCGCCTTCTGCTGACAAGCTAATACCTGAGTTTAGCGCTTATAACAGCTTATGAGCTCAATGAGTTTACAAGCTTTTCTTCTTAGATGATTAAAAGATTCCAGGGGCGGAGCTTTGTATTTTTGCACAGGAATGAACTTTTTTTTAACTCCGCCCACTTCATAAAACTGGGCACGGACAAAGAAATCTCACTCAATGCACAATGTTACGGAAAGACAGCTTCTGTGTCTGAACAGTTAAATCAGCACTTCTAAAACAGTTCATTTGGAAATGTCCGGTTCTGGAAAGTAGACAAAGACACCCTTTATGTGTTACCTGGCGGCGGTGATCTGGTCCTCCACTTCATAGGTGCCTAGTCGTTTGTAAATGGAGTGCATGATCTGGTCTCCTTGGTATCCACTTCCTCGTCCATCAAAACTGGCCACGATGATGTTCTCTGTACTGGCCAGATACGTAGACCAGTTGATCCGGAAACGGAAATCTGACTTCTGACTGCACGGCCCGGCGTAGCTAGCAATGAAAGAACCATGTGGATTACTGAATCACTGAAGTATCTGGCTAACATTGTGTAATGATAATAATAAAAATAATAATGAGGATAGTACTAATAATGTGAGTCGAAAGACTTTATCCCTGATTTTAGGGTTCAAAAATAAAAAACAAACAAACGTAATCACTGGTCATAATATCCCATAAGGTTAACAAAATACAAAAGAGTTAAATCTTGTTAGTGGAATGAGCCAAACCATCATGACTCACTGAATTGATTCACACGAAGTTTTTCTAAATATCGGATAAACCAAATGTTGACCAAATTATAGAAGACATTATAAGACATTTATTCAAGTGTGTAGAGCTAAAGTAAAGTTGATTCATCCAAGGGATTCAAATCATTTTTACTGCAAAAATCCCTTCAGTGGCCTGTTCTGTCGTCTACGTCATTACACCAGTAGGTGGCACCAGTGAGGTTATTTTATTATTTTTTTTTTTACATATTAAATCAATTTTTGATAGTCTCCGACGACATCTAGAAAAAGACGTTTTGCTGAATTTTTTTTAAGAAAGACATTTCAGTGAAGACTTTTTCCATCGGTAACACACTACAAACGCTACACTGATAAAACCATGTGAATTTGCTTACACGTCAATGAGCAGAGGATATTTCTTAGTCTTGTCGAAGTTAGGAGGCAGAATCAGCTGGTACCACAGGTCTACAAAAGAGAATGGAGGTTCAGGTTCATTGTCAACTGTTGCTAAATAATCTGAAAAGAATCAGAAAATCTTTCCTGACCGAATCCGCTGATCTTCAGCGTATCGTGTGTCACAGAGGGCATGGCGATGTCCTGGAGGATCGAGGCCAGGAGTTTATTGTCTTCCAGAACCCTGATCTCTAAATACAAATATAGATTTTTTACAGACTAGCTGGTAATATATTAGTCAAAAATTTCATGGAGATATTTACAAACAAAATACTTTTTTAGTTCGGACTAGCTTGTTAGCTAGTAACTAGCTGATTAGCTGCACCGTTTGATGTTGACTAAATCAGGCTCCATGTGATTTAACATGCTAGCATTATAAAGCTACACTAAAGCGTCTAGATCTTGTGCTGCTTTGTTGTTAACAATAAAACAGCAAATGATATAAAGTTTTTTTTTTTTTTGCTAACTAGCTAGGCTAGTGTCATGCTAGCAAACCTTTAAAATGTTTATCTTTGTAATAGTTCTGCCGCCACCACAGCTTAAAAGAGAATTTTTTCGGCTCCAGTTACAGCTAGTAAAACTATATTTATACGCATTTGAGTTGTAAGATTAAGAAATTCTGGGTATTTTTACCTGATCCAGCACCTCGACTGTCTCTTAACGTGTACAAGGGAAGTCCGGGACCTTTATGGAGTGAACACACAGAAAGAGAGTGAGAGATGTTTAATCACTTTAGAAAGTAAAGAAGGAGTGCAGTATATAACACTTATAAGATGAGTTGCTACCTGAACAGCTCAGGCGGTAGTAGGTGCCGTTAGTGCTGAAGTAGGCGGAGTTATATTTACACCTGTCCTCCATCAGTGTACAGGTGAGACAGTCAGGCGGTGAATGAGTCGAACCGTCAACAGCGATTCTAAACCAGCACAAACAATTCCTTTTTTCTTTTTTCTGTTCATTTGAGTCGTGAACAAAAGACTGAAATCCTGGTGTAAATCTGTCAGACTCACTTGTAAACATTCCTCTGGCCTGGATAGCCGTTGTGTTCGTTGCTTACGTAGAATCTGAAAATAAATCATTTCACAATTAAAGATATTTAATAAATAATTTCACAATTAAAGATGTGTGAGATGAAAGTTTCATGATGTGTGTTTAGTTTATTAAGTTCCAGATTTTTTTAACTAGTCTTTTTATTTGATGCTGTTTGTGTGTCAGTTCATTAAGAATTACAGAATCAATTCAGTGTGACTCACTGAATCGATTCACATTTATGTTTTTAGACTTACAGTCGCATGACTCACTGAATCGATTTATGTACGTGACTCTCAGAACCGATCTACGTTCGTGTGACTCACTGAGTTGATTCACATTCGTGTGACTCACTAAATCAATTTACGATCACGTGACTCACTGAATCGATTTACGTTCGTGAGACTCACTGAATCGATTTATGTTCGTTTGACTCACTGAATCGATTTACATTCGTGTGACTGAAGAGATTCACTTTTACGTTAATAAACCAGCTTCTAGGGAAGATCCAGAATAAAGGTGTAAATTTGAACTTACATGGCGTCATTGGTCACCTTGAGGATTTCGGTGACCTCCCACTGTCCGGATGTAATGGACATAACAGTGTTCTGAAATAAACACATGCCGGTCACTATAGCAACGGTCACTTTACTCACAGACCATAAGCAGTGTTACTGAACTGATTATTCTCAATGAGCAATAAGCATAAGAAAATGTTTAAACTCATGTCCAGATGTTTCCAGCTGTGGTCCTGTCTACTGACTCACCCCGCTGATATGATGGATGTGCTTAAAGCCCTTCGTGTCACTCATGATGCAATAACAGCTGGAACCGTCCGGTTTAAACACGGGGTCCGGTGGGGAAAACTGGGAAAACAGACACAGAATGCAAATGAGGGAGAGAGAGAGACAGAGAGAGAGCGAGACAGAAAGAGAGAGAGAAGGAGAGAGACAGAAGAGAGATACCTGGTTGGAGATTACCCCAGAGGATAGAGAGAGAGAGAGAGAGAGAGAGAGAGAGAGGAGAGAGAGCGAGAGAGAGAGAAGAGAGACTGGGGAGATCATCCCCCATCGATATTTCAGAGCGAGAGACAGGAAGAGAGAGAGAGAAAGAGAGAGAGAGAGAGAGAGAGAGAGAGAGAGAGAGAGAGAGAGAGAGAGAGAGAGAGAGAAGAGAGAGAGAGAGAGAGAGAGAGAGAGAAGAGAGAGAGAGGAGAGAGAGAGAGAGAGAAGGCGAGAGAGAGATGAGAGCTAGAGAGAGAGGGAGAGAGAGAGAGAGAGAGAGAGAGAGAGAGAGAAAGCATTACATACTCGTCCAACCCAACCTGTCGCACTCTCCACTTTTATTTCCTGTGCAAAAAAACAACAGATAAATAAACCAGAAGAACAGAAAACAAATCTGGTCATCAGAATTAGTTGAACTTGTTCAGTTAATTAGATTATTTTAGCTTTTTATATATTTATTAGGCGTTACAGGTCAGAGGTCAGTCACGCTCATAGCCCCGCCCCTGCAGCAGTCCAGGGTTTGAGTACTACAGGAAAAGCTGGTAGCTCTTGATGTTACCGTTCCCGCGGTCCACGTCTCTCCGCTGAGTTCATACGTCTGCAGAATGACGTGACTCTGCGTGCGGTTCTGCCACTGAACCGCAATTTTCTGGTCAGTGGCCCACGTGACGGTGCTCAGGTAGTGATCGCTACATCGAAACAGGAAGAAAACACATTTAGACAGACGTCCATTTGAGTGAAGCAGTAAACACCAGACTGAGCCAAACCCACACACTCTAAAATAACAGGCAGTGCGGTTGTGTTACCGTGAGGCGAGAGCGCTCGGCACCAAGATCTCCATCATCCTGGAGGTGTTCAGAGCCTCGACCACGAAGAGGCGGACCGTAGGGTTGGGTGTTCCAGCCTGCGGGACAAAACACAAGAAACATCTATTAATAGTAACCAACAGCACAAAATTCAGACACAAAACACTGCTGTTTATCTGGGAACATCATGCCGTGTCATGTCCTGCTGCCCTCTGATTGGTCGGAAGATGCTGACTAACTAAATGAGTGAATGTAATCTAGCTGCATGTCACCGCTTTATGGTATCTTCTTATTAATTATCGTTGCTATAGTAACAGCTGGATTTGTATATATTGGATTCACATATATGAAGCTACGTATGAAGCCCAGGTGCTGGTTCCTACCTTGGGGTACGGGATGGCGATCGTTTCCGGATACTGACCCTGTCCATACCAGGAGTACTCAATGACGTGCACGTCGGAGTCATTAAACTGAGCGAAGGCCAGGAACTTTCCGGATGGAGACCACCACATGGTGTGACTGCTGGAAAACATCTCCTCTGTGGGTTCAAAAGTAACGTTTCACTCTGTAAATGTAGTCGGAAATTTTAGCGGAAATGAAAGGGTTTGAGAAGCTTCTTCTTCTCTAATAAGCAGGTTATTAAGTGCACAACAATTAACGCTACATTATAAAAGGTATATAGCGCTAAAAATACTGTTATTATGGATACATGGGTACTATTATAGGGCAGCTTATTTCTCTAATGTCACATGTTTTTATGTTATATCACATCATTCTATGATGTTAGGTAACGTATATTAGGTTACCTTATGTCACATGTCATATATTATGTTACCTTATGTCACATGTCATATATTATGTCACCTTATGTCACGTCATATATCATATTACCTTATGTCACGTCATATGTTACCTTATGTCACATTTCATATATTATGTTACCTTATGTCACATGACATATTATGTTACCTTATGTCACGTCATATATCATATTACCTTATGTCACGTCATATGTTACCTTATGTCACATTTCATATATTATGTTACCTTATGTCACATGTCATATATTATGTTACCTTATGTCACGTCATATATTATGTTACCTTATGTCACATATATTCTGTCATATATTATTATGTTACCTTATGTCACAATGTCATATATTAGGTGTACCCTTATGTCCACATTATGTCACATTATTATTATAGTCATCATCATCATTATGTTACCTTATGTCACGTCATCATATATTATGTTACCTTATGTCACGTGACATATTATGTTACCTTATGTCACGTCATATATCATATTACCTTATGTCACGTCATATGTTACCTTATGTCACATTTCATATATTATGTTACCTTATGTCACGTCATATATTATGTTACCTTATGTCAACTGTCATATATTATGTTATCCCTTGTCACGTCATATTATGTATATATTATGTTACCTTATGTCACGTCATATATTATGTTACCTTATGTCAACTGTCATATATTATGTTACCCTATGTCACGTCATATATTATGTTACCTTATGTCAACTGTCATATATTATGTTATCCTTGTCACGTCATATATCATGTTACCCTATGTCACGTCATATGTTACCTTATGTCAACTGTCATATATTATGTTACCCTATGTCACGTCATATATTATGTTACCTTATGTCAACTGTCATATATTATGTTACCTTATGTCATGTCATATATTATGTTACCCTATGTCACATGTCATATATTATGTTACCTTATGTCAACTTAATATATTATGTGCTAATTCATTTTATATTATGTAATGACAAATCATTGTTTTGCTATGTCATGTCACGCCACATTATGTTATATCTTGTTATGTAACATTATGTTGATTTAATGGAATTTGGCCAACGCGGTTACATTAGCGACTTACCGCCCAGCGGTAGCAGCTTGGTGGTCCTGTGGCTTAAAATTACAAACTAGTAATCAGCAGTAAATGTTCTAACCATTGGGCTACCGGTTACCCTAGATGATTGCCAAATTATGATAAAGCACTGACCCTCATACACCCAATCAGGAACTCCATTCAAGATCACAGAACTTCCACTACTGGTGACTTGTTCTGCCGGTGAAGTGGGGCTGGATTTTACATACACATTATTCTGCCATACATACGCCTGGAAGAGAGAGAGAGAGCGAGTGAGAAAGAGAGATAGTGAGAGAGAGAGATAATAGGAATGATCAAAGGATCATTGTAAAAGCGGCTATCGTCATTGGGAACAGAGATCATTTCCTTAGATAACTCTTACACAACGTAAACAGCTTGATCATTAAGAGATAAACTTCACCATCGTCACCATGATGGAGTCACATGGAGCATGTGATTGAAATCCTTCTGCCCCACCCTTGTTTTGTACATAAGTATCAGATTAATAGGCGGTCAGACAATATATTGTATCAGAATAAAATGTTATTATGAACCACAAGCAGGGGGCGCTGCTAAGGGAAAGGGCATTTGTAAAGGTCCGACCACAATGGTCCGCCTCAAAGTTTTGTTTTATTAGTAGTAACAGTACTGGCAGTAATGTTATAGTATGTTTGGTGCCAAATGGGTGTGGTGGGGGCCAACCTTATTGCTAACGGTGCCCCAGACCACAAGTGACATATTCTGGCATTTGGTAGACGCCCTAATGTAGAGCCACTTATATTTATCTCATTTATACATCTTTCTCGAGGACCCTGCATTAGCAGCTTGGTGGTCCTGGAATTTGACCTCTTCTGAACTCCATAACCACTGAGCCTAGCTGAATTTAAAACACTGCAGTGTTATGAGTCTTTATACCCTTTAAGTGCATACAGTGTATAAAATAATCACAATATCCTGCACCGTATAACTGATCAGCAGAAACTCACCAGTTTGTGTCCGACGGGAGCCCAGGCGAGGTACTGAACCTCATGAGGGATGTCTGTAGTCAACAACAACCTGAACAAAGAGCAAAGCCAAGTATAAGAGCGGCAGATATAAAGCCTTATAAAAAGTCCCAGGATGTGTAATTAGAATTTGTGTGTTTCTGTATCAGAACTGTTTTTGATCAAATAAAAACAGCCACGCCCACTTCTGAGCAGTGGTGTAATGACACGCCTGCTTTTTGAAGCAGTGGAAACGCAAATGGTTGAGACTCAGATGATCTACGTTCAAACCTGACCAATGCCAAGCTGCCACTGTTGGGCCCCTGAGGAAGGCCCTTAACTCTCTCTGCTTCAGGGGTGCCTGCACTCTAAGCCAAACTTCATAAACTTCATAATAGAGGTATGTAGACATTTCGAATTATATACAGTGTATGTTGTGTGTTTGACTGTATGATTATATACAGTGTATGTTGTGTGTTTGATTGTATGATGATATACAGTGTATGTTGTGTGTTTGACTGTATGATTATATACAGTGTATGTTGTTATGTTGTGTTTTGATTGTATGATTATATACAGTGTATGTTGTGTGTTTGATTGTATATGATGATATACAGTGTATGTTGTGTGTTTGATTGTATGATGATATACAGTGTATGCTTTGTATGTTTGTCATGTTTTGTGTTCTACTGTATGATTATATACAGTGTATGTTGTGTGTTTGACTGTATGATTATATACAGTGTATGTTGTGTGTTTGATTGTATGATTATATACAGTGTATGTTGTGTGTTTGATTGTATGATTATATACAGTACAGTGTATGTTGGTGTGTTTGTGTTGTGTGTGTTCTACTTGTATGATTATATACGTGGATGTTGTGTTTTGTGTGTTTTGATTGTATAATTATATACAGTGCAATGTTGTGTGTTTGATTGTATGAATATATACAGTGTATGTCGTGTGTTTGATTGTATGATTATATACAGTGTAGGTTGTGTGTTCTATTGTATGATTATATACAGTCTATGTTGTGTGTGTTGATGTATGAATATATACAGTCTATGGTTTTGTGTTCTATTGTATGATTATATACAGTCTATGTTTTTGTGTTCTATTGTATGATTATATACAGTCTATGTTGTGTGTTTGATTGTATGATTATATACAGTCTATGTTTTGTGTTCTATTGTATGATTATATACAGTCTATGTTTTGTGTTCTATTGTATGATTATATACAGTGTATGTTGTGTGTTTGATTGTATGATTATATACAGTGTAGGTTGTGTGTTTGATTGTATGATTATATACAGTGTTGTGTGTGTTTGATTGTATTGATTATACAGTGTATGTTATGTGTGTTATGTGTATGATATAACAGTGTATGTTTTGTGTTCTATTGTATGATTATATACAGTGTAGGTTGTGTGTTTGATTGTATGATTATATACAGTGTATGTTGTGTGTTTGATTGTATGATTATATACAGTGTATGTTGTGTGTGTTCTGATTGTATGATTATATACAGTGTATGTTGGTGTGGTTTGATTGTATGAATATATACAGTTGTATGTTGTGTGTTCTTTTGTATATGATATATACAGTGTATTGTTTGTGTTCTATGTTGTATGATTATATACAGTCTATGTTTTGTGTTCTATTGTATGATTATATACAGTCTATGTTTTGTGTTCTATTGTATGATTATATACAGTCTATGTTTTGTGTTCTATTGTATGATTATATACAGTCTATGTTTTGTGTACTGTATATGTTACAGGTTGTTGATTCGAATATAGTTTAATTTTAAACACAACTTCATCACATAAATCATTTGTCCTTTAAACGTTCTTAAGAGTCCAGTGATGATGAGTATGATAATGAATCCTTATCTGATCTGATCTGATCTGATGGTGTCACTGACCTGTTCTCCCGGTCGTAGATTAGGTAAGTCGCAGTAAACGAGTGCCTCCAGATCTGTCAAAGGACACAAGAGTGCATATTACGCAAGTGTGAACGCTGACAACAGCAAAACTCCACACGGATCATTAACGAGCTCAACACTGCACCTTTGTGTAGTTGGTCAGCAAACAAACGAACTTGCGATCAGCTGAGACCAAGTAGTCGAAGGCTTTAAAGAAGTCCTGCGATACAAAAACACACACACACACACACTTTTAACACACTTTTACCTTGTATATACACCCCATATCAAAATGTACATTCAATTCTCTCGCATTCACACCAAGTGTTCATTTGTTGTATCTTACGAGTGTCGCTTCCATAAACTTCTCTCCTTTTTCTGAAGACACGTTGAACAGCAGGAGCGCTTCCTCTCGCGTGCTGTGCAGGTACTCGTGATCTGTGAGGGAAGTCGAGCAAACAATCAGAAATCAGTCCGTCTGGTGTCTGTCACACGTGGTGGCGGAGTCATTTGTCTAAAATTCGATTAACAGCAAAGCAAAAAATCTGTATTATTAAAATAAAGTGAATAAATATACAACAGCTCGAAGACCCCAAACAAGAACTTTACAGAACAGATGGAGACCATGCCAGAGATTAGATTTTGGGCCACACTGTTGCTCTGTAACTAGCTTGTTCCTTCAGTTCCTTTGTCCTGTCCTGTACCCACTGCTGATTACCGGGATCTATGGGCGGACTGGCCATCTGGCAAACAGGACATTTTCCTGCTGGTATGTGTTAAGCTGATACAACTCAGAATGTTTCTGTCTGATTGGCCAATAAAACTCTTATCAGTCCATTCTTTAATGAGTTAATGAGTGTTTGCGGAGGTCTGGTGTATTTGTCAAATAAGTCGGTGTATTTTTTTCCAGACAGTCATTAAATCAGCAGTCCATTGGTTCTTTTCTTAATTGACAATGAGTTGAACAAATCACAACCGTAAGCCCCCTCAACTGGGCTTTGTGCAAGTGTGCAGCGTCGGTGTGTATCTGTCAAAATATTCAGAAAGGGATGGAGAAGAAACGCAAGGGAGGTGCAGAGAAATTGTTCTTTCGGACAGACGCTGTGCAAAGACGGAGGGTATTTGTGATTGTACAGTATGTAGTGGGACTGGGGACATCATGCTGTCGCTGATGTTTGTCCCAGTCCAGTCCTGCCTGGATCAGGTTTGTTTACTAAACCAGATTCTGGGAGATACGAATTTACTTGGTCTTCACTTGCTTCACCCGCATCTGAGATGGTATTTTCCACCAGCCTCTGGTGAACATCTCTTGTTGGCATGGCCTGTCCAGATACCTTATTAATGATTGATATATCAATATATAATTTTTAAACCAAACAATATTTTTTTATAAACTTAATACTAGATTTGTTCTTTGATTAGCTTAGCAAAACCCTAGCTATGCACATGCAACAAGCTTTGCTAATTACTTCCTGGTATCATTTTTCATTCTAATGTATAAATGAGAGCAGACCATGCTTAGAAGATGTTGCTTTGACATTGTTGAGCCTTGAACATTCAGGGTCTTGAGAACAAGATAAGCCTCACATGTGTTAAGTCGGTATATTTGTGTGTGTGTATATTTGTGTGTGTGTGTGTTTTGGATTCCTCACCAGAGATCCAGCGCATGTTAAATGATCTGGGTCTGATGCTGCTGTTGAAGTAGTCATTAAGGGTGAAGGCCCGCTTTGAATCTTCTGTCTTTGTCTCTGCTGAACCACACACACACACACACACATACACACACACACACACGTCACTTTTTGATTTAACTGTAACACATGTCCTTGATATTTATTTTTTTAACCCTTAATCAGTGTGTAAAGGAATGTCTTCATGGGAAACTCTGTTGGGTCGGGGCTGAGTGAGTCTAGGGTCAAAGGTCAGTGTTCACACCGTGAATTGACTGCTTGATGAATAACTTTGGGTTTTGCTGAAATGTGTGAAAAGAAACGAGGGAACAGGAGTTGAGTTTAGATACAGTTTATAAAGCAACGGCGTGGTTTTATAGACATGAAAGTGTCTGGAAGGCTGATGTTTCCCTCAGTAAAGTTCTGGAGGTTTTAAACGTACCATTAAGATAGATAGCCGTCGGTACAGCGATCAGAGTGACCACCACCACTGCCCCCAGGACCCCCAGCAGGATTTTCCCCACGTGCTGAAATAAACACACTCATTAACGTCAGCATGAACACATACACTTTCCTCAGAGCCGCACAAACAGACTGAAAAACAGCTTCTGTCCTGTGGCTGTTTCTGCACTGAACAGCTGATATACAGTATTAATTACTACCGCACTGCCACTTCTGTACTTTGCACCACCTATCATTATGCATCTTTGCACAATCTATAACCATCTATTGTTACACCTCTATATTCTATCCATATACCTCTGTACATTATTTACCCCCACCTCCGTAATTATCACCCCCATACCCTATTTATTACACTGATATTTACTGTAAATAAGCCACTTATGCACTTCTGGTTAGATGCTATAACTGCATTTCATTGGCTCTGTACACGTACCTGTCACAATGACAATAAAGTTGAATCTAATCTAATACACTTCAGGATCCGAGTGACAAGCCACAAAGATTTTCCCACAATCAATCAGGTGTGTTGTTGTAGATTGATTGTGGGACAGGAAGTGTCAGTCTCTCTGAAGCGTCTGCTCTTCTGTTATTCATCACACATTAACCAGGATCACTAATTCAAACGATCTCACGCCAAACACACACACACCACACACTCTTATGCAGTAATAACCAGTGCTAATATCACACAGCTAAATGAATGAAACGCTGATTAAACCTGAATGCACAATAACAGAAAACACTTCAGGACATTTAATCCCACACCACTAGAGGTTGTGTTCTCTAGACTCTCTGCCATGCTCAGTGCAGCTATAATCTCCAAAATCTCAACCTCTTTATAAAGAAAAGAGAGAGAGAGAGAGAGAGGAGAGGAGATAGAGAGAGAGAGAGAGAGAGAGAGAGACAGAGAGAAAGAGAGAGGGAGAGACAAAGAGAGTGAGAGGGAGAGAGAGAGAGAGAGAAAGACTGAGAGGGAGGAGAGAAAAAGAGAAACAGAGAGAGAGAGAGAGAGAGAGAGAGAGAGAGAGAAAGAAAGAGAGAGAGAGGCAGAGAGAGCGAGACCAGACAGGACAGAGAGAGAGAGAGACAAAAGAGAGACAGAGAGGAAGAGAGAGAGAGAGACAGAAGATAGATAGATAGATAGATAGATAGATAGATAGATAGATAGATAGATAGATAGATAGATAGATAGATAGATAGATAGATCACAACCAATCAGTGATCCCGTTATCTGCCCTCACACTGCTTTGTCCTTTCTGTTATCTCTCTTTATGGACTTATTCACAGTAATAAAACATCAGATATGTGTGTGTGTGTGGGGGGGGGGGGTTAATGTGTGTGTGTGCGTGTGTTTCCTTTTCTGAGATTCTACTTTTTGAATATTTAATTCTATTATTCAGAATATTTTTTTTAAATTTTGATCAGATAATTTGATGCACAAACATTCCAAAGATTAGAACCATTTAATAAATTATGCAAATTCGTTTTTTTGAGGTCACATGGTGACATTTAAAGCATAAAGTGACACACACACACACACACACACACGCACTAGAAGCCTATAATATAGGACACTTCTTGGATGCGCCCTTGGCAACTAAAAGCAGCGCGCGCCTTAACCAAGCTTATAAAAAAGTGCTGCATGCACCGATACTGACCATTTCCGGTCGCGCGGGAGTAACGCTCAGTTTCCACTGTTGCTCGGTAACGCTTCTGATTCCCCGAGTCCGGTCCCGCGCGCGCCGAGTCTGTGTGCGCCGAGTCAATCAGATAGTAACGCAAGTGGAGGAGATCCGTTGATGAGAGGGTTTTTTTCTTTCTGTGTGTGTTAATGATTAACTCCGCGTGGACTGTAAAGACCGAACAACAAAATCACGACGGATTAAAGTTCGTCTTAAAAGAAAAGAAACAAAACTAAAGGCTAAGCAGCGCAGGCGCGCGCTCTGCGAACACGTGAATGAGGAAAGTTCAGGAGTAGTTTTGAAAGTTGTGACATGCTTTATCCGCAACTTCCTGTTCTAACGTAAAAATACACACACTCTTTCTCTTTTACACACACACGCACACAAACACACACACTGGCTTGAACGAGGTGCGTATTTTTTGTGCATGTGCGCGCATTTTTTAAGTGATCCACGCGCGTATCTGATAGTCGATGATAGCTGCGCACCACTGACTGTACACGCACGAGCCTGCCAGCTAACAGAGAACGTTTCCACAAGAGATCGGCTCACAGGTCGGGGTGTTCCTTCCTTCCTTAGAACATCACCAAAAATAACGTTCCACCAACGGTAAGCAAACCGGACATTTAATCCAACTGAGCAGTTGAATGTTAGGGGCCTTGCTCAGGGGCCCCGCAGTACAGGGAATTTGACCACTTACAATCTTCCGATTAGCAGTCCAACACTAAAACTACCACATACCGCAAAGTATAACAAGAACAACAACAATAATAATAACAATAATAATAATAATTCACTGAGGGAAGTCCAACAGCTGCCCCTTGGGGGGGGGGGTAAACATCTGTCAAACATCTGTCACACAGCGATCTAAAGTATGGGTTCACCTGAGAAGTGATTAGCGATGTTTCTGTACTGTAACCGAACAGAGAGATGAACGAGGAACTGAGCTGAGGATCAACACTCAGAATGAAACCCCCTCATTACTGTTAACACACACGCTGACCGGTGTGTCCACCGATAAACGCCACCTGAACGGTTAATATTATTATATATCTCTATTATCTACTATAGATATTATATTGATCATTGATTAAAAGTGTGAGGAACCGAACAGGAAATGCAGGCGTGTAGCTATGAATTTAGATTCCTGGAGAAATTTCGAGGATTCTTCAGCTTTTGTAGCTCCAACAGAACCAGTGTTTTACACCGAAATGTGTCTTTAATTCTGTTCTGTGGTGACATCACTGGTTTACTGGACGAGTGTCTCCTTTCTCATCACAGAGTCTCTCTCCTCCTGTCTTTCTTTCTCTCTCTCTCTCTCTCTCTCTTCTCTCTCTCTCTTTTTTCTGTCTCTGTCTCTCTCTCCTCAGTTTTTCTTTGTCTCTCTGTCCCTCTGTCTGTCTCTCTCTTTGTCTCTCTCTCCCTGTCTATATTTTTTCTCTCTCTCTCCCTCTATCTCTCTTCTTACACAACGAAAACACATGTCCATCGTCCATCTCTCGCCTCATCTCTCTCCCCTCCCCTCTCCTCTCTCCCCTCTCTCTCTCTCTCTCTCTCTCTCTCTCTCTCTCTCTCCTCTCCTCTCTCTCTCTCTCTCTCTCTCCCTCTCTCCCTCCCTCTCTTTCTCCCTCCCTCTCTCTCTCTCTCTCTCTCTACTCTCTCTCTCTTTCTCTCGACTCTCTCTCTCTCTTCTCTCTCTCTCTCTTCTCTTGATCTCTCCCTCTCTTTCTCCCTCTCTCTCTCTCTCTCTCTCTCCTTCTCCTCTCTCTTCTCCCTCTCTCTCTCCCTCTCTCTCCCTCTCTCTCTCCCTCTCTCTTTTCCCTCTCTCTCTCTCTCTCTCTCCTCTCTCTCTCTTCTCTCTCTCTCTCTCTCCCTCCTCTTTCTCCCTCTCCCTCTCTCTCCCTCTCTCTCCCTCTCTCTCTCTCTCTCTCTCCATCTCCTCTCTCTCCTCTCTCTCTCTCTCTATGTCTCTCTCTGTCTATCTTTCTCTCTCTCTCTCTCTCTCCCTCTCTCTCTCTCTCCCTCTCTCTCTCTGTCTCTCTCTCTGTCTATCTCTCTCTCTCTCTCTCTCTCTCTCTCTCCCTCCCTGTGTGCTGCTGTATTGTATATAATTAGACTGTAAGAAATCATCTGTGCACTGAATTAGACTTTGTGACGCTTCAGTTTTCCAAAAAGATGTAATAACACAGCTGACGCCGGTCATTACGGATCACTTTAACAGTCACTAAAGCACTTTCAGGAGAGTGAGAGTGTGTCACCGCGACCGGCTCGTCCAATCAGATAAGTGGTTATAAAGCCGGATGGAGCTGGATGCGTCCGGTTTGAGGTGTTGTCTTTTACTCTAGACGCCTCTTCACCACTCGTTTATACGGTTATGCTAACGAGGAAACGGATTAACACACCGTTCGCTCGAAAGATAAAAAAACTACTTAAAGGTTGATGGAAAGTTTCGTTGGGTTTTGGACTTTAGCAGTCGTGTAAATTAGTCATGAAACCGGAAGTCACAGTTACTCCGAAACGTGTTATTTAAGTGTTTAGCTCCTCCTTCTTTTATCCCAGGGGGCGGGACTATAACTGGAGACTTTCTCGAGTCATTTCGAAGTAATAAAAACTGATTCAGGGGCAGAGCCTGGGGTAAAAAATGAATTAGGGGCGACGTATAAGAGTTGTTTTTTTTTGTTAGAAGTGCGCCCTCTTGTGACCATCATGCACTCCTACACCCATATATTAATCAAAAATAGTTTATATGTAAGTACTAAAAGTGCCCTTTTTTTTGTTGATTTGGGTGCGTTTGGGGTCGGGGGTGCAAATCTACAATCTTGTCCAGGGCGCCACCAGAACCCTGGCCAGCCCAGACAGTGGGGTTTGGTGTGCTTGTGCTAACCTTAAGAAAATAACGCTGTGCTGTTCTGTACACCGTTTTTATAAACAGTGTAGGTGTTTAGGTTTATTGTTAGGGTTTAGATTTAGGGTTAAGGTTTATGGTTAGGGTTAAGATTTGGGGTTAGGGGTTGGGTCTCAGGTTTATAGTTAGGGTTTAGGATTAGGGGTTAGAGTTAGGGTTAAGATTTAGGGTTAGAGTTAGGGTTTAGGTTTCTGGTTAGGGTTAAGATTTAGAGTTAGTGTTAGAGTTAGAGTTTAAGTTTCTGGTTTAGATTTAGGGTTAGGGGTTTGGAATAAAGTTAGGGTTTAGGGTTATGGATAGGATTTTGGCTAAGGGGATAGGGTTTAGGGTTAGCACACACATACACACACACACCATAGAGTTTTGTGTTACAGTACACTTTTCTCAATAAATGATTATATGTTGTTATTAATCTGTGATATTTTTTACTTATTGTCAACGTGGTGAGTATCAGTTAGCACCAGGGGGCAAAGCTGCCAGTGCTGTGAAAGGTGTAACATGTTTTGTGAAGCTGTTTTAAAGCCGCTGACTGGAAAACATCCTGAAGCAGACAGGTGTTAGCTGTTATTTTCCTCTCTGAGAGTGAATTAAGTCAATCGGATGTAGAAATCGGGTCCCATCAAAGGAAAGATTGGCGACTAAAAGCCTGTTAAAAGCTCAACAAATAAACATTTGCTGTCTTTAACGACTGTGTTGGTGTCCATCTTCTCTAGAGCGGACTTCCTTTCAAACATCCCTCTCTCTCTCTCTCTCTCACTTTCTGTGTGCTGTTTAATGCATCGTGCCCATGAAAGCAGAACTGAACCCGGGGCCGGTGCGTCCAGTCCGTGTTCAAGGTGCCATCACAAACACCTTTATGGAGTGTTGGCAGACGGCGCTGGGTGTGGATTCTTGCTCTTATTGCCGGTTTTGCTGAACACGCAAACAGCCTCATGACTGCCGGGGAGGGGGGGGGGGGTGGTTGGAGGTCACCATCACGGCTACATCAGGCCTTACAACACTCTAACGACTCTCTGAACCTGTGGACTATCGGACGAGTTTAATAGTCTGTTTAAGGAAGAACCCTTTTCACTCCTGATTACATCTCATTAAAACTCTCTCTCTCTCTCTCTCTCTCTCACACACACACACACACTCTGTCTGTCTCCCTCACTGACCATTATTGCCATGTCACTAAAAAATACACAAATATATACACGTGTATATATATATATATATATATATATATATATATTCTAATTTAGTTTAAATTAAACTATACAATCTGCTATGGAATAAACCTATTGGTTTATCTGGTTTAGAGGAGAACTGAGGCTGGTTTCTCCCAGGGTTTTTCTCTCCATCCTGTTACTGATGGAGTTTTTGGTGCCGCCGTCACCTCTGACTTAGTCGGGAATTTTTAATTCATAAATATCAATCAAATTAAATTGTTTAACGATGTCTTCTCTGATGTGATTCTGTAAAGCTGCCTGGAAACAACCTCGCTTGTTAAAAGCGCTACTACATAAATAAAGGAACCTTGACTATATAATTATATAGCTGATTTTTTTAAACATAAAAAACATATGATTTTATATATATATATAATTTTATTTTAATTTACTAATTTAAAAATCAGTCTGTGCCATATAATTAAATCATCTTGTAGACGGAAAGGTGGAGTAAAGGTGTTATTCCCGGTTCTTCCACTAGGCGGCAAAAAAGAGCGGTAAATTCCGCAACATGTGGTAATTTCTAAAACTATACACTTTCATACACAAACTCTTTAACTGTCTGTTTGCAGATATTATTGTTACACACTTATTTTTTTATCATGTTCATGTTTTTTCTTAATTTTTAAACAAATACAATAACTACACAATCCAAGCATTAGCAAGTTCCTGCTCATGTTACTGAAGCTGTTATATGAACATGTTAACAGAGTTTAGAAAAAGCTCAACACACAGAATGTTTGGGCAAAAAAATGGCTTTTAATATTTTTTATGATATTAACACACAGTTCTCGAGTGGTTCGGTCGTCTCCTCAGAGTTCGCTCTTCGTCTTCTTCTTCACCGCTCTGTAGATGTGAACGTCTTTCTGTGGATCGTAGTGAACCTGCTGCACTGTAAACTTATCTCCCAGCATGCTCAGGAAGCGCTCGTCTCGCTCGTAACGGATTCTGCACGCCAGCAGGACCTCCGTGGTTTCCGAGCTCAGGTGTTCCAGGGTGCTCAACAGAGCCGAGAAGGTTTCCTCCAGGTAAACGATGTCGGCTCCCAGGATGAGGTCGTAGCTGCCGGCCGGATAGCGCGCTAATCCTTCCCCCCACGTGAGCTCGGAAACCCGCACTGCTCCCTGCAGGTGCGGAGGAACGTTCTGTTTCACGTTAGACTCTAAGATCGGTAGGGCCGCACTCCGGTCGGTGATCGTTACATCAGCTCCTGGAGGAAACACAGGAAGTGTCTGTTACATCGATATCACACTTCTGTATATTCCAACCATATTTACTCTGTAAATACTCTATCCTACTTCACACTCACTGGCCACTTTATTAGGTCCACCTTACTAGTACCGGTCGTCTTCACCACATCCAGATGCCTAAATGCTCTGAGTTGCTGCCATGTGATTGGCTGATGAACAGATGTACCTTATAAGGTGACCGGTGAGGGTATATACACCATATACCCTTATAATATACCCTCATTTATAGACACTGTATATTACAACCTCAGACCCGTATTTAATTAGCACACTGCTATTTACTGTAAATAAGAGACTGATCCACTTCTGCTTAGACCCCAACTGCATTTCACAAGGACAATAAAGCCGAATCTAATCTAATCTCACCATAATCTAAACCTAAATCTAACACTAATCTAACCCTATTCTAATTTACCAATCCTAATTTAATCTAATCTAACCCTAATCTAATCTAATACTAATCTAATCTAACTATAATCTAATCCAACCCTGATCTAACCCTAATCTAATCTAATAATAATCTAATCCAACCCTGATCTAACCCTAATCTAATCTAATACTAATCTAACCTAACTACAATCTAATCCAACCCTGATCTAACCCTAATCTAATCTAACCCTAATCTAACCTAATTATAATCTAATCCAACCCTGATTCAACCCTAAATTAAACATAAACTAACCTAACCCTAATCCTAATCTAATCTAATCTAATTTTTGAAAGTGACTTGTTAATGAAACATTGCCTTTGTTTACTCTGTACGAGATCAACAATAACTGATAATTATTTTTCTCCTGCAGTCCTTGATCACATGACACCATGACACTAATAACACTAATAATGGAATAATAATGAATAATAACGAATATTAATGAATAATAATGAATATGTATCTGGCACCGAGCAGTGCAGTGACGATGCCCACCAGTCCGGTACCAGCGCCGAGTTCGATGGCGGTTCTGTTCTTCAGCTCCACGTGACCGAGTTCCAGGTACACACACATCACCACCGCCTGACACACGAGCAACACATCAACTGTTACAGGTCAATCCAAAAGAATCGTCCGGGTGAATCGGTTCATCTCTAAAACTCCTGACTCACCGCGTCCCACACGACAGCGGCCACGCCCCCTCCTTTCCAGTCCTGAGCCAATCGGATGCGGCGCTCGGCGAAGCGGAAGTCAGCGGAAGACGAGTGGAGTTTGGACAGAGACAGCAGGATGTTTTCATTATAGGGCACCAACGCCATGCTGAGAAACACATAATTACAGTTTATTACATATATAAAATATACAATTAACAATTCAGCTCGAGACACCCGAGCTCACGCGCCATAACTAATGATAATCATCCTAATCATCTTATTAATGACATCATACCTGAACTAACTGACTAGCACGTCTTAAACTCACTGATGAAATAACTGACATAAAGCACTTTAAATAAACATTATTAATTAAAACAAACATTGTTATTATATTGCTATTTAATACATACAGGCAGAAACAAGGCGAGCCGATTCAATCCGCGCGAGGAAAAATACAGGAAAAAAGATACGGGGCGTGTCCCAAATGTGCCTCCCAAATCACACGACTTACATTTATCTCATACAACTGAGCAGTTGGGGGTTAAGGCCCTTCCTCAGGGGCCCAACAGTGGCAATTTGGTGGTGCTGGAAATCAAACCCGGATCTTTTAGCAGTCCTGTTAAAAAAAAAAAAAGGCTTTATCGAGGAATGAACACACACCGGATTTATTCCTTATTCACATCTCATTCATTAAATCTACATTCCACTGCTTTCTGACTGCTCTGGAGTAAGGGTGAGTATAGTAAGAATAAAACTGTTCGATTAACTGATTTTACTGAAAGACTCCCAGAACCCGGAAGTGAATTAGTTTTTCGTTACAGAACCACCCAGTTTGTCGCGGAAATTATACGTCACGCCGAACAAAATAAAACCGAGAAAATAAAATAACAACTACAACTTAGTTTTTTTTTTTATACCCGCGCGTTGATGAAATATTGTTACTTAAACATTTTAGTCGCCTTACATTTATAAACAAAATCCGAGACAATGAGCTTTAAAAAACAAAAAAAGTTGTCGGAGGATTTGTGGTGGTGACGTCACATTCACGTAACCGTGTTGTAGTTCATTCTAGAACCATATATATATATATATATATATATATATATATATATATTATATATATATATATATATATATATATATATATATATATATATACACACACAACACACACACACACACACACACACACACACACACACACACACATACATACATACATACATACATATAAGCCTGTTGGTGTTTTTGTCTCTTTTAATCTATATTCTCAGAATCATGTGCACAATAATCTGCTGGAGAACTTTGATCATCATAAGTAAGTAAGAGTCTAAAAATAAACGTTGAAATAACCCAGTGTGTGTGTGTGTGTATTAAAAGCACTCATGAAGTTGAGAATTATCAAAGGTGTGTGTTTGTGTGTTTAGTGTTAGTGGTTTTTCCGGTGTCTCTGTTAGCTGTTTGCTCACCTCATAGTACAGGTAAACGACCCGGCGACACTCACCTGCAACCAGTCATGTCCAGAGGACGTTGTGGTTCAATGGATGCTGTCAAAGAGACCGGGGGTTCTACTTGTGAGTAAATGTAGGAAGGGGGTGTGTGACGAAGGTGAAGGTTTCAAGAACCGAACCAAACCTGGTCAGGGAGACTCATCCCTTCAGCTGAAACCCTGTAGTGTACTCCGGACCGAGGCTGGTACACCTGCTACTGTAACCACTCCCAGCTGTGCACATTTCACCTGGAAGTAGTGTGTAAGTTCATAAATGGAGTACAGAGGGTTCCCTGAGTTATTCCCTGAGTTATTCTGAATGAGTTGATTTATATCATTATTGGTTCACAGCCCCCAGACCGGAGAGTGTTCGTGTCGGAGGGAATGTGACTCTTCTCTGCTACGCTGACACACACAAGAACATCAGGGACAATGACATCATCGTTCAATGGGAAAAAGATGGTCAACTTGTCGTGAGGCTTGAAAAGTGTAAGATGGGCTATGGTTCAGGGTTCAAAGGTCGTGCATTCATTTCACTGAGCCAGTATAAAGCTGGAGATTTGTCCCTGACACTTCAGAATGTCCAGAAGTCTGACAGGGGGCTATATCGCTGCAGCCACAGGCACGAGGAACCGGGAGAACCAGAAGCAATCAGTCTCAGTGTTGTTGGTAAATCTTCCTCCATCATTCATTCTTATAGACATGCACAGCTAATGCTATCAGTAGTTATTCACTATTTACCAATAAATATTGGAAACAACCGACATTGATTACTTGTTGCATAAGAATCTGTAGATGATTTGATTAGAAATGTGAACGTATTTCTTGCAGATCCTGCGGAATCTGCAGCAGCGGCTCAGTCCACATGTCCATGCTACATATGGTTTCTTCTGCCGTTTACGCTTATTGTTGTTTCGGACTTTTATACACACTCTGTATAGGAATATTACGATGCTGTAAAAAGGAAAACTGTACCAGACTGCGGAACATTTCATTGTTGAATTAGCATTAGCTTGGTGTAAACCCTAGTTTTGAAGCACATTTGCTGTACGTACACGGCAACGTTTATTTTTGAGCATTTTGCAAAGGAAAAAAAATGTAACTGAGGTTGCAACTCGCAAAACTGGTAGCACTTCTGATCAGACCGAGCCAAAGTGGAAAGAGCAGTGTGAACAGATCGACGCTGCAAACGTAGGCATGTGTGTTTGATGGCAGCAGATTCTGCACCTTACAATTAAAGGAACATGGAGAAATGGTTTATTTCTTCCGGTTGTAAAAAGGCGTCTCCGGTTTGCTCATTAGAGACAAACGCACACTTTTCACTGTTACTGCATTCTGTTTAAAGCTGAAAACAAATAAAAAGAGAGTAGGTTTACTCCGGGTTCTCCGGTTTCCTCCCACAGTCCAAAAACATCTATGTTAGATTGACTGGTGATTCTAAATTGCCCATAAGAGTGTGTGTGTGTGTGTGTGTGTGTGGCCCTGTGATGGACTGGTGACCTGTCCAGGGTGTCCCCAGCCTGTCTTTCACCCTTTCAGAGACGGTTGGGATAGACTCCAGCAGATCCCTGTGACCCCGAATTAGGGAATAAGCGGCTATAGAAGATAAATGAATGAATGAATAAATAGATGAATGAAATAAAGTTTATTCCACCTTTGGGCATTTTTTTCCCGGTTTACAAGCTGTCTATTTATTGGATTTTATTAAAATTCTATTGATTATAATAGAATTTTAACTCTTTATGTGAATGACTGTTTATTGTATGATATAAATTTAATGAGCTAATAAAAATATTTAATTCTCTGTGGATGAATGATGTGATAATTGACTCTTTATTATTTGTTAAATACTGATGATCTGATCATGTAGGTAGCGGACGCCTTCATCCAGAGCATTTGACGTTTATTAATTAAGGGTTAAGGGCTGGCAGCTTGGTGGTACAACATTTTAACCACTGCACTTTCGCAAATTTAGCTTTTTTATGCATAGTGAAGACTGAGAAAGCGTCTACTTGGTGCAATACCTACACCAACACTAGGGGGCAGTAAAGCACCATGCCACACTGTGTCTGAAACAGATATCATTTTTTACAGTCGTATGTTTTTTTTAGGTTTGGAAGCTAAAAGAAAAGTCACATGTTTATGATTAAAGTTTTATAAATAAAATTCAACTTTAAAACTTAAATAAACTTATTTTAAGTGGAAATTCATGAATGATTAAATGTGCTGGGCAGTTTGGTGGCACTGTTTCCCCACAGCCAGAATGTCCCGGGTTCCCCTGCAGGGGTCTTTCTGTGTGGAGTGTGTATGTTCTCCCTGTGTGTGTGTGTGTGTGTGTGTGTGTGTGTTTACTCCGGGTTCTCCGGTTTCCTCCCATAGTCCAAAAACATGTATGTTTGGTTAATTGGTGATTCTAAATTGCCCATAGGAGTCTGTGTGTGTGTGTGTGGCCCCGTGATGGACTGGTGACCTGTCCAGGATGTCCCCCTCCGGTCTTTCGCTCTTTCAGAGACGGCTGGGATGGACTCCAGCAGATCCCCGTGGCTATAGAAGATAAATGAATGAAATGTTCTAAATTCGTATGTTTTAACATCAAATTCCTTTTTTTTTTTCGTTAATATTTTTCAGTATAATGTTAAAAACGACGTTTGTTTATACTATAAATATAAACCAGGTTTTTAGCATTAGAGCTAACTGATGCTGGCTTTATTTGATTTTCCCACCTCTCCTACAGCAGATCATCGGGATGCAGAAAATATCGATGGGATAAAATATATAAAATCCACAAGAAAATAACCAACGTTAGGTTAAAGATGTAAAGTGTGTGAAAGTGTGTTTAGGATCAGGATCAGCGCGCGTGCGGGGGGGGTGGTGGTTAAAGTTTATTCGGTGATCAGGTGTATAACAATATTTGTGTGATAGATGAGTCAGTGTGTGTTGGTACACGGTGATGTTGCGGAAAACAGGTAAGATGTGGTGAGTTTTGACTGCTATAACCTTCCAAACGTACACAACGACAAGTTAAAGCATGTTGGCAATTTGCATAAATTACAGATTTTAGTTTTAATATTTAAACACAAGATGAGGACAAAAAATAAAAATCATAGGTCAGAGATTTTATTTAGTATTTCGAACACTGCTTTGATTAAACACTGGCTGTCCCTCATTACGGCTTGCCTCTCGCGCTAATCTGCTACATCACACGAGTGTTTGCTAGCTGAAGAAATGTTTCCCGGAAGCGTGTTGCTAACTAGCGCGATTAGCCGAATTGCTAGCTAGCTCACTAGTACACTTTTAATAAAGTTAGGGTTCTGCTAAGACAGCAGAAAGCTAGCATAGGGAATCAGTGGTATATTCTGATTAGCTGACTTGCTAACAAGTCGGCTTGCTAATGAGCTAGCTTAGTAGCTAGTAATTTTGTAGCTGTTACCACATATTTACGATGATTTCCACAGGAACGACCACTATGTATAAATATTTACAATAATTAGTAAGATATTTTAGTGTCAACAACGAAGGGAAGTCAGCAAGCCTGTTTAAGATTAGCAAGCTCAGTGCTAGCATTTGCGCTCGCCTGAGAGTTTCAGATCTTTTATTAGCGCGCTTAAGTTTAGCACAATGTCGAAACAAAAATGGCAGATAAAGTTTTTTTTTTTACTTCATTGTCATAATCATATCTGATTTGGAAAAACGTTACAGTTATAAAACACTGGCCAAAAGTTCTCGAAGCTTTCGGGTTAGAAGTTATTATTACGGCGGCTAGTTTATGAGAGTTCCTGAAGGCGTCCATGTTTTTCTTAAACTGTAGCTTAAAGAAAGGGAAAAACATTTACGCAGTAATCAGATTTGGTAATTAGAGTCACTGGCTTTCGGTTTAGAGGCACAACTGCTTCGCTAACTAGTACCCCAGTGGGCATAAACATCATCCAGGGAATCACGACTCTCCGTCTCACTGCCTCTTTCTCAAACCTTTAGCGACTCACTGAGGCTGATACTCTGTCGAGATGTTAGTATAGCAGAAAGAATCCAATAAGTTTTGCTCTGCTAACAGTTTAACACAAGTTTTTTTTTTGGTTCCTCACAAATAATGCAATCCCATAATTCTTTTATGGAGTCACTTGGGTGTAAAATCGCTTTCTTTTCGCCTTGAAACCCTGACCGTTCTTGCTAATGCTGCGTAAGCTCATGGTGTCGACGCAGAGCAAATTAACCTCGACGTATAGGTCTTATAAGGCTTCATGGCCGCACACCACGTGGAGGATTAGAATAGATTTTAAACATTTTAAGCTTTTTGAGTAAATATGGTGAGTGTGTGTGTTCTCTCTTCAGAAGCTACCATTTCAGTTTGGGATTCGGATAAATGTTTGGCTAATTTTGTCACTGCAATGTCATCATGGTCAGATCCAGAAAGCGCGTTGTAACGACAGGGCTTTAAGCGGCGATAACTAAAGTTTTGGCACCCTTGCTCAAAATCATCTCACAATATAAGACAAATGTAGCTCGTTGTGTTAAAGTAGAGAAAAGACAATTTTACGTGCTAGCATCATGCTGCACGTTTTGACCCTGCTGGCTTTCCGTACGAGGTCACTGCGTCATGGAGGGGATGCTGCGGGATCGTTTCATCACCAGCCGAACCTCCACGTCCGGTAAAGTGTCCTTTTTGCTCTGCGTACAGCCTTCATCCGCCACGGCCATATGCAGGTCGAAGCGCAGAGACACGGATTTCTTCCTTAGCTTCGGATTCCCTTGGAAAAAGGACCCCTCCCACTGTTTGATCACTTTATCGATCTTCTCCGTTCTAAATCAAACAGACAGGAAGTCACATTTACCTCACAGCCAATCAGCTAGGACAGATTTGAGTTTTGCGTTTCTAACCTACCTGACAATGTGTACAAATATTTATTTATGCTATCTCCAATTTGACGCCATGCTAGTAAGCACAGACGGCATTACTCGGTGTAAGCACCTAATACATTCATGTTTTCACAACAAATAATAACCATGCTAATGATGCTAACACATGCACTGCTTCATAAAAAGCATGTTTGAATAATTTATTTTCCATATATTATTAAACGTGTTTGAAATGTTAGTATTCTAGCTAATTGTTTGATTTGCATGATTGTGTGTGTGCAATAAAACCTTTTTTAACATTCTGTAGAATTCTACTGTTATTTAATATCAATATGGAGTGATATCAGTGTGTGTGTGTGTGTGTGTGTGTGTGTGTGTGTGTGTGTGTTTCCTTACTCGACTCTTCCGTGCCCCTCTGCGCTCTCCCTCACTACGTTTCCTTCCACAATCTCCTGAGTCTTTATCGTGCTAATTTCCCCATTTTTTCTCTCTATGGGCTCTGACACACACACACACACACACACACACACACATAAAACTTAGCTAATACCATATAACAGAATATGGATAAGAATCTTTGCGTGTTTGTTGTAAGGACCTGTGGAAATGATGAGGCTGCCTTGCTGGTGAAAAGCTGAGCTCTGATTGGTTGGCATCTCGTTCGGTTCGCTTTCCCTCTCGAAGCCGTTACACATTCCGTTCTGCTGACTCAAAGCTTTCCAGGGCTTCAGTTTCGGTGGCTGAGCGTCCACACTCAAAAACCTGTCCAGAGGATCAAAATTACGCCAGTATGAACTAGCATTGTTTATTCTTAGACTAACAGGTTGTCACAGGAGTATTTGGATTTTTAAACCTCATAAGTCTTCATTATGGTCAAATTAGGTAGCTTCAATAATTTCTAAAGGTCCATCAGATCTTAGGTCTGTGATTGACTGATGCTGCTTTGATTGACAGCGATTGTCCCTCCCGTACACAAACCATGACCAGTTTTTATTGAAACTATTTCTTTAATTGTTGCACACACGTGCTCTTCACCTGCCCTCCTCATGCTCCAGCAATCTCCTGTAGGTGGCGATCTCTCTCTCCAGCCTCATCTTGGTGTTGAGCAGCTGGTTGTGGTGTTGTTTCTGAGTCGCAAGACCTTCACGCACATTGTCCAGCTCAGCCTCCAGCTCACACACCGAGCGTGACAGATCCCGCAGCTGCAGCGAGTACTGACGCTGGGTGTGTTTTAAAGAGCTCTGCAGGCTGCGCTCCTGTAACACGAACACACTACATATTAATCCATCCTATAATTTTACAATGTGTGTACGTGTGTGTGTGTGTGTGTGTGTGTGTGTGTATGCTTACAACAGCATGTAGAGACTGGACCTCCACCTGCAAACTGTGCCACTGCTTTCGGACATCAGTAAGCTCCGCCCTCGCCTTTCGCAAGGCCTCATCCCCACGACTCACCTGCACACACACACACACACACACACACACACTGCATATAACAGCTTCGCCGTTGTAAGTCTATCACAGCACTGCGTTTATATATTAAACATCAGTGTACAAATGTTTTCAGCATGTTGAGTCTGTGGCGGCCATGTTTGTATGTTGTGGTGTATTGTGGGAAGTGAAGTTCCTACTGCAGATGCTACACATAAACCCAACACTTTACTTATTATTTTTTTATTTAGTGTGTGTATCCTGTGAAGCAGGAAGTGACTGGGAATAATCGACTGAGCCCGTTGTCAAGACAACCGGTGATCAGACAGACTGGATACTGAGGGACAGCCAAAGGATATAAGTATCTCAGACAGTCCATGCTGGAGGCTTGACATGGCCTGCTGCCAGGTTCTTGTATTGGTACTTAAATCAGCCTGAGAGATGCTGAGTGTGTGTGCATGTGTGTGTGGTGGTGTAAAATGGCATCAAACTAATAACAACAGTGTAAGAACAGTGATGACTGGGGCATAAATTTAAATCTTAGCAATCATGGTTTCAATAGGCTCCTTTCACCACACACGCACACACACACACACACACACACACACACACATCTGCAGTGCTGAGAGGGACACTGTATTGTATTAGTTACATTATATATATATAGATATATATATATATATATTAATATGTGAAGAGGTAGTACGAGAAAGATGGATAGATAAAGAGAGTGAGGTGGGGTGATAGAGAGAATGTGCGAGAGAATGACTGAGCGATATATTCGTGGTGTCTCTGTACCTGTGGAGGGTGGTCTCCGTTTGGACTGGGTGTGTCCGTCCTGGGCCTGGCGTCCGCTGTAGGCCTGATGCCTGGGGCTCGATTAATGAGTGCACCTGAACCGAGGTCACCGTTTGCTTGGCCAAAACGCCGGAGCTCCATTCCTCTGCCATCCTCCCCTACTGCTGCCTGCTGCTGCTGCACAAACAACTCCCTCTGATGGGGGGGGAGAGAGAGAGAGAGAGAGAGAGAGAGAGAGAGAGAGAGAGGAAGGGAGGGGAGAAGAATGAGGGAGTGAGAGAGATTTATGGGGAAAGAAAATAACAAAGTCAAAGTGTATTTCTTATTATTAACAACACTGTTACATTATCGAGAGAGAGAGAGAGAGAGATAGAGAGAGACAGAGAGACAGAGAGAGACGGAGAGAGAGGGATGAAGAGAGAGAGACGGAAAAAGAGAGACTCAGTTAGTCAGCAAAAGCAGGATGTTTTGAAGGGTCAAAGGGGAAACTCTGCACATGATGAGAATAAATCCTTTACACACACACACACACACCTCCTGCTTTTGCGCAGTGTTTGCTGCATGGTGTGTAATTGCAGTGTGGATGTGTGTAAGTGATCCTCCAGCAGTGTGTTGGCCCCCTGCAGGTTCATCCTCTCCTCGCTTAGCTGCACTATCAAATGCTCGAGTCGCAGACGCAGCTTCTGCTCTAGCTCGCATCTACACACACACACACACACAACACACACACACACACACACACACACACACACCTTTAAATATACCTACTCTATAATGCACGTGTGTGTGTGTGTGTGTGTATACCTCTCCTGTAGATGATCAATGATGGATTTAGCATGATCTGAACGCAGGGACAGCTCAGTGTTGTTCATTAGCATGTGGCTAATCTGAGAAGGTGATTGAAAACACACACACACACACACCACACACACACACACACACACAAGCAACAGAAATCAAACACCATTTCGAGCTTTGTATTTAAATAATATACGTTTGATTAACAAAATCTTTGATAAGCGAGGATCCACATGCCTGCATCCTGATTGGTGGACACCTACACAAACCGTGTGTGTCATTTTGTCTGATTCGATCAGATAAGTCAAATAGTAAGGTGGAAGGAGTGTGTAAACAAACGAGCAATTAAACAACAAGATTAATTAAACCTAATTTACATTTCTGATATTTAGCCAGTTTTGGACAGGTTTACAGATTAAATGAATGAAATGGACACTACATAGAATAAATTATTATTATAAAACTTTGTACACTTATCTACACTTCCTGGTTATAAACAGTCGTGTGTTCATACATCAGATTTGCGAAAGTTCTCTTTGAACTCGTTGGACTTGCCGGGATGTACCCTACATAACCGTAGTACATACTGTATTTTAGAAATATGTGATTTCGGATAAATCAGTTGACTGTACATGCTTGTGTGTGAACACCCGCATTACTGAAAACTTACCTAAGCCAATCGTCTTCTGTTATGTGTCCCCCCCCCCCCACACACACACACCAGAGAAAAGGCAGATGTCTTTATCCAGAGCAACTTACATTAACCCTATTTTTTATTCAACTGATCGGTTTAGGGCCTTGCTCCGGGGCCCAGCAGTGGCATCTTGGAAATTGAACCCCAATCCTGGAATCAGTAGTCCTTAAGCACCGAGCTACCACTTCCCTCTCTTTAAGGGATTTGTTCACATCAAACCAGAGGACAAACAGAGATTATCCATGCTAGCTTGTTCATACCCGCTAGTTTGCTCTTCAGCTTCAGGGAGCGTTCATAAACACACCCTTCTTGACTTTCACTTGCAAGTACAAGCGTAGCAAGAAATGAACATTTTTTAAAACAATGGCCCTGTTCCAATACCCACACCCTAAGGCAAGGATGTCTAAACTCGGTCCTGGAGGGTCGGGGTGTCCTGCAGAGTTTAGCTCCAACTTGCTTCAACGCACCTACTTGTAAGTTTCAAGTAAACCTAGCAAAACCTCGATTAGTGGGTTCAGGTGTGTTTGATTAGGGTTGGAGCTAAACTCTGCAGGACACCCCGACCCTCCAGGAATCAGGGGGCATGTCTTATTAATGCACAATTTGAACTTAAAGTTGAAATCATTTTTCCTCATCACGAGTGAGGAGAAGAAATAAATCCAGCGCCACCGCCTGGTAGTTTCACATAACTACAGGATGTCATGTTGAATTTAATGTTTTGGCTGGAAATGTTTTGCATAAACAAGTGTTTAAAGCAACGCTGTAACCAAACCTTTAAAACTAATAAACTAATGGTGTTGGTGGTGGTTAAAAAGCAGGACTGAGGATAACTTTATCACCAGATGGCAATTTTATTAATCCGAATCTGGAGCTTGGCATCACATGACTCTGGGTATGAGGCTGGGCCCTCTACCATATCCATTTCACACTGTTACTACTAATAAAACAGATCTCTGGGGCTCCAAAAAATAGTGGGCCCCTAAAATTACTCTACTGCCCCCCCCCCAGCGGTGCCCCTGCTCTGAATACCAGAAAATAAGCGTCCCACCTGATCCCGAAGCTCCTCCACTGTCCTGTCCTGCGAGCTCCAGTCTCTCTCCCATGGTGTCTTCCAGGCTGTGATCTGCTCCTGGAGGTTCAGGTTGATCTTCTGAAGCTGAGCTACATGTTTCAGGAAGCTGCTAAGCCTTTCGTTTAGGTCGCTCAGGACCTCCTGCTGCCCCTCACATACCTCCATCATACACTCGCTCGAGAACACAAACATCTGCGCGAGCAGCGGAATGGTCACGCCCAGCTCCTGTTTGCTGAGCAAATGTTTCGAGACAAACACTTAACCTGTCAAAGACTCTGGGGGAAACGAGGATAATAAGGATAATGAGGATGATGAGGATAATGAGGATAAGGATGTGAGGAAGAAGAATATGGGGGAAGTGTGTTAGTGAGGGACAAAGGCTTTGTGGTAGTTGAACATCACGAGTGGCTCTTAGGTTATTGTGACCACTGATCCTGGATTAGTGCCCTAAATTCTCTCTCTCTCTCTCTCTCTCTCTCACACACACACACACACACACACAAATACAGCTTTATTGCTCAATCAAGCATGAAGTTAAACACACCCAACAAAGTGTGACTCACCAGGATGAAAGTCCAATACTCTTGTATTTGGTGTGTGTATGTGTGTGTGTGTGTGTGTGTGTGTGAGAGAGAGAGAGAGAGAGAGAGAGAGAGAACATAAAACTGATAGAGGCCCGGTAATAACAGATAAATTATTTTATATTTTACATCAATTTGTACATCAACACACACACACACACACACACACACACACACACACACACACACACACAGCATTGATTATGAAAGCTAATACTTTTGTATGTAGGGGTGTGTGTGCATCCCCCCCCCCCCACTCCTGCGCTCTTCAGAAAAGTGTGAGACACTTTTGTTTATTTTTTCTGAGCGTGTGTTTTATAAAACCATTTGCTGGTATGTGTGTGTGTGTGTGTGTGTGTGTGTGTGTGATTGTGATCGATTTTATAATAGTTGTGTATTGTGTAATACGCATTAGCGTGTCAGGAACATGACCTGCAGCTAATTAGAATTATTTTTCAGTTAGTGGAAAAACCCCTCCGGCAAACTGCTTCCAAAGAACCGCTTTCATTTACTTTTCGTCCTGTTAGTGTAGCCGTGTTGCTACACACCTGAGACACACGCCTGTCTGTGTGCCGAATACACACCATGTGTGAAACAGTAAATCAGCAGCGCAGCATCAGGAAACCTTTCTGTTCTCATTAAAACATTCGCTGTGCCTTCAGGGGATTTCTGACATTCCGTCTGCATGAACTGCTCGATTACCGAGAAAACAAACATCGCTGAATTTTTATTTATGTGCTACACAGAATGTGTGACCGATTCATCGATTCATAATCGGATTTACTGATATTTATCCTGAAAAAAGTTTCGGAATATCAGATCCGATGTTCTATAGTGCCATCCTGTGGCGAATATTACGACACTGCATCAGAAAGAGAGACGAGTCTAAAAAAACCATTTCGAACCTTAGAATCTGTTTAAACGAATGTAGAAATACGTGTTGTGTTTGCTGGAACTCGAATACTTTATTTATTTCTCAAATAAAAATGCGCAATAACCTTTTTCTCTCTTTTTTCTTATTTTTTTAGGTCTATTTTACTTAAAAATGTGCAACTGGAAGCTTCAGCCACCAAAACAAATTCCTTGTAAATGCAAACCTATTAGACAATAAAATTCTTATTATTGGGTGAAAAAGAGAACTACAACATTAATAAATGTCGGTTCTGCTTATCGGTTATTATATAACATAGCAAATAATCGGTATCGATATCAGTCTAACTTTACTTTAAATGATGAGATTTTATACCGGCACAGAATCGGACTGTGGTCTAATCAACCGCTTAAACGGATAAAAAAAACAGCTTCGAGTGACACATAGGCTTTATAACGTTTCATAAACAGGGAATAAGTCCTGTGAAGTCCTGATCACTGACATAAAGCAGCTTCATTAATTGAATGTATGACTATTGGGAAGAGCCTCGCGATACGATACAAAGCGATATATCGCAATACGATACCCACTGAAATACCAAAAAAAATAGCCTAAAACACTACAAATACACAGCCGAAGGTGGCCTAATTTTTCCATCATGTTTGCTTGAGTTAATGGCTGTATTTGTTAGTGAGAACTACAGGTGCGGTGGAGGAAGTTGTTTGTGTAAAGGGCTTTGGTTCATGTTCATCTTCTGATTGTTTCATGTTTGTTACATTTACAGCATTTGGTAAACGCTGGTTGGACATTTTGGTTGGACATTTTTATTATAACCCTGAGGTCATTATGAAGGCTGTCCTCAGCGTCACTGTAACAGAAGATCATGGGTTTAATTCACTGCCCCATGCGGGGCCCCTGAGCACGAGGCCCTCAAAGGGATCAGTTTGATAGGTGATGAGATACGATTCTGCCGAATGACAGAAATGTGATTACGTCATTATTTTTGAATACTAACCATCTCATGCATTTTTCTGTTCTATAAAGTCATTATAAACTTACAAAATCCCTAAAGATGGCAGAAAAATGGCTCCTGGATTAAAGCACTGAAATGCGGTTAGAGGCGTAGCAGAGTTTTTTCTCGGTGTTACACGAAGAACAGGTGTAAATGGGCCGTAAATCTCAATGCTGACAGATCTGTTTATGTTGGCACCATCCACGGTATGCATAATGTTTATTCTACCTCAGTCCTGCAGCTGATCCCTTAAGGTGTTAACACACACACACACACACACACACACACACACACACACACACAAGCAAAAAAATAATAATACAGAAAAAAACACTTGCACGCTAAATGAGGTCTATGCCAGCTGATACACCCACCCACACACACCCTTTTGCACACTGCACTCTCTTTATCAGTCTGTCTGTCAGTCTGTCCAGAAGATCCCAGCCCCCCAAACGGGAGGGAAATGCAGCTTAGCCTGTTCACCCACCTTAACCTCTGAATTTAGAGGAACACCAAAGTATCACGTTAAGGTGCGCTAAACACAACAGCAGTCTCATAAGCATGGGGACGGCAAGAAAGAGATTCGAAACCACAACACATGTAAACGCTGTTCCTCATTCCCCCCTAAAGCCAAATCCTCCTTGTGAGCAACGTCTCAAGTGTGTGTGTGTGTGTGTGTGTGTGTTTGGACGTGCTTTAAAGCTTAAGAAGAAGTTTCGTGGTGGCTCAAATGGTTAAGGTGCTGAGTTGTTGAGCTGAAGAGCAGAAAGATTTGTGTTTAAGCCCCGCCACTGACAGCCTTGCCTGAAGTAGGACCCTTAACCCTTCCGGCTCCAGGGGGCGCTGTATCAGACGGGATGGGATGTGTGAAGAAAGAATTTTACTGTGCTGTAAAAAGTTTATGTGACAAATAAAGACATTTAAATGTCATGTCAAATAGTGACACTGTAAAGATTCATGTTCTCTCTCTCTCTCTCTCTCTCTCTCTCTCTCTCTCTCTTCTGTCAATCATGTCTGTTGTGTATGAGATCTCACTGATGTGAAGGGGGCTGACTAACTTTAGTTATATCTCTCGGTTAACTAGTTAGTTAGTTTGTTATTAGCCAGCTTGGCTAGCTCGGAACAAAGCTTTACGCGGTACATAAACTCTAAAAACTTAAACTAAGCTGTAATCATTTCTTTGGTAAGTTTGGTAAATTTCTATAATTGGGATGTGTTAGTATGGGTATTAAGAGGGGTATCAGTCGGGGTAAATCCACACTGAAGGACCGGCTACCAAATGCACCGCCCGCCACTGCTTTACTCCATCAAATAAATAAAAAAATTATTCATGTTTTCTCTGAAAAGCCACATTTAATAAAAAAAGTCGTCAGCCTCCATCAGTCCATCAGTCTAAACGAGTAGCTATAACTGGAAATCTATTTACTGTAAATGAAAGACTATTTTTTTCGCCAAACGTGTGACATTTATTTATTTCTTTTGAAATAAATGATTTTTTTTTGGATTATGGAATAAACCTTAAGCAGCTGTCCAGACTGTGATTTTAATGCCATTTTTAAATCAGTTGACTAACCTGGTTGGTCTTTCTTGACATATCAGTGTCAAAATGTCTATTAGTGGTTAAATGACCACACAAATAACAAAAACGAATGATTATTAACTTTTATTATCAAAAAAGAATTTTAACTAATATGACGTATTACTCCACACATTCAAGGGTTCTGCTTTACTGCATCGAAAACAAAAAAAAATGCGTTAAATGCTGAAGAAAGTCTTTAGTCTTAGAAAAAAAAATGAGTCACCAATTTTACATCTGAAAGACTGAATGACTTCACACTCTTCAGTTTCCTGCGTATCGTGGGATCTATACAGATGTGTGGTGTGTGTGTGTGTGTGTGCAGGCCAGCACATGTTGTAGATGAGCAAGGACAGTTGAAATGAAGAGAAGGTTCTGTACTCTATTCCTCTGGCCAAATGTTCCATGCTTCGATCATAATGCTTGAAAAGTGTCCCTATTGATGAAGCCACAGATGTGCAGCGCTTACAATGCCATCCCATAAGTCACCTACAAACGAGATGATCTAATATTATAATTGACAGATGACTGAAAAAACAATAGGTTCCACCACACAAATCTGTTTGTAAAAGAGTTCTTAAAATTTGCTTCTGCATAATTTCAATCCTCTCCAACAGCAAAAAGCTCAACTGAACATTTAGCCTGATGGAGACACCAGACTTTTAATCTTTATTTACTTATTCACGGATTCCTGCCCGCATGCTGTGTTCTACCATTTCCACGGCGTAAGTTATAGCAGTTATACTACAGAGCGAGCCCACTACCAGCAGACAGAAACACAGCCACCAAACGAGACAAATGCTATGGATTATTCCAGAATTATCTTGCCATGTCTGTTAGCCAGTAATACAACAGCAAATGTATTTACAGCTACCCGACAGCACATACACTCGACATCCGCCAACCCAACAAACGTTCCATTACTGCACAAACGAAGGAAACTCGACATATATGCATAAACTGCGCGGTATTACCTCCATTGGCTAAGTTAATATAGCCGATAAAATGTTAACTAAGCGATATTTCAGGGTAGCAACAGGCGCCATTTTGGAAAGTTGTTAGCTAACATACGGTGGCGTGACTGCAACAGTATTTAAACTGGCAGCCTGGGGTTGTTTAGAGCAATTACATGGTCAAGATTTCATTAACTTTCGCTAAATAGTTAACTCACCTGAATCTACCGGTTTTTTTCCAGCAGGTTGCAGGTGCAGCAGGTCGCTGTGGATGAGTTGGGAAAAATTGTCCACCTGATGATGATGTCCTTATAGTCAGTTTTTTTAGGATTGTTGAGGAAAAATTAAGAATATTGATTCGGAATGTGGATAATAATGTAATAATTAAGAATATTTTACAAATATAATTTATAGGTCAGATGTTAGTTTCCTGTTGTAAAATAAACGTGAATAATAAAAGCAGATTTAAGCGAAATTAATCGTTCGATTATTTAGTCATTTATTTGTTTTTGCGTCCAGCGAGTTATAGTCAGAGACCTTACTGAGGTAATACAGCTATTTATTACTGGTATATTTATTAAGGCACTGATTACATTATTATTGTCCTAGCTAGCCACGCGATAAAGTGTATGACGACGCGGCGACGCGACTTTCGACTGTCGTGAGAAATATACGGTGTGACATGCTGCAACTTCAAAGGGTTTCTATCAGACTTTGTTCTATGTATAGTTTGGATTTCTATTACAAATAAGCCAAAACAAAGGAGCGTTAAAAAGACAAAAGGAGGACAAATGTCCTTTGACTAGCGGTAGTGTAGTGGGACGATTATATTACAGATCCTGATTTAATGCATAAAAATAACACTGGCCATGTAGATGAAAGTTTGCTAGTGTGTACTGTGTATTTTATTAAATCGCAGGGCCGATCCCGTGGCACTTTGAAACCTGAATACCTGTGTGTGTGTGTGTGTGTGTGTGTGTGTGTGAGTCACAGAAAACACATCAAATGACCCGTTTGATGACGGGTGTGTCGCTTAGACGCCATAACGATTTTATGTCTGGGACATCTGACATGTGATCTTTAAAAATTTTGCAGGCTTTGGCACGACACACATATCTGTTGGATGCTAATCAGCATTAAGGACTAGCCGTGATTAGCATGTGTAGGTTTGACTGACTGTATAGTTTAGTACATATTTCACTCATTCATTTTGTGTAGGATGCTAATGCTAAATTAACACATCAGATATTTTTCTAATTTACACTACTTTACATTTTCTCTCACTGAACATATGAAAAGGTGGTCTAGCAACTAATGCTAAGTGTAAATAAAATGTCCTTTTATTCCTGTTGTTTATTTTCACTCATTTAGCCACAGAGCTGAGGTAAATGTTCATGTTCCCGATGCTGTTATTGTCGTTATGACAAACAACAAGGAGGAACGTTTAATTATTATAAAGTTTAGAGCAAAACCTTTTAATAGTTATGGTCATAGGAACAGTCGTAAAAGTATAACTCCAGTGTAGTTTCGGCTGTGCTGCCGAAATTTCTTCAGTTATTTTACCACCGATCAGTTATTTTACCACACTGAATAGTTCTGTCCTACTGTCACTGTCATAATGTCCAACTTTTAATAGCTACGTAGTTCTAGTTGAACAAGTTAGCTAGCATACACAGCGTTTTATCTTTTTTTTAACTTTTGTAAACTTCACAAGCAAGAATCCATTATTTTTGTAATCAATTAGCAGTTTCTTATTGTTATTGTGTCAGACTCATAGCTAAGTTATTTTATTAAAGTGACACTGTACATCCTGATCAGCTATAAGAATAAGCTACGGCTAGTACGCCATGTCATTTTTCTGTGGCCGTTATCATTTCTGAATTCTGCTACCGCTCCAAGCTGTGATACTGCAACAGCGTTGTTAATATGGCAGAACCCATGGAGAAAGGAGTTAGCCGTCAATGCTAAGTGGGAGTATTGTGTGATTTTTTTTTCAGTTTAAACCACAGATCTGAGGTAAATGTGGACATTCCTGATCATTTCATCCCATTTCGGACTTATGCTTTGTGGGGGTACGTAATAGCTAGCGTAAACAAGATGGTGGAACTGCTAATTATTAAACAAAACGATTTCGACTGAATTTTATTACTTTGGCACTCTGCTGTCGTGATAATCATCTGATTGTTTTTGCTGCGTCCTGACGAGAAAAATAGCGAGACAGGAAAATCCAGCGTGACGGCGAGTTTAACGATTATCTCCCTACATGTTTATCTTTCTTTCTCAGGTTCTTTATTTGGCTTTTTGCCCAGAGTAAAAGTGAATGCGTTAATTATGTTGCTTAACAAGAATCGTTTAAATGCTAACACTTTCCGCATTACTGCGGGCACTGGCATGTTAGCACCGCATGAGTGTTTCAGACAAGCTGAAAACACCGATACGCCCCACCCAGACACGCCCGTGCTTATCTAAGTAACTTGATGCAAACACGCGACAAAGTGGCATGCGGGTATGTCCCTCTGCACATTCTATGCATTCTCCCCTTCACCCTGACGGCGAGAAAACAATGCGGCGCTGTTCAGTACAGGAATAATTCGATAGATGAGATTTATGAGAACATGATGTTAAAGAAGATTCAGGAGAAACGTTGTTTCACTGTGTACTGCGTCTGCTATCTACGCTTGAAATGACGATAAAGCTTCTTGAACTTAAACTTGAAGCAGGTGAGAGATTATTCATTCATTCATCTGCTTATTCTTCTAATTCCCAGCATATATGGACCACACACACACACACACACACACACACACACTTTGGATTGTTGAGACTGTTTTTGGACTGTTGAAGAAAACCGGAGAACCCGAAGTAAACCCACACAAGCACATGGAGAACATGCAAAACTCCACACAGAAAGACCTCTGCAGGGGAATCGAACCCGGGACCTTCCTCTGTGAGGCAACAGTGCTGCCAGCATTTTACAATTAAATATTTGTATTTCTTCTCATTCTTAGTTTTAGTGAAAACCTCACAGCAATGAGACTCCACCAGGATGAATCAGGAAGGTCTGAAGACAGGCTTAAGAACACTGGGAGCTCGGAACAACATGTAGTGGATAAAGACAATGTGCACTGTGTTTCAGTCCAAGCAGGGACTCCAGCAGGACTAGCTATTACTAAAATTACTAAAAGAAGGTAGTACATATGCGAGGGCTTCCTAAAAGCTCCATCAGCAGCAAACATGTGGACGAATGAGAGGGGACGACAGTCTCTGGACATCTCCAAAATGAATGTCCATAAACCCTCCAGAACTGCTTCTTGACCTTATAAAAGGTGTGTCTGAGTCTCATATATGAGTTCAGATGAGCTTCCTGACATTCTTCTTCTGATTCAATGAGCAGCTTTACTTACTGTAGTTCAAAAATGTCTTCTAATTCCAGAAGCTGCTATAAGGTACGTATGCAGGAAGTTGGAAGACAATTAGCACACCAGTGAGTAACTCTTCATCATTACTCCGCCCGGTTACTCAGTGTCGCTCACAATGAAGTAGAGAAGATCGGGGGAAGAACTCCGGCTGGCTGTAGTGCACTGCGTACATAAGGGGTTAAAGGTCATCTTGAAGCTTCTGACAGTTCTCAGTGTGGATTTCTCTAGTGCTGTTTCAAAATGGTTTTAATCAGTGCAGTTAACCAGTGCCGCAGAAGCAAAGTATAATTACCCCGCTGCCCCCCAGGGATCCTCCACACTTTCTAAAGAGGTGTTAAGCTGGAAACAGATCAATCGGTGCATATGACAGATGTACAAAAAAAAAGATGTTATAATTACACCCTAAATCAGTGTAATTGCGTCTGGCGACTCCTGATGCTTCCAGGCAAAGACTTTATTAGAAAATTGTCCTGCTACAACCTAGTTTTAAAAAGCACCTGTTAGCCTATAGTACATTACAGACTTAGCAGACACCTAAACCCTGATTAATAAGCGGCTGTGAGAACAAGTACAAGGACTTATTAAGGATTCCCTTTTTTTTTGTCGAGGAAAGTGCTCAGGTAATCAAGGTGTGTCTCTGATTTACAGGCTTAGAGTCAGGCACTTAGGCGCCACTCCCAGTGATAGGTCTGAATTTCACTGTCCTCGTCTGGAATTTTCCATAAAGCGGTCAAAACCATTAAAATCCGAGATGCATGTATGGGAACCCCTGGTGTGTACTAGTGTGTGCAGTCACAAAGCGTGTTTCAGGAGTCTGAGATGAATCCATGTTGCAGGAAGTTGCAGAAACATAGACGGAGAACAGGCAAAAGGGTCAACACACACCATCCATAATAAACCGCGCAAACAAATCCGAATGCTATACAAAGACTCAAAAACCAAAGCCCGAGCAAAGATCAAGAACCGGCAGAACAGCCAGAACCCGAGAATGCTTAGTATGTCACATAGCAAAACAAAGTTCAGGAGGCTAGCTTATATAGCTAGTCAACCAGGAAGTGGCAAAGAAAGTATTACTGAGGCGTGAGTACTACGGTGGTGGCGCCCTCTGGTGGTGGGAGGGTGGAAGTGTGACAGCTTGTCTTATTGCCTGTTTAAAGTTTGTGAGGTTCTCCCCAAAACTGTCTGGGTTTCTTCTGGGTTCTGTGTTTCTTTCCTTATTTGTTAAGCAGTTGATGTATATAGTGTGTGTAATTGTGTTAAATCATTTTTTAATGCTTTATGTAGTCAAATGAAGAAAAGTAAGTGAAGGCTGAAGAGAAGTTTGTCTTCCCGAGATTGCATCATTAGTGAGAATTGCCAAAAGAGTGTGTGAATTTACTGAGAATTCCAATAAGAGCATGACGGCTTAGGGAAAATGAGCAGGAATGAGATGGGCTAATGCTAAAGCCCCAGAGGACATCTCTCAGAATTAATCAAAGATGGGTTGATAAGAAATATTTTGGCAGTGGTACTAAAAATGTCATAATTCCTTAAGGGTTAAAGAAACACACACACACACACACACACACACACCTTTGTTTAAAATGATGAAATGAAGCAACTGAACTTTTTCAGCTGAACTTTTCTCTGATCTTCAGCCAGAGCCGGGTTCACGAGCGGGAAGAGTGTTACTCAGATACTGTGCTTTACGTACAATACTCTCGTAAAAGTCTGTAATTAGGTGTTGTGTAGCACTCGCTCATTATTCTTTCAGCACTCTTTATATGAAGACTTGTTTGGAAATTATGATACCTGACTAAAATATAGTATCTGTTTCACCATTGAAACTGATGCTGCATCTGAAATAACATGCTGCTGGAGTAGATACTACATTAATGTTAGGTTATACTTACTGACCCTTAAAAAAGGATGTTCTATATGATACATTTACAGGTAGTAGAAGTGAAATTCCTTTACGAGGAAACTAAATTTACACTTGGAAAGTGACGCGTCGGTGTTTTTTCCCATTTTCACATATGACGACGCGTCTCTCCCGTGGACTCGTGGGGTAGTAATGTGTTCATGGTATGCGTACTTTAGAACCCAAGTGGGAGAAGTAGATCTTTCCCTTCTTTGCGTGCAAGAGATTCTTCACACACTATATAGTAGAGAAGTTTGCGAGTTCGGCCACAGACAAAGAAAACCTAATTCTATTAATGTTGGGACATTTTATAAAATATAAATCAAAACAATACAATGACCCGCAAATTCAGTTCAAAACATCACAAAGACAAAATATACAATGTTCCAGCTTGCAGATATTCACGTATTTGAAATGTGATTCCTGACACACGTTCCGAAAGATCTGAGGATTTTCACATCGTCTTTCCTTTCAGCAACACCCAGTAAGCGATGGGGATCTGAGGACACTGACGGTTGCAGCCTTTTATTTCCAAACACTTTATTCCCAGATTTCCAAAATGTTTATTTCCCAAACTTTTCCCACAATTCCTGCCTTGCATACTGTTATTTTAAATACTATATAACATGAAAGTATGTGATTTCGGACACAGCCAATAACTGAACCGTGCAGCACATACCCTGAATTCTCCTGTTTACACTTAATTATATCATTTCAAGATATTTAGGGTCTGTGCCCTTTTTGATGTTAGGGTGCAGGGGACGTCCTGATGATGTCGCTGAAAACTCTATCTGTCATACGGCCATGGAAACGTATAAACACGAGATTTTATACTGTTTTACTTTGTGGCCATTCTTCTGTGTCATTCATCCATCTATCTTCTTTATCTGCGTATTCCCTAATTCGGGGTCACAGGGATCTGCTGGAGTCTATCTCAGCCGTCTCTGAAGGGCGAAAGGCAGGTGGGGGACACCCTGGACAGGTCACCAATCCATCACAGGGCCACACACACACACTCCTATGGACAATTCAGAATCACCAGTCAGTCTAACATACACGTTTTTGGACTGTGGGAGGAAACCGGAGAACCCGGAGTAAAACCCACACAAGCACAGGGGAGAACATGCAAAACTCCACACGAAAAGACCCTTGCAGGGGAATCGAACCCGGAATCCTTCTGTTGTCACTTTAAAAGCAATTTTCCATTTTCCGAGCCAAAAGGCTGACAGGTCTAATGCCTGAGATATGTGCCCATCCTTGTTCGTTTGATAAAAATGCTGGTGCCACACCCAGGGTAATTGTTTTCTCAGAAGTGCAGTCCCTGTTCATGCCCCAGGCAGGTTGTGTCATACGAGATCAAAAGTATGATAATGGTTTCTCTTGCCCTTCGCTTGGATTTATACCCTTTGCTTACAAATCCCTCTGAGATTTATAGCAATGTCAGTCCTCTGCTGCTCTCCGAGCTCTATGTTCTGTCAGTAATAAAAGATTCCACACATGATGATGTAACATATTTACTCTTCAATAATAGCAGTATATCTTTTGCAATGCTTCAGTATACCAGCATCCTTTGCTCTAATTATGCTGGTAATCGTCGCCTTATAAAATCCTGGCCCTAGTAACCAACGCTTGTTTTCAAACAGAGTTCCACCAGGCAGTCTTCACAACCCTTCCCCAAGTGGTAGCTAATCTACGTTAATATTACAACAGCAGCTCATTGTATCACATAATTACAGCGATTATTTTGGATTTGTTAAACAGCCGCAGATTTTAGCTGCTGAAATAGTTCCAGATGTCTGATGAAATAGACGTCATGTTTAAACTAGTAGGTAGGATTGTTATTGGGAACATTCTGGGGGTTTTTTTTTTTTCTGGTTGCACAGTAAAACATTTCGCGATGATAATCACAGGACACAGATTGTAGAATAAATGTATTTATAACGTGAACATGATTGCTGGGTGACAAACAGGCTCAGTATGTTTTCTGTACACCTTCAGGAAGTGCGTTCTCTTTTCTGTCATCTCCTGCTAAAGTCAAAAGCGCAGAATCAATGACAGGATGACAGGATGAATGAAGATCATATATCCCAGTAACGATAAACACCGGGACCAGGTGTTCCTTTTGTATTTGTTTCAATAATATAACTGTCTCTAAACTGAAAAGTACTTAAAGTCGTAAATAAAATAACCTACCTCCCAGATCTGTGACTAAAAATTCCCAATCCCAATCCCATCAACCCCAACATGTTACCCTTGAACCCTTTACTCCCAACTCTTCCAGGTCCACTCTTTCCAGGTCATACGTTTCCAAGCACTTTATTCCCAGACTTGTTGTTTCTAAACCTTTCATTCCAAGAATATTTCCAAACACTTTAGTTTTTCAGACACTCCATTTTAAAGTCCTATATTTCCAAGACGCTTATTTCCCCCCAAAGCCGACAATTCCAGACAAATCACAGTTGTTTCTATATAGCGTTTTTGGACAATAAAGATTCTGTCAAAGAATCAAATAAGACAATATTAGACACACACTAAAACACTCAGTTCAGTTTCATTAATATCTGTAAACTAAAAGTCTCCAACTGAACAAATCACAGGCGAAAAACAAGCCGAGACTCCAGAATGGAGAGAAAAACCCTTGGGAGAAACCAGGTTCGGTCGAGAGGCCAGTTCTCCGCTGACCAGACAAACCAGCAGGTTCTTCTATACTGCGGTGAAGATTCTGGATTGTCTGGATGACCGTCTAGAAGACAAGATCATCACTGGAAAACTGCCACTGGGGTTTATTGTTTCTTATTGCCACCAACTGGACTGAATACAGACACGTTATTCTTCTAGATCCTTATTCCTATATCTTTAACTTTAACTTTATTGAGGCAATAAGCAATTGATCAAATGAATTATAGAAATGCCCCCCGTCTTCCTCATTCCCTTGTGGTGGTATACCATCACTCCTCTGTACCATTTATTCTCTTCACACAATGACATCATGAGCAAGTGCTCCTTCACACAGCATGATCCATTACATCATTCAGTGGAGATAAAGTTCACAATATTTCTATACACTCAGCATTCCTCACACATGTCACTCATAATACTGGGCCGAGCCATTATCCGGTCGAGGTGTGTGTAGTGTGTGTGTGTGTGTGTGTGTGTGTGTGTGTGTGTGTGCATATTTTCTGCATGAGGAGAGGAGAGAAAAATTAAGTAGGTTTATTTACAGACACTCCCGTCTTTTACTTTTTACCACACACACACACACACACACACACACACACACACACACTCTATACACCTCATCGGCTTTATATTTTATCTTGTGAAAATCCAACTTAATTGTGACGCGTGTTGTTTAGCAAAACAACTCAAAAGATGACCGGTAAAAACCATCCCATCCGGTGGCTCCCGCAGAGACCCTTTTCCCTCTCAGACACACCTGATCCCATTGATGTGCAACAGACTTGCGTTGATTAACTGCCTCTTCCTCGCTCGACTGGCCTGCGCCCTGATTACCTGCACGAAGCAACTTTTCCGTTTGAGTCATAGCTGAGAAGATAGCGTTGCAAAGCCGGTGAGAAAAATCACCCACGTTGCTGATGAGTCGGTTTAGCAATTTGTGGTAAAGTTCTGGTGTCAATTATGTAATTCACCGGATTCACTTTTAGCAAGATGACTAGTTCTTCCTCTTCCTCTTCCTTTTCCTCTTCCTCCTCATCCTCATCCTCTTGTTGTAAATGCAATTTATTTCCATTTTAATGCAAGTTTTTATTGATCATGTGATTTATATGGGTGAATTATTCCATCCATGGTAGTTTTTGTAATCTTTTGTAAGTCTTTCAGCTCCAAACCCTTTAAGTCATTATTTCATTATGATGAGCCGCTTATTTTTTTTCATAAATCTTGTGGCGCTGTTTGGTTTCGGACGTTTGACATATACAGTATGTTTTGTTTCCCTGCACATTCGCCTGTAATAAATTGACTGTAAAAACACGAGGCTTTGACCCAGTTGACCGGTGCGTGTGAGTCTCTCGCGGGTGCTCATTATTTTCACCTCGAGTTGATCCGAGATTTCGATGCTCTTCCATTTGAAAGGAGGACGCATGTGACGGTAGCCTAGCCAACATGCTGAGTGTTTTTATCCAGCCAGCAGCTGTGTAATGGCTTATCTCAGAATCTCAGGCTACACATCCAACCAGTTCTGCTAGCAAATAAGCGTTTCAGCTAGTTACTTTACGTTCCCACGGGGCAAACAATCCAAGTTCGGAAAAATTATGCAAACGACGCCACAAACTACTACTGGAATTCTGGGACAGAGTAGTTAACCGGTCATCTGCCCATTGCATCCATCAGGGGTTTTTTTCATGTTCTATTCTAGATGTTAGTCTGACTCTTTCTCCGGTCTTTTCATCTACATTCATTCCCTTATCCAGAGCGACTTACATTCATCTCCTTTTATACAGCAATTGGGGTTAAAGAACTTGCTCAGGGGCCCAGCGATGGAAGCTCGGTGGTGGTGGGAATCAAACCCTGATCTTCCAGTTAGCAGGCCAACACCTTAGGCACCTAGGCTACCACTTTTCCAGTTCTTCTGTGCAGGTTTTCTTCCAGATCGGTGACTGTGTGGTTTTGATCATTCAGTTCCGATAGTATTAACGAGATCAGACACTAATGTTGATGGTCTGGGCTTCAGTCGGGGTTCCATTAAACCCCACAGTCGGGTTGAGTGAGAATCAGGACTCTGTACAGGACATGAGAGTGCTTCCAAAACACGGCATGTCTTCATGGAGATCAGGGGCTTTGTGCACAGGGACATTGTCATGTGTTTGAGTCTCTTAGTCAAGTCGTCTTTCATTTATAAAGCGCTTTTTAATAATAGTAACAGAATCAAATAAAACGATATGAAACACACACTAAAACACTCAGTTTAGTTTAATTCCCCAAACAAACAAGTCAGAGGCCACAGCGGACGTCCAAACTCCACCAGTGACAGAATGGAGCAACAACGTTTGGAGATACCAGGTTCAGTCGGGGGTTCAGTTCCCCTCTGGGCAGATAAACCAGCTGGTTATTACATACTTCAGTAAAACATGTTGTGGTTTTGTCTGGGAGGTCGTGAAGACAAGATCATCACTGGAAAACTGCCACTGGGTCTTATTGTCTCTGTGCTGATCCACCAACTGGACTGGATACAGACTCTCTGGTGGCGACGGTGATTTCGGAATAAGAAAAAAAAATGGAAGTATTATTTTACTAAAGTACACTGTGTGTTAGTTCCAGTAAAGGACGAATAGAAAGCTACAACATACAAAGACTTTTTTCTAGGGACGTGTCCAAGAAACTAGAGTTGGATATAGAAAATGTACCAACATCTTCCAGCCAATCGAAATCAAGATACATCTAGATGAAGACACAGCGCACATTTTATGAGAAAAAACCCCCTCTCGCATGTTGTGTGTTGTTGAATGTTTCTGCTGTGGCAGGAGCCCAGCGTGGGACACAGGGTTATTTATTCGGATGAGTGTGTATAATGAAGTGAAGGTGTGCTGGAGGAAATGCACCCTGTAGTGTCCAAACCTGCAGAACACGAAGCTATTAAACTCATTAGAACTACATTACCATTAGCGCTGTTAATTTCATTCATTAAGGTGACATGTTGAGTGCAGCTGCAGGGCTTTGACCTGCTTTTATCCTCCCCCTGATCTGCATTCACTGGTGTTTGGCACAGCTTTTGGTCTCAGTGTGGTGACTTGAGTAGCTAATTGTTTTAAGGTGTGTTCAGTTTTTTTACTTACATACTGTACATGCTGACACTTTACATTTCGTTTCATTTCAATTTGTTTACTTTGTGAGAAAGTCTGGTTTTACGTTGCGTATTTTGTATGAATTATTTACACAAAATACATGCCTGTCTGTCTGTCTGTCTGTCTGTCTGTCAGTCTGCCCGAATATAAAAAAAGAGTCACATATTCGTTTCATTGGACGTCCATTGGCTTTGATTGCAGCACGTATTCGCTGTGGCACATTTTTTTAAAACACTTCCACAATTTCACACTGTCATTAATATTCCCGTCAACATTAAGATTTCCCGTTTCGCAATATTCCCGTCCCGTTGCATTAATATTCCCGTCCCGTTGCATTAATATTCCCGTCCCGTTGCATTAATATTCCCGTCCCGTTGCATAAATATTCCCGTCCCGTTGCATTAATATTCCCGTCCCGTTGCATTAATATTCCCGTCCCGTTGCATTAATATTCCCGTCCCGTTGCATTAATATTCCCGTCCCGTTGCATTAATATTCCCGTCCCGTTGCATTAATATTCCCGTTTGCATTAATATTCCGTTGCATTAATATTCCCGTCCAGTTGCATTAATATTTCTCAGTGTGGTTCAGGTTTGTACTCTGTAGTGGACAATCCATGTGGGAAATTGTCTCATGCTTTCTAAATCACCCTCACACAATTTAAGCTCAGAAATTCTGACAGTGTCGTCTTAGAATATTCCAAGAATATGGACAGAGTCTCTCAGACGTAATGATGGACAGAGTCTCTCAGACGTAATGATGGACAGAGTCTCTCAGACGTAATGATGGACAGAGTCTCTCAGACGTAATGATGGACAGAGTCTCTCAGACGTAATGATGGACAGAGTCTCTCAGACGTAATGATAGACAGGGTCTCTCAGACGTAATGATGGACAGCGTGAGTCTACAGAGTAATGATGGCCACTCCCAGGTCCTCTCAGAACTCTCGACGTAATGACAGATGTCTCAGACGTAATGATGGACAGAGTTCTCTCAGACGTAATGATGGACAGAGTCTCTCAGACGTCTCTCAGACGAATGATGACAGAGTCTCTCAGACGTAAAGATGGACAGAGTCTCTCAGACGTAATGATAGACAGAGTCTCTCAGACGTAATGATGGACAGAGTCTCTCAGACGTAAAGATGGACAGAGTCTCTCAGACGTAATGATGGACAGAGTCTCTCGGACGTAATGATGGACAAAGTCTTGCTAATCTCCTCATACTGCAGCCATTCCAACAGCAGGACTTGAGTCTGAGTGCTGAATTAACCCGTCTGCAGTCCAGATCTTTCACCTGTAGAAAACATCTGGCGCATCCTTAAACCAAAAAATACCATGAACTCTTCAGCAGCTGGGAGCCGGAATCAGACAAGAATGGAACCAAAACGTCTTCACGGTGTTTTAAAAAGAAGAGGAGATTCTACACCAGGATAAACACAGCCCGTCCCAACTGTTCTGAGACCTGCAGCAGGCATCACATTTAAAATGAGCTCATTTACTGGATAAACGTGTCAGATTTCTCAGTTTATTATTTTCCTCTGTTATCTGTGTTGATTTGGTGTGTTGGTGTTACTGTTTGTGTGTCCTGGTTGGAAAGCGAGTCAGCAGCCTGTATTGCTCCTCTTCCTGTACGGTATCATTACTGCACATTTTGCAGATCAAGCAAACACGAACCCGTCCATGTTTTTGTCCACGTGTCTGTGATGGAGTTGAGGCTGTGAAGCTGCTTGTTTTATGTACCTGTCAGATGTTGAGTTATGGCTTCAGACTGCAGGGAAGTCTCGGAGAAGATCACACTCACAGATGATCACACTCAGAGATGATCACACTCACAGAAGGTCACTCTCACAGAAGATCACACTCACAGAAGATCACTCTCACAGATGATCACACTCACACTCACACTCTCACAGATGATCACACTTACAGATGATCACACTTACAGATGATCACACTCAGATGATCACACTCAAGAAGATGACACTCACAGATCACACTCACACTCACACTCACAGATGATCACACTCACAGAAGATCACTCTCCACAGATGATCACACTCACAGATGATCACACTCACAGATGATGATCACACAGATGATCAACTCACACAGATGGTCACAACTCACAGATGATCACACTCACAGATCACACTCATCACTCTCACAGATGATCACACTCACAGATGATCACACTCACAGAAGATCACACTCACAGATCACACTCACAGATGATCACACTCACGATGATCACACTCACAGAAGATCACTCTCACAGATGATCACACTCACAGTGTGTTTCATTAGAAAAAGAATAAACCTGTTCGGATTCCTCTCTCACCTTAAGGTGTTTTCTTTAGCAGGATGAGTCATGAAACCTACAACGGAAATACGGAGCAGCATCTCTTTATCTCACTGTAGCTGTTCTAAAACACTGACACTGGAGACTCCTTCCTGATCTGATGAGCTGGAAAGCAGTTGCTATGGTGACGTGACGATGGCTTACTGTGAAGAGAATTCCTCCCGAGTCCGACACGAGCACGAAAAACCGCAGCTCCATGACTGATCTAACTGTTCTGCCCATTTTATTGTGTGTTGTGTGTGTGTGTGTGTGTGTGTGTGTGTGTGTGTGTGTGTGATCTAATTCGGAAACTGCTGTCCTTTTGTTGATTTTCATGTCTATTGTCACTGTGCACAACATTTTGTTTTACGTCTACGATGTCCGCTTTCCACCACAACGAAACTCCAAATCTCGTTTGTTTAGTTTCTTATTGAGACACTGAAGAAGACACAATGTGGCACTGATCTCCACAGGAAACGTCTCTTTTGTGAGCGTGTGTGTGTGTGTGTGTGTGTGTGTGTGTACTGATCGTATTGCAGATAAACTCTATTGCACCATTACACCTGTGTTTAATGTGCATCTTTTTTTCCTGTGTGTGTATGTATGTGTGTGTGTGTGTGTGTGTGTGTGTGTGTGTGTGTAAGCAGTGTATATCTCCAGGAGAAAACCCTTTTTTTTTATTACTTTATAAACAAAAATCTTTTGTTTAATAAATCTCGAAGCACATCTTGTGATGATGTCATCATTTGTGCACCTCGTCCCATCACATCACCGGACACACACCCTCTCCTGTCCTTAAACCGTCAGAACCTGCTGCCCCACAACATCCTTACCCACCCTGCTCCTGCAGTTATTCCTGCTCCTGCTCAGCCAGTCAGCGCCAGAAAAGACCCCGGGTTGCCAAATAGGTGATTAAAATGCAAGAATGTACAGCAATCAGTTGGGGGGGGGGGGGGGAATGGGGGGATATAAAATAAACCCAAAGTAAACTTTACCCTGCTTATACCATCATACAAAATACAACGTACAGAAATATTAAATATAAAAATAATAAAAACACATTGAAGTAATAACAGGTGATGTCTGGTACTGAAAATTTCAGGGGTCAGAAAGAGCCAACAAATTTTAGAAATGATGTTATAACCGATGGTGAAATATTGAAAAAAACCAACTGTAAAAGAATGCAATGCAATGCGTTTTTATTATTATTATTAATTAAGTCATCAAGATAATTAATCAAATAATCCAGCTATTTCTATTAATCGGGTTCAGATATAAAGGCTGTAATATTAATATTGTCCACTAGAGGGACCCGAAACTGAGAGGGTGAGAGGAATAAGTCATGAATTGAATTGCAACGATCCAATCACATAAGCCAAAAAACTTATAATAGTTTAAAATATATATAAAATTATATTTTATAATATCTAAATAATAAATAAAAATAAAATGTCAGGGTTTGGATGCGCCGCGAGAGGAATTTAAAACACGCCAATCAGAGCTCATCTTCAAATCACATGCTTTTTAAAATCCACACACACTCGTTTGTCTTACGCCGCACGCACACACACACACACACACACACCTCTAAAACGAAGAGTTTTTGTATTACTGTAGGCTAGATTTTTTAAATAAATGATATAAATGACTAAAAGTAGAAAAAAATACGACAATTTTCTTTATTTTGTTAAAACACCGAAATATATTTATATTATTGATCAAATGTTAAAGTAGACTTCTTCTTGGGGTGGGGTCAGATCTTGGGGTTAGTATCGGACACAACCCCCCGCCCACCCACACCCCCACGCACGCCCTTGTCACCCCGCCCTTGTCACCACTGGTAATAACTCGTGTCTTAACACAGTTTCGTTGCTCTCCTCCCCTCACCTCGCACACACACACACACACACACACACACACACACACCCCTCCCCCTGTTCCACACCTACGTGAACACGCCCTGGAGTAATCACCTCTCGTCCCAGACCCGTGCATGTGAAATTAGTTTACTCAGCCCCGCCCCCCTCCTGGAACACATAAATCGGATGCTGTGCGCTGTTGAGCATCACTCGTGAGCATCACTCTTCAGCGTGCGTTTCAGCTCTTCAATCCTCTCTAGTAGAAGAAGAAGATCCTTCAAGCCAAAGATGAGTTGTGCACCAGCGGTCGGTTTCTCCTCCTCGTCTCTGACGTCCCTGTGCTTGCCGAAGCGCGTCTCCAGTGTGCGCGCTCCCAGCGTGTACGGCGGCGCGGGTGGACGCAGCGTCCGAGTGTCGGGCCATCATCATGGCTCCCACTCACACCTGCTTGGGGGCGCATACTCACACCTGCTTGGGGGTTCCCACGTGCACCTGTCCGGTGGGGGGCACATCCACTTGTCCGGAGGGGGGCACCTCAACCTGGATGGAGTTTCGGTCAGCGAGAAGCTCACCATGCAGAACCTGAACGACCGCCTAGCCAACTATTTGGAGAAGGTGCGCGCGCTGGAGAAGGCCAATGCCATTCTCGAGCACAAGATCCGCGAGTGGTACGATTCACGCGTGCCCATCGTGACCGACTACAGCAAGTACTTGGCCATCATCTGCGACCTGCGCGACAAGGTGAGAAAAGTCACTTAACTAAAATTACAGCTCAAATATCATCCAGCTTTTTAAATAATAATCCAACAGGAAGTGACCTCTTTTATTGATAGAATAACATCCACATTATTCACCAACACATTAGCTATGACGTCACACAGTGTGACTGAACATCTTTTTTCCCCCCAAAACATTCAGAGAATTTAAATGTGCCGCAAAAAGCATGTTTTAATGTCTGACAAAAATACATTTTATTACAGAATAAATATTATTATTATTATTATTATTATTATTTCATTGTATTTAAGTCATAACCCCCCCCCCCCCCCCCCCCCCCCCCCCCCCCCCCCCCACCCCCCCCCACCCCCCCCCCCGTTCTCCTGTGCAGATCAAGTGCGCCAGCATGGACAACGCCAGGATCATCCTGCAGATTGACAACGCCAAGCTGGCTGCTGAGGACTTCAAACTCAAGTCAGTAGCTAAAAAAAAAAAATTAAATTATTGTTGCATGCAAAAAAGTTGGATTTATTAATTGTAAATACATTAATTAAGGAAATATTTATTATTTGGTATTATTGTTATTATTATCTTATTATTTGATCTGTTATCCGATATGTTCACTATGATCATCCAGAGCTATATAGATATTAATTAATTATATATCCATATACTTTACTCAATACATTGAAATATATTTTTTTCTTTTATGAAAGGTCATAATTCTTTAGTAATTCTTTAGTAATTCTTCTTTAGTAATAATTTATTTCAGGTATGAGAGTGAGCTGGCCCTGCGTCAGTCTGTGGAGGCTGATATCTGTGGCCTGCGGCGCGTCCACGATGAGCTCACCATGACCCGTGCAGAGCTGGAGGCTCAGATCGAAAGTCTGAAGGAGGAGCTGTGCTACCTGAAGAAGAACCATGAAGAGGTTAGAACGTTGATTTGCACACACACACACGTATGATGAGCATAACCTGTTATTGTCAGTGTGACATAACCTAAAAATATAGATTGAATGGAGTTGTTAATAATTAGAGGTAATTAAAGTTTCACTGAGGTTACACCGGCACTGAGGCGAGGCTTTTTAAGCACTCAGGCGTTTAGGATTACTTTGGAAAGGTGTGTCCACGACAGGAATCCCTTGAAATGCTACCACAGATCAGAGATCATAGAGAGCGACACAAATACATTCAAGTTATAGTCCGGACTACGCCCTTTTACATCACCAGCTGCCATCAGACAGCGCAGTTCTCAAGTTCTTTAGCATGTTACCACACTTGCTCATGCTAACATCATGTAAAGGAATCAGCTCTGTATTCGATTCTGTGACAGTGTTAGTGAGGGCGTCCCCAGAGTGTATTATGGGATCTATGGGGTCCTATGGGGTCCCCTGAGTGTATTATGGGGAAGTGGTGGCTCATGGTTAAGGTGTTGAACCACCAACCTGAAGATTGTGGGTTTGATTCCCAGCTCTACCAAGCCGCCACCTTTGAGCCCCTGAGCAAGGCCCTTAACCCCCCCTATTTGCTCAGTTGAATAAAAGAGATAAATGTAAGTCACTCTGGATAAGAACATCTGCCAAATGCTGCAAATGTAAATGTATTTTTTGGCCCCCTGTAGGAAATGGCGGCACTGCGTGCTCAGTTGGCCAGCAGCTGCGTGCATGTGGAGGTGGACGCTGCTCCTCAGCAGGACCTGAGTCACATCCTGTCTGAGATCCGCATGCAGTACGAGTGCATCGCTGACAAGAACCGGCGCGAGATGGAGGCCTGGTACAAGGACAAGGTGAGATAGGATCAATTACCAAAGCCAACAACAATCAACTCCTTCTCTTATTTATGGTGAACATAAACTTGTTTTCTCTTAACCTTTGACCTCTCTCTCTCTCTCTCTCTCTCTCTCTCTTCCTTTCTCTTTTTCCTTTTCTGTTAGTTTGACGACCTGAACAGGCAGATGAAGATGAACACTGAGACCATCGAGTGCCACCGCACCGAGATCAGCGACCTGAAGAGAACTCTGCAGGCGCTGCAAATCGAGCTGCAGTCTCAGCTTAGTCTGGTACACACACACACCCACACACACCCACATCACCATCTTCGATAAAATGTACAAGTTAATACATCACCAGTCGTAGCCCCGCCCACTCCTCCATCCCATCATCGCTTTCTCTTTCTCATTGTGCCCTTTGATTGGTTTAGAAATCGGCTCTGGAGGGCACGCTGCTGGAGACCGAGAACTGCTACAGCGTCCAGCTCGCCCAGCTGCAGGCGGTCATCAACAAACTGGAGGACGAGCTTGGTCAGATGCGCCTGGACATAGAGAGACAGTCGAACGAGTACAAGGTGCTGCTGGACATCAAGACCCGTCTGGAAATGGAGATCGCTGAATACAGACGCCTGCTGGACGGAGAGGACATCCAGTACGTTCCAGATTTTAATATCACATAATATCAAGATTTCGAAGAAGTCATCTAATGATATATATTACAAATAAACCAAAATAAATACATATATTTATTCTTATACATTTATTAAACTGTATTATTAAGTAAAATTGTTGTACAGTACAGTAAATACATACATACAATACATAGCTGCATTAATACATTCGAAGAAATATAAGAAATATTTGTCGTTTTTCAAAATAATTTTTTAACTATGCCTTGTTTTTCTTTATCTTGCAGGAGATGCCCAGTGCCGAAACCGCAACCTCCACCAAAAGGTAAGTACATTTAAAGCAGCTACTTTCTAAACGTTTAGATGATTACAGATTAATCTGGCAACCCAGTCTGGTGTGTTTTATGTGAATAGGAATGGAAACAGGTGTGTGTATGTGTTTGCGTGGCTTCTAACACACTTGTGTCTTTACACAGTTGAGCCCGTGGTGACTAAGCGTGTGCGCACCGTAGTGGAGGAAGTGATTGACGGCAAGGTTGTGTCCCGCACCGAGGACGTGGACGTGGAGGTCCTGAACAAAAAATAAGACTTCAGACACATCCTTACACTCAGGCCATTAATAAAGAGTGATAAATCACAAGTAATCCCTTTTAAAGAGTGTGATGATCTCTGTGGATTGTCAGCAACCGTGTCATCATCAGTACCTGTAAAAGAGAGAAACAATAAAGAATATTCCTGAGCATGAGTTCACTGTGTGTGTGTGTGTGTGTGTGTGTGTGTGGCCTTTTCTGTTTCAGAACCATATAACTGATTAAAAAGCACTGAATAATTTATACACAACTAAACAATACTCACTTTGTTATTTTTAGTGTAAATCACACGGGCAGCGCTGCTGATTCTGAAGGCAGATTCGCAGATGAGATTAACGTGGCAGCACATAGAAAAGTATGTCATGCTTTTTTATTTAATAAATACATTTATAATATTACATTTCAGTTTATAAAAAGGGGAAAGATCCACAAATGAATTAAGGCGGGTTGGGTCGGCACATGCTGATGACATCAGATGGTTATGATTGGTGGATTGAAATGTTGATCCAGGACCATAAAATGATGTTAATAATTCAGCACTTTGGCAAAAACATGTCCACTAAAAAACTTGACATGACAAATTTGATCATTTATTCATCTTCTATATCTGATTATTCCCTAATTCGGGGTCACAGGGATCTGAAAGGGTGAAAGGCAGGAGGGGGACACCCTGGACAGGTCTCCAAATTCTAACCCATAGATATTTGTTTCTATCAGTATCTTTTCCACTGTATTATCAGGCAGTAGTGTTCTTTCAGAGGGCGGCCTCCATAGAGTTGCAGCCCACCTCCACCGGTAGATGTTATTTCTTGTGTTAACTCCTGAGGATAAGACCTTATTTAAGCTCATGTGCCTCCTCCATCATCTCTTCCCAGGCCACTCTTAATTCCAGCAGCAACAGCTGCATGGGAAGTGGTGGTTCATGGTTAAGGTGTTGGACGACCAACCCGAAGATTGTGGGTTTGATTCCCAGCTCTACCAAGCCATCACTGTTGGGCCCCTAAGCAAGGCCCTTAACCCCCAATTTGCTCAGTTGTATAAAAGAGATGAATGCAAGTCACTCTGGATAAAAACATCTGCCAAATGCTGTAAATGTAAATCTATGAATGCTTGGAACATCTGGACCAACAAGCAAGATCTGGTCTGACACTAGGGTTTTATATTTCCTGTGGGAATGTGATTCACTTCTTTAGATCTTCCTTCTTCCCCCAGTCATTTGCTGAGGCCAGGACTCCACCTCGACTCCTCTGTCCTGCTACAGTACAATCTCCTGTCCTGACACACTAATTAAAGTGGTGAACAATAAGTTGTTGTACTTCGTAGACAGAACAAATTATAAATGTAATTCTGGTCTTTCTACAGTCCAGATCACATGTCATGTCAGGGCCTTTTCTCTCGCACCGCCCCCCAAAACACGCCCCCCATAACCCCGCCCCCTGTGTGCATCCAGCTGCCAGGTTTGTTTTTCCCACAAAACATCTTCAAAGTGTGATGTATTATTTAAATTGAAGTATTGAATCACTTAATACCAATAAATACCCTATAACCCTAACCCTCATCACTGTTATGTGCACTCACTGGGAGCAGACTTGGTGTTCAGGTGGGAACCATGGAAGACAGGGAAGAAATGTGTGCTTGGTGATTGTGTGTGTGGGGCGGCATCACAATCCTGAGCTAGAACACCAACAAACGAGCCAAAATCTCTTCTGCTGTTTTAAACCCCCAAAAATAAAACCAACCAAAATTCTCATCACACACAAAAGGAACTCAAAAGTCTTTTCTGAAATCTTTTCCCCTTATTTCTTTCTTTCTTTCTTTTCTGAAACATTCTTTCATAGTTTTCCTTTTCTTTTTTTAAACTCTCCTGTTTTCCTTCTTATTTCTTTTCTTTTTTCTGAGACTTTTCTCTCATTTCTTTTCTGAGATTTTTTTCTTATTTCCTTTTCTTTCGTTTTTCTGAGACTCTTTTTGTTCTTATTTTCTTAAAATTTTATTTCTTTTATTTCTTTTATTTTCTTTACAGCCTGTACCAGAGTTGCACCCCAAACCTGGTGCTACCTAAATGTCCGCACTCCGAGCGCGCGGTTCTTTGCTCTTTTATAGGCGCGCGATCAGGTGCATTGCATTCCGCTGATTAGGCAGCATGGCGGCGTTGCCCGGCAACCGCGCTCTGTTGTGACCGCGCTCGCGCCTGACTGAGAAGCTCTCCGCGAATTAGCCTGTCCGGAAGTCCGTGACGTCACAACCACATTATTGACCTGATTGTTGTGGAATGTCGGGTTTGTTAATTAGTAGTCACTTTATTTTATTCGGTTAAAAAAATCAGATGGTATATAAGATATACTCTCAGTCCAGTCTTTCTATCTGAGTGTTAAAGCATAGGCTACCCTCTCCATAATATAATACCAACCCTGGTAGACTTGGTAAAGGTGGTGGTAGCCACTTTATTGTAATTGTTTTCTTATAATTTACTCATTTGCCATTTTACTCACAGTTTGTGTGCCAACAGTTTTTTCCCCTCATGAACGTCTGTCAGTGTTACAAAATTTCAGTGTTACTTCTTATACGACAACCATCAGACCAAGAACTGATAAGACCGCTGAACCTGACGACACAGTTAATTCCACAACTTAAAACCACCTCGGTAATACGGGGAAATGTGTCCGGGGGACAGAACAGAAGAGAAAGTTATTATAGTCATGGGCAAAATGGCCGCTACTGTTTGCTGATAGCTATTGTTTAGCGAGAGTCACAGATTGATAGACGTCCAACACTTGTGTGTGGTTTTGATACGTCATTGGTGTCGTACACTTTGACAACTGAGATCCTACAGTGTGACATGGAGATCATGTTTGTACAGTCTGACAAGCAACAACTGCAAAGAACTATTAAAAATGACACACTGTAATAACACAACAGCTTTACTTGCTACTGTTAATATTCTAAACAAGTATTTGTTTGGAAAATCACTGGAAATCAGACGCAGGTACCCAAAAAACGCAGGTACCTGGACAGGTATGTATTTTATATTAATATTGATTAACAGAAGTGCAGCTCATAAAAATGTGAAAATGATTTGCTTTTTCAAAACCCCAAACCTGTGCCAACATTTGGGTCTGTAACCATTTTGCCTAATCTGAGCAGGTGTGGGAAAAAAAACTTAGCCACCCCGTCTACAGAATCTTTCTCCAGAAAATACGTCTCATGTCCTTTTCCACTCCTGTAGAGAAAGTTTGGGGTTACCTTCCTGCTACCATCTCTCCTTTATATACAGCTTAGAGACAACATTTCTACAGATATCTGATTAATAGACTAAAAAAAATGTTACAGCGCATCTTCTGCTTTCTCAAATACATTTCCTATAGCATGGTCCTCTAGCCCATAATTTTCTTTAAGCATCTGAAAGCCCTAAACTTGTTCATAAATGTCTCAAAGACCTTTTAGAAACTGTTCCGTTTTTTGGGAACAAATGTAGCATCATAGGCACATCAGCATTTTGAGATACAAAGCCAGCCTAAACAAACAAAAAAACCTAAGCAGCTGCTTGGAGCCCTCTTGGCCACCAGGGGGCCGCCTAAGCATACATGAAATGACTGATGTTTTTTTCTATTTCTATCTATCTATCTATCTATCTATCTATCTATCTATCTATCTATCTATCTATCTATCTATCTATCTATCTATCTATCTCTCTATCTATCTATCTATCTCTCTGTCTGTCTGTCTGTCTGTCTGTCTATCTGTCTATCTATCTATCTGTCTGTCTGTCTGTCTGTCTGTCTATCTATCTATCTATCTATCTATCTATCTATCTATCTATCTATCTATCTATCTATCTATCTATCTATCTATCTATCTCTGTCTCTGTCTGTCCTGTCTGTCTATCTATCTATCTATCTATCTATCTATCTATCTATCTATCTATCTATCTATCTATCTATCTATCTGTCTGTCTGTCTGTCTGTCTGTCTGTCTGTCTGTCTGTCTGTCTGCCTATCTATCTAT
>VCAZ01000332.1:72500-117500 GCA_005784505.1 Bagarius yarrelli
CCCTGCTCTCACTACAGATCACAGTGTCATCTGCAAACATCATTGTCCAGGGAGATTCCTGTCTGACCTCGTACACTCTCCTCACTTGTAAGCATTTTTCCATCTTCATAATTAATAAAACTAACCTGCTGCACATCCTTCCCATCTCTTTCCCTCTGCCTTGCTAACCTGTACAAGTCCCTTTCTCCTTCTCTAAGTGTCTAACCTAGTGTACAACCCATCATATGCTTCTGCTTGGCCTTATCCACTTATCTCTTCACTGCCGCAAATCCTTGCAGTCCTGTCCACTTCCCTCAGACTTTTCCATGTCCTACTTCTAAGTCTCCTCATTTGCTTTCCTCCTTCCATATGACACACCTAGCACCCGTCTTCCTGTCTCTCTGATCACTTCTGCTGTAGGTTGCCATTCGTTTAGAAACACTAACTGGCCACCAAGAGCCTGTTTCAACTTCTGTATGAATTCTTCACAGTATTCCCCCTTTTTCAGCTTCCACCACTTGGGTTTCTTCTCTACCTTTGATCTCTTCTTCTTTTAGACCAACATCTTCCTTCTACACACCACCATTCTTTGCTGTCTGGCTACACTCTCTCTCCCACCACAACTTTACAGTCACTAATCTCTTTTTGTCTACATAAGATGTGATCTATCAGTGTGCTTCTTCATCCGTTCTACTGTTCCACCTGGTCTCATGTACACACAATATATCCACCTTCCTTCTCTCCATCATATCAACCAGCTCTTTCCCTGTCATTGTCCTACACTCTTGCCTTTCCTCCTCTTTTTGTCTATTTACGCATCCTCCTTGATGAACACCTGAGCACTCTTGTGGGTTTGCTAATATTGCAATCAAAAATCAGAGAAGGGTAAAACCATTTGTATGATGTAAGCAACACAACTACAATAAATACAACTGATATTAGGTGTGTTTGATTTATAGTGTGGAAATAATCAAGGATTGACAATAATCAGTTATATTGTTGACACCAAGGGTTTTTCCAATCATCTAGGGTTGATCAGATCCAGAAGATGTGGTTTAACTGTGGGGTGAAAGATAGACAGACTACAAGAGGAACAGAAACTTTGATTGAGTTTATTAAAGTAAACGTAGAAGTAAAGTTCCCGTGTCTTCCTCGCTGTCCTTGATAATGTGCGAGTGGTAATGACAGGGAAGAGATACGTTGAGAAATATTGTGACTCTCTTGCATAAACTTACAACATCACACATACACCATTCTTCTGGTAGCAAAAGAGATAGTGGTCTACTCTAATGAATCAAGAGCTTGTAGGTGTTTATAGAAGGCCAACAGTAAGAGTCAAGAAACTTCAAGCTGAATTAGGGCCTAGTAAAAATGAGCAGAAAATATAAAGCATAGAAAAGAACATATATGGATGTAAAATATCGCACACCAATAAATATGCAAACATGGACACATTAGGGTAGATCCAAAGGCAACATTCTGCTCTAGCAGAAATGCAGACGTCTCAGTCAGATCCAGGGTTGCCAGATTGCATTGGAAATCACCAGAACAACTACAGAGTAAAAACTAATACCAGCCAAAATGCATAGTGTTTAAACTAAAAAAAATTGTCTATATATAATTTGTGAACCAGAGCATTTTTTTTTTCAGACTGACATGATCAAAAGAAGCAGGGGAATGCGAAGTGGTAGCTCGGTGGTTAAGGTGTTGGACTGCTAATGGAAAAATCTGGGCCACTGATTAAGGCCCCTCACCGTCGATTGCTCAGTTTTATAAAAGAGATACATGTAAGTCGCTGCCAAATGCTGGCAATGTAAAAATCTGCTTGGGCTAGGCTAACAGCTAAAAGACTGGGCCAGGCCTGTGTGTGTGTGTGTGTGTGTGTGAGGTCTTTATTGTGTGGAGCTATAGACAAGAAAATTAGAATTTTTTTTTTACTTTATTTCCAATTTTTAAGCACATTTCGATGTCATCATTTTGGGGCCTTTTACCTCAGACACCCTCCTGTCAGAAAACGGTTAAACCCCAAAACATCATGCCGTCCCTGCCCACCCTTCTTTAGAACATCATGTCATCTTTGTCCACCCTGCTTCAAAACATCATGTTGTCCCTGCCCACCCTGCTCCAGCATATCATGTCGTCCCTGCCCACCCTGCTCCAGAATATCATGTTTTCTTGCCCACCCAGCTCCAAAACATGTCGTCCCTGGCCACCCTACTCCAAAACATAATGTCACCTGTAACCACCCTGCTCCAGAACATTATGTTGTCCCTGTAGGTATGTGCAGGATGCTGGTGGTGGAAAACGTTACTGAATTCAGTATTTTATACACTGATGTTCCGGAAATTCACCTGTGAGGGGCAGTGATTTCCAAAAACCGCTGTCGGTCACCACTACTGTTAAGCAGCCAACAGAGCAAGTGGTTTGGATATCTAAGCCTAAACTCCGAAAACAATCTGAGAGACAGAAATAGTAATGTGATAAATTTGACTGTTAAAATAACACTTAACAATGAAGCAACATTAGTTAAGATTTGAAGTTGATCTTCAGTATTAAAGCACTTATTAATCTAAGTCAAGTATTTTACTGTTTCCCTGCCGATATAGTAGAGAGAAAGGAGTGCCTTAATATAATGTTCTTTAACTAAACAAACCAAAAGGCCAAATGTTAAGTTTAATTACATGACAGCATGTCATTTCTGGCTCTACGTTGTCGCGCATTTATAATTATGCCCTGCTGCATTAATCGCGCATGCAAGTTCCACCCTGACACGCACACACACGTACACACTTGCACAGGTAAGCACACTCCAGCGGACAAGGTGCTGTTCAAATAATTGTTCAGTCATTATACTGATTGCTGTCGTTAAAATGTTTATTTCAGTGTCCGTCAACGCCCAAAAGCTAGACATCTATAGAGAAGCTTCATTATTTTTAAAAAGGAAAAATGTACTAATGCGTGTTTAGTATGTTAACATCACTTGTTTTTTGCATTCAAAACATAGCTAACAATTTACCATGCTTAATATTTATTAATGAAGATTATTCCCTTTGCTTACTTTTTCTTTATTTCTAGTATATAAATTTTAGTTTACTTATTATTGAGACAGTTTGTTAATATCAATTTGGTATAAATACCAAGGTATTACATTCTAGTATTGCACCAAAGCTAAAATTTGGATATGGAGGAATCAATGACAGAACATCATGGCTTTTCTGCCCAGACTGCTCCAGAGCATCATGCTGTCCCTGCCCACCCTGCTCCAGAACGTCCAGACTATCCTGCCCACCGTGCTCCAGAACATCATGTTGTAACTGCCCATCCTGCTCCAAAACATCATGACTGGACTTTCCTGCCCACCCTACTCCAGAACATCATGTTGTCCTTGCCCACCAATGCTTCAGAACATCATGACTTTCCTTTCCACCCTGCTCCAGAACATCATGTCGTCCCTGCCAAAAACATTGTTGTCTCTGCTCACCCTGCTTTAGTACATCATGATCTCCCTGCCCACCCTGCTCCAGAACATCATGACTTTTCTGCCCACCCTGCTTCAGAACATCCTGCTCCAGCACACCATGTCGTATCTGCCCAGCCTGCTCCAACATATCATGTCATTCCTGTCCACCCTGCTTTAGAACATTATGTCATCTCTGCCCAAGTCTAAACTCGTGGCTTGCTCTCCAGGTTGGACTAATATTTTATCTCAGGTACTTATTTATGACTCAAAACCACTTCTAAGTATTCAAAACTAAATTGATCAAAAGCATTAAAGTAATAGCTGGTGTCATGTCAGCTTTGCTCTTCTCCTTTCATCTCACTACACCCTAGATTGAATGTCGTTGGGCCGGAGCTGATGCTACCCCTGGCTGCTTTACCGTGTTTTTAACTGTGCTGAATATTGGGGCCCTTGTATCCATCTGGCACACTGGTGGTCGGATTGGTGGCATGTTGGTCATAATGGTAACATGTAAATGTCTTGGGGTGTTTGTTTTTAGTTGCTCCTCCAGGACCCTTTTAAGGTACCAATTTTCTAGATTGGCAGTTCCAGTTTTTCTAGATTTGCGCTGAGCGGGTGGTTCCCAGGGCCATTTTTGGTTTCTTGCTCTAGTTACTCTATAGTTGTGGATGACCAGCCCATCCTCTCCATCCTTGTTTTTACATCATTCAGACCTTTAATGCCATTTGTTGCTTTAGTTAGTGTTTTGGTGTTGTGTACTGTGGTGCTTCTCCTGCCACTGGGCTTCACTCGACTTACTTTCCCTACTCCTAAGGAAGTCTTAGACAATGCCTCATGTTAAGCTCGTTCTGGCATTTCTTCAGGTTCTAATGGATCTTGAGATCCTTTTTTGATGTTATCTTTTTGTGCACTCCCACTAAGCCCACCCTGCAGAAGATGAAATCACACTTCCAGATGCTGTTTGACCTAGCGATCATCCACCGTGTTTACTCAAGGTTGATGAGGTATACACACGACCTGAGACCTGACAGGGGCGCACACAAACACCCAACTACATTCACCCGTAGACAGGAACATATTAACTGTAATCCTGTATTGAGATGTGTGTGTGTGTGTGTATGTGTGTGTGTGCACGCATACCTGTCAGGTCGCAGGTCGCATGTACACATCATTTAAGCTCGGGTAAACACCGCTACAACAAACAGCATCTGGAAGAGAAATGGACTTTCTCAATCACAGTCTAAGCACATGTCTGAACACAATTTGTGATGATGTCACCTCTTTTTGGGCCCTACCCTATTACATTACTTTACACACCCTATTGTCCTCCTGAAAGCATCCAAACTTGCTCCAAACATCATGCTGTTCCTCCCTAATAATGACTAAAAAATTATTTTAAAATCCAAACAATAGAAGATTTGAGAAGAAAAATGTTAAACTTGGTAATGCGCTCGTGCTAAATACAATATGCACTTAGTATTTGTATTAATTTTATACATATTTGTAATGTAAGGCATATTTTGTTTTTAAGTAAAATATATTATTTACTTAATATAACTATTTATTTCTATTCATTATTCATTTATATGTAATATGTTTTACTTAAAGTCAAAGAAAAATTAAAACAGGCAATGAAACCTGTGTGTGTGGGGTGGACTGAAACTTAGTATTTCATCTCAGGTACTTATTTATGACTCAGACCACTTTCAATACTTAGAAAAACTGTTCAGAACCATTAAAGTAATAATATGTGTCAGCCCAGTTTCGCTGTTCTTCTCCAAAGAACACACATACGTTTCTCACAAAAACACACATACCCACCCTGTTCCACACCTATGTAAACACACCCTGGAAGCATCTCTCATCCCAGACACTACACCCGTGCATTAATGAATCCCCGCCCCTTCCTGGAACACATAAATCGGATGCTGTGCGCTGTTGAGCATCACTCGTGAGCATCACTCTTCAGCGTGCGTTTCAGCTCTTCAGTCCTCTCTACAAGAAGAAGAAGATCCATCTAGCCAAAGATGAGTTGTGCACCAGCGATCGGTTTCTCCTCCTCGTCCCTGACGTCCCTGTGTGTGCCAAAGCGCAGCGCCAGTGCACGCTGTCCCAGCGTGTATGGTGGCGCTGGTGGATGCAGCGTCCGTGTGTCGGGCCATCATCATCATCAACACCATGCTCATTCTCATCCTCATCTTCTTCATCATCATCATCATCATGGCTCCCACTCCCACCTGTTTGGGGGTTCCAATGTACACCTGAGCAGGGGTAACCATGTACACCTGCCTGGAGGGGGGCACCTCCATCTGGATGGAATTTCGGTCAGCGAGAAGCTCACCATGCAGAACCTGAACGACCGCCTAGCCAACTATTTGGAGAAGGTGCGCGCGCTGGAGAAGGCCAATGCCATTCTCGAGCACAAGATCCGAGATTGGTACGATTCACGCGTGCCCATCGTGCATGACTACAGCAAGTACTTGGCCATCATCTGCGACCTGCGCGACAAGGTGAGAAAAGTCACTTAACTAAAATTACAGCTCAAATATCATCCAGCTTTTTAAATAATAATCCAACAGGAAGTGACCTCTTTTATTGATAGAATAACATCCACATTATTCATCAACACATTAGCTATGCTAAGGTTCCTTCACAAAACCTTCAACCACTGGACGAAATGGTTTGATTGAACAGATTTCATGTTGATGTGGTATATGAAGCAGTGTGAAATGTTCTCCTGTGCAGATCAAGTGCGCCAGCATGGACAACGCCAGGATCATCCTGCAGATTGACAATGCCAAGCTGGCTGCTGAGGACTTCAAACTCAAGTCAGTAGCTAAAATTTTAAATAAATGTATTATTAATTTAATTAATATTAATAATTTAAGAAATTAATATTAAATTAATAAATATTCATTTAATAAATATTCATTTATCCAGTTATTTCCACGAGTTTAATTGGTTCGGTGACGGAGCTCGTAACTCTAATTACTTGTATGTTAAATCAATTTTCCCACTGAAATGAATTAAAATGCTATTAATTCGCTTCAGGTCCCCAAAAAAAAGCAATTATTTATGTTACTTGTTTTTAAATAAGAAAAAAAAAACTTATAAATAACGAATATAGTATAAAAACACTCCAATAGGATGTACTGGAATAAACTGGTTTTATTAAGTATAATGTACAGCATTTACCTTGGAGATCAGACGACTCCACTTTGCTAACGCTCATGTCTGATGCTGGGCGGATGTTACGGCGTTCACTGTGGCGTTCACTACGGTAACTAGCGGTTGGGTGTCTGAAGCTGACTCGTAACCCGAATTTTAGCTCGCAACTCAAAGCAAAAAAATCAACCGAGAGACGACTCGAATTTCTAAACACTCGTTAGTTGGAAAACTTGTAATTTAGATATTTCTATCACAAAGATCATGAAATAGTTTATTGTTTTAACCATTCATTTTATTTTATTTTCTTCCTTTTTAAGATCCTTTTTATTGTTGATTGTTTTTCCTCAGGTATGAGAGCGAGCTGGCACTGCGCCAGTCTGTCGAGTCTGATATTTGCGGCCTGCGGCGTGTCCTGGACGAGCTCACCCTGACTTGTTCGGACCTAGAGTGCCGAATTGAAGGCCTCAAGGAAGAGCTGTGCTACATGAAGAAGAACCATGAAGAGGTTAGAACATTAATTCAGACACACACGTATAATGAGCATAACCTGTTATTGTCAGCGTGAACAATTCAATTGTTATTCCAGTCTGGAAATCTTATAACGAGTGTCACAAATATATTTAAGTAGTCCAGAACTTACATTATTGCCCCCTGTAGGAAATGGCGGCACTGCGTGCTCAGCTGGCCAACAGCTGCGTGCATGTGGAGGTGGACGCTGCTCCTCAGCAGGACCTGAGTCACATCCTGGCTGAGATCCGCATGCAGTACGAGTGCATCGTTGAAAAGAACCGGCGTGATATAGATGCCTGGTACAAGGACAAGGTGAGATAGGATCAATTACCAAAGCCAACAACAATCAACTCCTTCTCTTATTTATGGTGAACATAAATGTACTGTTTGCTTCTCCCTTTTTTTTCCTTTTCTGTTAGTTTGACGACCTGAACAAGCAGGTGAAGATGAACACTGAGACCATCGAGTGCCACCGCACAGAGATCAGCGACCTGAAGAGAACTCTGCAGGCGCTGCAAATCGAGCTGCAGTCTCAGCTTAGTCTGGTACACACACACAGACACACACTCACACATTTACATGATTTAGCAGACACCCTTATCCAGAGTAATGTACAATAGTGCTTTCAGTCTCATTTATCAACAGCTCTATACTGGTACCACTAGATTATAAAACAAAGTGTAACAACCTACAAAAAAAGCAACGAAAAGGGGAATTACATTTTTTTATAGGTCTTTGATAGTCCCTTAAAGACAGTCAGTAACTTTGATTGAAAGTTTATTCCACCATCTTGGTGGAATAGAGAAAAGTCAGAACATCAGAACAGAGAAAAGTCTTGAATCAGACCTACTTTGTGCTTTGTAAGCGAACATCAGGGTGTTGAATAGCCCCGCCCACTCCTCCATCCCACTATAGTGATATCTCCTTCCTTTCTCCCTGTGCTTTCTGATTGGTTTAGAAATCGGCTCTGGAGGGCACGCTGCATGAGAAGGAGAACTGCTATTGCGTCCAGCTCGCCCAGCTGCAGGCGGTCATCAATAAACTGGAGGCGGAGCTTTGTCAGATGCGCCTGGACATGGAGAGACAGTCGAACGAGTACAAGGTGCTGTTGGACATCAAGACCCGTCTGGAAATGGAGATCGCTGAGTACAGACGCCTGCTGGACGGAGAGGACATCCAGTACGTTCCAGATTTTAATATCACATAAAGATGATTTAAAAAAACAGTCGAGATTTCAAATCTGACCAGCATCTATAAGTCATCTAATGATATATATTACAAATAAACCAAAATATATATATATATTCTTATACATTTAGTAAACATTATTAATAGGAAAAAAATAAGTATTTAAATAATCACTATGAAATATTTTAATTAATAATATATGTAATATATTGTAACTTCATAACAATAGTATGTTATATAGCAACATAAAAATTACAGATGTTAATTTGTAAATCTTCATATTTATAAATATACAGCAATGCACTAAATCATTTCATAAAATATTTGAATGAATATTTGTGCTTCGGTTTCATGCGGAATATTTTTTCATTTTGTTTTATCTTCGATATTTTTTTTTTTGCAGTGGATGCACCGTGCAGAAGGTGGTTGAGATTCAGAAAAAACGTGAGTACATTTAAAAGATTCATTCTGGCACCCTGGTTGTGTTTTATTTGAATATGACTCAAGACATACTTATATGTATGTGTGTGTCTCCTAAAACCAATATGTAGCCGAGCCCGTGGTGACCAAGCGAGTGCGCACAGTGGTGGAGGAAGTGATCGATGGCAAGGTCGTGTCCCGCACCGAAGAATGTGGACATCCTGAACAAACTAAAGGACGCCAAAAATACACTTATTAAGGCTTATTGCAGTAAACATGTAACACTCCAAAACTCAAAAAGATTAAATAGTGTGATGATCTCTGTGGAACATTGGCAACAGTGTCATCGTCTGTACCTGCAAAAGAGAAAAAACAATAAAGAATATGAGCATGAATTTGCTGTGTGTCTCTTATTTACTTTCTCAGATTACAACATGAACTATTAACAAAACTAAATACATATACCGACATAAAATATACCCGAGGATGCTGATTGAAGATTTGTAGATGGAATTCTTCCCCATTCTTGTTTGATGTATGACTGCAGTTGCTCAACAGTCTGGGATCTGCGTTATCCTATTTTGCTCTTCATAATGTGCCACATATTTTCAATAGGAGACAGGACAGGACTACAGGCAGGTCAGTCTAATACTGGCACTCATGTTGTCTTACTGAAATAATCTGAGTCGTCTCTGAAAAAGTCGTCACTTGGATGGCAGCATATTGTGCTTTAAAACCTGTGTGTACAATTCAGCATTAATGATGTCCTCACAGATGTGCAAGGTACCCCTTCTATGGGCACAAATGCACCCCCTATAGATTTAAATTTTGCTGATAACAATCTTTAGGATACAACATCCATGATTTCCAAAAAATAACCAATCAGGCCCAGATAATTGGGTGGTGTTTCTAATTGCTGTTTATTTATGGTTCAAGCTTTGAATGGTCCAGTTTTAACCACACATGAAGATGTTGCAACAAACTGTGTTAACTGACAATGGTTTTCCAAAGCGTTCCTGAGCCCACATAATAATATGTGGCTAATAAAGGCTCTTAGTACAGATTGATGTCTATTTTTTATGCAGTTTCACCTGAGGGATTGGAGGTCTCAGTCGTTCAGTGGTGGTTTTTAACCTTGACATTTATGTGCAGGGATTTCCCCTGAATTTGTAGATGAGGAAATACCTGGTTGATATAATAGAGAGACGAAATATAGATATATTGTGTGTACAGGAGACCAGGTGGAAGTTTTTCCGAGCTATTGGATATGCTGGGGAATTGGGATAAATCAGAAAGATTACTCACAAAACAGTCTTTTGTGGTAGAAGTGATGGTTTTAACATACTTGTAACAGGGAGAAGAACTGACAGTTTTAGCTATATGTTTAGCTTCAGTTTACACAGGACTAGAAAATGAACTGAGATCATCACGTTGTTCAGAATTTCAACATCATTAATATTAATTAATATATTTTTGTTATATATTATTAGCATCTTTTTTTCCACATCTAGAATATAACTAGTAATCACATCCTCTACAAAAAGCACTTTTTAGAAAGGGACCTGATATTTAATAAATTAACCTTTATCGTTTGTTTCTCTGTATTGCATACATTTTTTATTTGTTGAACATCAATTAAATTGTTTCTATTTACCTGGATTGGACATTTATATTATTTTCTAGTTTGGGGAACAGACACAGTCTCTATATTGTGAAATCTTGTTGAAAGAGTCTCTATGTGCTGATTATTAACTAAATTGTGTGAGAACTGTGAGGTGAGATGGCTAAAAGACGGTTGGTTTAGCCAGTCTGTCTGCTTCCTGATCTGGGCTCCAGTTAGTCAAATGCCAACTCGAAGACTATGTGTCAAATTTTTAGAAAGAAGGACGGCACCACCCCAGGAAGGATGAATACCATTTTACCATTTATACATCCAGCTATTAAAGGATGACAATATCTATCTTGTCACCATAAGCAGAGAGGGGACCATAGTAGATTGCCATCATAATTGCAAATTCATTTAAAATTATTTTAAGTTGTTTTTAGTGGAACATCTTTGGCGCCGGCATAAATAACGATTTTCCTAAATTTATGTTTAGCATTAGCTAGCCTTTTTAAATTTGCCAAGATGTCAGGCACTCTGGCTCCTGGTAAACATTGGACTATGGTAGCTGGAGTCTCTATTTTCAATAAAAGTATAGCTTTTCTATCAGGTTTTCTATGGGTGTGCGTCATGTAAGTTTTTGTTCTTAAGAAGTTGCGTCATTAAGAACCTGTTTGATGTGTTGTTCAGAACTGAAGCCCCGCGACTATGCCGCCTCACAGTCACCCAATTGCCCTGCTGCACAGGCTCTATAACCGGAACCAAATCATGTACAGGATTCTCTGAGCTATTCACATCCATAACCGTATCTACAGCCCTCACATTCTTACCATCCTTAGTTAAAGTTTGGATGCATGTCTCTAGTTCTAAAACCTTCTCTGTCGGCCCTACATTTATCACAGGTAAAGTCCTTACCACCGACAGAGAGAGATTAACTGTACATGTGGCAAGTGACAACAATAGCAGGAGAGGAAGCCATTACTGTAGATAATGAATGATTCCGAATACCACCGAGTAACAGATGCAATATTTGCTCTGACTGTGTGAGTCAGTAAGACAGGAGACAAAGTTTGAGTCAGTGAGACAGAGGGTATGTACCTGGTCCCAGCAGGCTGTTCTCACTTTTCTCAGTAAAGCGTTGTTTATGGCCAGGATGCGGTCAGTTAACACAGTAAAGAGCTGACAAGCAACACCAGAAGTGTGTGTGTGTATTAGGCAACACAGTAAAGACCCGACACTATGTCCTGTGTTACACTCTTTATTCTCTTTATGTTTAATCCTGGAGTCACATGCACATTGCACATGCAAGGCTTTACACACCTCATCGCCATGGCGATTAGACCATTACACTTCTATGATGGTCAGGGGAAACGGTCATGTGATTGGTTAATATAAATCAGTGAGGGAGGGGCTTCGGGCTTCATCTTCAGGGGATGAGGTCATGTTTGTTGTTCATGTGTCTTCTGCTGTGTAGTGAGAGTGGTGCATTGTGGGTAAAGAGAATGAAATGCTGTATGTGTGAATGATGTTTTCTGTACACCTCTTTATCACTTTTAATTTACTCTTTATCACACACACACACACACACACACAATTCCTGATAAGTTTGGCCGCACAAAGAGCCCTTATTCATTAAAAATACAAATCAAAGACAAACACACACACAAACACACAGTCACAGGAGAAGTGTAGCATCTTTAGGGTTTGAATTCGTTTGTAGTGTTTGGTCTCATTTGTAGTGTTTGAGCTGGTCTTTAGTTTATATACTCATCTGTAGTGTTTCTACTCATCTGTAGAATGTAGTCCTTTATCTTGTCTGTAGCCTTTGATCTCATCTGTAGTGTTTAATTTTTTGTAGTGTTTGATCTCGTCTATAGTGTTTGAACCTAAGTTTTTATACTCATCTGTAATGCTTAAGCACACCTGAATTGTTCAAACATATCTGTAGAGTTAAGTCTTTCATCTTGTCTGTAGTCTTTGATCTTATCTGCAGTCATTTATCTTATCTATAGTGTTTGAACTTGTCTGTATTCCTTGATCTCATCTGTAATGTTTAAACTCGTCTGTAGTGTTTAGTCTTTGATTTTGATTTTGGTCTTTAAACCTGTTTGTAGTGTTTAATCCTGTCTGTAGTCTTTGATCTAGGCTGTAATCTTTGATCTTGTCTGTAATGTTTGATCTTATCTATAGTGTTTACACTTGACTGTAATGTTTAGTCTTAGATCTCGTCTGTAGTGTTCGATTCTGTCTGTAGTGTGTAAACTGGTCTGTAGTGTTTGCTCTTGTCTGTAGCATGTAGTGGCAGTGACTATTAATTTAATTTATTAAGAGGTGTGTAACTACAGCATGCAGTGTGGGTGAAAGTAAAGTCTATTCTTTGTGTGTCTGTGTGTGTGTGTGTCTTTGTGTGATTTTGTATGTAATATGGCGCCTTCTGGTGGTTAGTGGTGGGTTACAGAGTTGCTATAAGGACTTGCACACACACACACACACACATACACACACACAAATAGATGAGCCCTGAACTTCAGCTGAAAAATGCTGAGAGAGTTTAAACTCCTGCAGTAGAAAAGATCTGAGGGCACAAAGTCCACTACAGTCTGGAGTGCACTTAGTAGTGAGTGAAGAGCCCTGTCCTCCTCCCCGAATCATGGGCCTTGTCCCAAACCTACTGTTCCCTGCAGCTGGGGCCCCAGTGTCACTAAAACCAACCAACCGTAAATAAATAAACAGCAAACTAACAAGCAAAACAAAACAAGAAGTGAAAGTCACATGACTATGCTGTCACCAGTCACATGACAAGTATTCATTACATTAAACCCAATTCATTATTATTATTATTATTATTATTATTATTATTATTAATTATTATTATTGAGAGAAGAGAGAAATCATCTCCCGCTGTTTCTCTACAGAAAAGCCATCTCTCAAGATTTCTGCTCAAGAATTCTGCCGCATTAATGAATGAGCAGCTGAGAGAAAGAGAGAGTAAAGAAATCAAACAAATCCATAGCCAATCAGTCTCTCCACGTCCAGCTGCTTGTTCTGTTGTTGTTTAATCATTCATGCATGTTGTCTTCAGGTAATTTAAGTTTAAAACGATGAAAATGAAGCAACAGAACAGTTTGTACTTCTCAAACGTCCACAATGAAGATGAGTTAGTCCCTCGTCCACTGCCTACTTCTGCCTTCTTTACTTGCTTGTAAAGCATTGTGGGCGTGGCTCTCATCCTCATCAGTGCCCCGCCCTGCACCCGAAAGCCAAGCTCTAAACTATGAGGTCACTCAGCAGGTTGAGTAAACATAGATGATAAAACTCATCAGTAGCAGGCTGCGATGCCATTGGCTAGTTTTGCAGTAGGAGGAGCTCTTGTTAACTAGAGCACGCAGGATTGACTTTCTTTTTCTTCTTTGCAGAACTTGCTTGTTTTTTCTTCACTGTTTATTTGAGAGGAGAAACACTGGAGGCAACTGTGATGATTGTACCCCAGATCATACCCCAGGTCACAGTCCACAGCGCCCCCCCCCCCCCCCCCTCTCTTTATTACATAGCCTTCTGGGTAATGTAATCCAGAGAGCAACACAAAAGAGAGAGAACCGCTAGCAAAGCTTTTCAAGTTCCTTTAAGCTGTCTGTGTTTCCTAAATTTTAAAAGTCTCTTACACAGACATACACAGACATACACACACACATACATTCACAAACTCTGCACCAGCTGTGTGTGTTTGTGTGTGTCTTTTCACACATCCTGTCTATCTCTCATGATGTGTACTAAGAGCACGACTTTAGCACCAGTCATCCTCATCTGTCTCACTGTATGGTTCATGGAGGCTCTTCCGAGGTGGGCGGGGCTGTGGGGCACGTTGCATGCCATGGTGGGCGGGGCATCGGCGGTGTGGCGATGGAGAGGATGAGGAGCGGTAGCCATTGGGCATACGTCGGTGCTGAGAGGAGGGACTATGATGGACGGGACTGTGGTGGGTGGAGCCGTGTCGAGGAGTGTACGATTGTCCCTGGCTCATGCTCTGCTCATAGTTTGGAGGTTCATATTCAAACCGACGGTCATAGAATGGTGCGCGACGGGGGGAATGTCTGCGAGAAGGTGGGCCAGCAGGTGGAGGCTCACAGCGAGGAGCAGCTGGAGGGAGCGCTTTTCTAGGGGCAGGTGAATATGTAACATGCGGACGAGGTGTAGGCGGAGTCGGGGGAAGCTGACGGCGAGTACGGCGCGGTGTACTGGTTCCTGACGTTGAAGGAACTGGGCTTACACTCACTGAACTGCTTCCCTAAAAAGTTAAACACACAACAAAAATAGCACATCAAATGTGTGTAATCATGTAATTGTTTGTCGGTGTGTGTGTTTATATTGTACCTGTCTGCGTGCTCTGCTATCTCTGCCTTCGCTGGGTGAACGTGACCAGTGTGTGTCATGTCGATTGTGAGGATGATGATGGTAGTCTCTCTCTCTCTCGTAGCGCTCTTTTTGATGATGGTGATGATGGTGATGATGATGGTGGTGATGATGTCGCCGGTCTTTGGCTCGTCCTCTTTCTCGCTCCCGTTCTTTAGGAGGAAGTTCACCTGACTGTGTGGTGGTGCTGAGATCAGTTCCCAGACCTGACAGAAAAAAAGATTGGATTCAAGGTGGGTGTGTGTGTTTATGTGTGTGTACGGGTTTATACATCCTAGTGTGGACCTAAACCTGAATACACACAGACGTATGGGGACTCGTGTCACGGTGGGGACCAAAATTGAGGTTCCCATGAGTACAAAAGCTTCTAAATCATACAGGATGAGATTTTTTTGAGAAAGTAAAAATGCAGAAAGTTTCTGGTTAGGGGATAGGGTTAGGGGAAGGGGGTTAGGGGATGGGGCTAGGGTTAGGATTAGGGGTTAGGGTTAGAATTAGGATAAGGGTTGGGGTTCGGGGTTAGAAAATACAGTTTGTACAGTAAAAACCATAACACCTATGGAGAGTCCCCACAAGGACAGCTAACCAGACAAAAAAGATTGGATTTAGAGTGTGTGTGTGTGTGTGTGTGTGTGAGAAAGAGAGAGAGAGAGAGAATGAGAGACCTGTATCAGCATCTGTGTAGCGCGTCAATGATCGCTCAGAGGTTCGATGATTCCGTTCTCTCTCTCTGTCTTTTCTCCTCCTCCCGTGTCGGTGGACCTCTTCAGACTCTGCCCTCTCCAAAGAATAATTATCCAAATGCAAGGCTCGTCCTGAACGCCCGTGAACCAATGACGAGGTAGAACGCCTCAATGGACTTGCATCAGATACAATCTGCAGACGGAGATGAAAGAAAAAAAGGAAAGAGAGGAAGACATTTAGAGACCAGAAGACAGCCTGAGAAAGAGAGATGGACTGATGAATAAAAAATGGAGTGATAGTGAAATAGATGCATGGTAAAGAATAGAATGATCGAGAGATAGACAGATAAGTAAAGAATAGGGTGATAGAGATAAAGACAGATGGGTGAAGAATGGAATGATAGAAAAATAGACAGATAAATCAGGAATGGAATAATGGAGGGATTGACGGATGAGAAGAATGAAAGACAGAGGGACAGACAGATAAGTAAAGAATGGAATGAGGCAGAGATAGACATAAGTGAAGAATAGAGTTATAGAGAGATAGACAAATGAGTGAAAAAGAAGCAATAGAGAGACAGACAGATTAATAAAGAATGAAATGATAAAGAGGTAAATAGGTGAATGTAGAATAAAATAATGGTAAGATAGAAAGATGAATGTAAAATGGAATGATAGAGAGACAAACAGGTGAATGTAGAATGAAATGATAGAGAGATAGACGGATAAATGTAGAATGGAATGATGGTGAGATAGACAGGTGAATGTAGAATGGAATGATAGAGGGATAGACAGGTGAATGTACAATGGGATGATAGAGAAATAGACAGATAAATATAGAATGGAATGATAGTGAGACAGACAGGTGAATGTAGAATAAAATGATGGTAAGATAGACAGGTGACTGTAGAATGGAATGATGGTAAGATAGACAGGTGAATGTAGAATGGAATAATAGAGAAATAGACAGGTGAATGTAGAATGGAATGATGGTGAGATAGACAGGTGAATGTAGAATAGAATGATAGACAGGTGAATGTAGAATGGAATGATGGTGAGATAGACAGGTGAATGTAGAATGGAATGATAAAGAGATAGACAGGTGACTGTACAATGGGATGATAGAGAAATAGACAGATTAATAAAGAATGAAATGATAAAGAGGTAAATAGGTGAATGTAGAATAAAATAATGGTAAGATAGAAAGATGAATGTAGAATGGAATGATAGAGAGACAAACAGGTGAATGTAGAATGAAATGATAGAGAGATAGACGGATAAATGTAGAATGGAATGATGGTGAGATAGACAGGTGAATGTAGAATGGAATGATAGAGGGATAGACAGGTGAATGTACAATGGGATGATAGAGAAATAGACAGATAAATATAGAATGGAATGATAGTGAGATAGACAGGTGAATGTAGAATAAAATGATGGTAAGATAGACAGGTGACTGTAGAATGGAATGATGGTAAGATAGACAGGTGAATGTAGAATGGAATAATAGAGAAATAGACAGGTGAATGTAGAATGGAATGATGGTGAGATAGACAGGTGAATGTAGAATAGAATGATAGACAGGTGAATGTAGAATGGAATGATGGTGAGATAGACAGGTAAATGTAGAATGGAATGATAGAGAGATAGACAGGTGAATGTACAATGGGATGATAGAGAAATAGACAGATAAATATAGAATGGAATGATAGTGAGACAGACAGGTGAATGTAGAACAGAATGATAGAGAGATAGATAGGCAAATGTAGAATAGAATGATGGTGAGATATACAGGTGAATTTAGAATAGAATGATAGAAAGATAGACATGTGAATGTAGAATGGAATGATGGTGAGATAGACCGGTAAATGTAGAATGGAATGATAGAGCGATAGACAGGTAAATGTAGAATGGGTGATGGTGAAATAGACAAGTGAATATAGATTGGAATGATGGTGAGATAGACAGGTAAATGTAGAATGGAATGATAGAGAGATAGACAGGTGAATGTACAATGGGATGATGGTGAAATAGACAAGTGAATGTAGATTGGAATGATAGAGAGATAGATAGGCAAATGTAGAATAGAATGATGGTGAGATATACAGGTGAATTTAGAATAGAATGATAGAAAGATAGACAGGTGAATGTAGAATAGAATGATAGAAAGATAGACAGGTGAGATGTAGAATGGAATGATGGTGAGATAGACAGGTAAATGTAGAATGGAATGATAGAGAGATAGACAGGTGAATGTACAATGGGATGATGGTGAAATAGACAAGTGAATGTAGATTGGAATGATAGAGAGATAGACAGGTAAATGTAGAATGGAATAATGGTGAGATAAACAGTGAGGAATGAAATGATAAAGAGATAGACAGATGAGTGAAGAATGGAGTGATAGAGTGATAGATAAATGAGTGGAGTATGAAATGATAGAGAGACAGATGGATGAAGCCATTCTCACTTGATGATGCACTGGGAGGCGGGGCATGGAGATGGTCCGCCCCTCCATTGGAAGTGATGGGTCAGAGTGAACAGAAATCAGTTTCATTTCTAATGTCTGAAAAAAAACAAGCATGAAAAGATGTTGCACCCACACACACACACACACACACACACCACCTCACTGCACTCCTGAGTGAGGCTCTGAGCCTTGCAACTGACTCACAGATATAGTAAAGCTAAATGGATGTGTGTGTAAGGAGTTCGGTGTATGCAAGGACAGTGTGTGCTGTGAACGGAGTAGAGGTCTGTAAAATGGGCGGGGATTAAACGCTGCTGAGTGCTGACATCACCTGTGTGTTGTGTCGGTTGTCCTGCTGATGATAAGGTGAGTCTGTGCTCCAGTTCTCTTCAGCAGACTTCTTCAAGATCTGAGAACGAGGAGTTACCCAGGACTCAGCAGGACTGAAAAAGACAGAACACTGCACATCAAAAAGAGTGATACAGAGACATAGAGAGAGACAGGAGGAGAGAGAGAGAAAGACAGAAATAATGAGACAGTAAGAGAGAGACAAAGAAAGGGTGAAACAGAGAAAAAGTGTGCCAGTAAGACAAGAGAGACTGAGATTGAGACAGCGAGAGAAACAGACAGAGAGAGGCAGACAGAAAGAGAAAGACAGAAGGAGAGAGACCGAGAGAGACACAGAGAGAGACAGAAAGAGAGCGACAAAGAGCGAGAGACAGAGCGAGAGAATGACAAAAAGGTTAAGCGATTTTGAATTCACAGGTTGTCTTGGTCTTTGAGAGGTGCCTCTTTCACTGCATGACCTCCATTGACCTCAGTGAAATCTTGAGGTTTGTCCTGGTTGGAGTCTGGCTCCATGCGCTGAAACATCAATGGGGTTTGGTTCTGTGTACAACAATACACAACAGACAGTCAGGCCCGCACACACACACACACGCGCGCACACACAGGACTCACCAGCAGCTATTAGACTTCTGCTGTTACATTCACACTGTTACACTTCGACTCATATACTCCTACACACCTGCATTCCTGCTGTTACACTGTTACATTCCTACTGTTACACTCTCACTGTTACATTCCTACTATCACACTGTTACACTCACACTGTTCACTGTTACATTCCTACTGTTACAATTCTACTGTCACACCCCCACTGTTACACTCTCACTGTTACATTCCAAATGTTACATCCTACTGTTACACTCTCACTTTTACACTGTTACACTCCTATTGTTACACTCCCACTGTAACTACTGTGATGTTGTTACATTCTTACTATTACACTTGCATTGTTACATTCCTTCTGTTACACTGTTACATTCCTACTGTGACACTTACGTTGTTACACTGTTACGTTCCTACTGTGACACTGTTATATTCCTACGGTTACACTTGCATTGTTAGACTGTTACATTTCTACTGTTACAGTTAACAATCCTACTGTTACACTGTTCCATTAATAGTGTTACACTCACACAGTTACACTGTTACATTTACAGTTTTGGTGACTGTGTATGTTCATGGTGTTAGAATTGGTGTTGGGTTTCCTACCTGTTCCTCTCGTAGTGCCTGCAGTTTCTTGGCTTTGCTCTGTTTGTAATACTCCATGATCATCATGGCAGCATAAATTTTCCCCACTGTCAGATCTGTAGCTGCTGAGAGGACGCAAAAGTTACCTGCACAATTAGAGCGCTTTTAAATGGACCCTGTGCGGTGGGGGTGGGGGTGGGGGATACATGGCATTACACAGCACAAAGCAATGAACACAATACACAACTTAACAAACACTGAAGCTGGCGAAGAATGGCCTGACATTTAAAGACCAGAATTAAGGTTAATTTAATAAGAAGACAAATCACACACACATGCATTACACATTATACACAACCTGGCACGGATACACACATACACTAACACTTTACAGGCACAGAAGCATGGAGATCAGAGAGATGTAGAAAAACTCTGAACCTTCTGAAATGAGCCTTCTGATCTTGTTCCACAGATAGACAGAGCAGGAGAACCTGATCACTGACGTTCATCTGAACTCTTCAGCAAAGTAAAAGAGCCTCTACGTGTTCATGTTTCATTAGTAAAGTAAAACTCCATAATGATGTTAATAAGACTATTATAGAGTCTGGGACAGTTTCAGAGCGTGATGTTACAGATCATACATCAAACTGTTTACAGGTCAGAAATGATACTTCTCTCTCTCTCTCTCTCTCTCTCTTTTCTTTCTGTCTGTCTGTCTGTCGCTTTCTCTCCATTTCTCTCTTTCTTTCTCTCTTTACAGGTCAGGATATTCTTCTGAAATAATTCTTCTGTCTGTCTCTCTCTTTCTGTCAACTCTTTCTCTGTTTCTGTCCCCCCCCCCTCTTTCTCTGTTTATCTCTCTCTCACTCTCTCTCTCTTTTTCTCTCTCTTTACAGGTCAGGATATTCTGATAAAATGCAGATGGCGCTGTTTTCTAGGTAGTTAGGTGTGATCTTTCCCCACTGTGTAAAAGCTGTAAAAGGTTTAAGGTTTGTGGTGAGGAGTATTTGCAGGTTCAGTGAAGGCACAGGAGTGATTGGTCAGCTGGAAATAGCTTCTCTGTTGAGGTTTAATCTGATTGGATGATTCTGTACAAACCTATAGTAACTTACACTTGTGTGGTGTGACCAGCAGGTCCAACTGCTTCTGTGACAGATTTGGCCAAATTGCCATCATTTCCTTCCGCAACTCAGCATCCATCTGGTGTTTATCAGCTCCACCTTCACACACACACACACACACACACACACACACACACAGTTAGATAAAGGTAATGACCAACAGATATACAGATCTGGGTGAATGTTTCGTACCTTTAGCGATCTTGATATCGAGTGCAGTGCGAATTAATGCCATCAGTGTGGAGTTGAAATGTACCGTGTTGTCATCAGCAACAGGCAAATCCATACGTAACAGTCTCTGTGGAGCCAATCAGGAAGTTTAGAGGTTGAGGTATTAGAATTAAACCTTCAAACTAATTATTTAGGGAAGATGGAGGGAGCTCCTCTGCTGAAAGAGCCAGAGTTCAGTTTCACCCAGCCGAAAAGGAGCTCTATTAAATGGTTGGGATGCGAAATTGTACGTGATTCATAGCGATGGACTCCACAGAGAAGCAGAAACTAATAACAGGAACCTGTTATAGTGAAACAACCTTGAAAGATGCTTTGTTTGCTGTCAGAAGGTGTGTGTGTGTGTGGTGTGTGTGAGACCACTGTAAAATGTGTTCTTTTATAACAGCAGCATATTTAGGACTAAATCTCTCATCAGTGCATCTTGACCGGAAGTGTTTTGGAGTTTGATGATGTTTTTCTGTCAAGTGTGTGTCCATCTGCTCAGATGATCCACACTGGGTTTCTGCTGTTCCTCCATACAACCAGTGCTTAAATTAATGCTTGTGTTTTACTATACACAAGTATGCTAGTGTAAGATAAATTGCTCGTAGACCACGAGGACCCACCTTTACAGAACTTTAATTATAAATATGGCCTCTGATTGGAGAATCAGGTTTAAAGAAGACTTAAATCTGGAGCTCTTACAGATCACACAAAAATGTGTATGTTGAATCACTGTATTCAAACTCAGGCCTTCGCTGCTGCTCAGAGCTCCCCCTAACTCCCAGAGGTGTTTATTACAACCTCAACAAAACTGAACAAATGAAACAGGGTTCAGAACTAAGATTTCTAACCCTGCTCTCATTCGTCAGATTAACCTTTAAACACCAGTTTCACTTACAAACCATGACACAGCATTAGAGCGTGAGCAAGTGTGTGTGTGTGTGTTGGTGTGTGTGTTCTTTAACGTTTCGATTCGTGATCATTCCAGCACAGACGGCAGCTCTAACACTCACCATGCATTGATACATGCAGTGACTCTCCTGTGAGCTGAGCGACTCTGAACATGCAGCATGCTCATGCAGGACCCGAGGAAAGCCCTCCAAACCCACCCGTCTTACCCTGTGACCACACCCACGGCCCCGCCCCACAGCACAAGCAGCCACGCACAGAGAGGACCATTAATCACTTCATCTTTCTAGACGATAGCTGATCACTGTGTGTGTTTGTGTGTTTCTTTAAACTTGTTTGGATTTTCTTTCTCTGGATTTTTCTGATCTCTCGCTGTAGGACAGAAGTTAGAGCAGGAGGACGAGTGTGTTAAAGTTGTTAGTTACTTCAGACTGGAAGACCATGAGATGATTTACAGAACTCAAAACAATGAAAGAACAAATGGGAGCAGAAAGAATAACCAGAAAAAGAGAAAGAGAGAGAGAGAGACAGAGAGAGAAAGAAAGACAGAAAGACAGAGACAAATAGTGAGACAAATAGAGAGCAGAGAGAGAGAAAGAGAAAGAGAGAGAGAGAGAGAGAGAGAGAGAGAGAGAGAGAGAGAGACAGAAAAAAAGAGAGAGGTGAAATGAACACATGGTGTGAGGGTGAGTTGGAGGTTTATGGGGGAAACTGCATTGATAATCAGACTAACAAACAAAAAAAAACAATAAATGTTTGATAAACAGACAGGCAGACAGACAGATAGATAGGCAGCTAGACAGACAGATAAATAGACAGATCAACAGACAGACAGATAGATAGACAGATCAACAGACATATAGACAGATAGACAGATCGACAGACATATAGACAGACAGACCAGGGAAAACAGTGAAAAAAAACATGCGCTACACCTGCAGCTAATATTATTTTCCTAATCTACACACAAAGAAGTGTGTGTGTGTGTGAGTGAGTGTGTGAGTGAGTGTGTGTGTGTGTGTGTGTGTTTGTGTGTGTGAGTGAGTTGGCTAATGGCTAACACTTCCACAGAACACACCAGCACTAAGAGCTCTAACCTTGTACGCCACACGGGCAGGGCAGCGCTTCCCGAGGCCCAGCGGTGGGCACATGTGGCGCAGCATCACATACAAATCACTGAAACTGATCCTGCCACTGCACACACACACACACACACACACACACACACACCCACACACCCACACACACCCAATGCAAATTCAACAAAAACACGACAAAAAAGGAACAGATCAAACAGAATGGGGAGGGACAGCATGGGCTAAAATAAAACACCGGTTATTGGTTTGGTCATGGGGTGAATACAAAGTGTGTGTGTATGTGTGTGTGTGTGTTTTGCACTGGCATGGTGTGTGTGTGTTCTACGAGATGGGGGTGAATCTGTTCACATAGAACTGCAGCGTCGCTTCAGACAGGCAGGAGAAGCGACACTGCATGAACGGAGTGTTAATCAAAATCATTCACGTCAATGCAGTTTCAGTCGTCGCCCTCGAGGAGAAACAAGAACAATGCACGCAAGGCTTAGAACCCGCAGCAAGCAGAAACACACAACAACATGGCTGAGGTCTGCATGGCGCTTATCCGCTTGGTCGTGTTGCGGTGCATTTCACATGCGTCTTCATTGCCCATGATCATTCCAGCACAAGCCACAGCTCCGACAGTGACTCTGTGACCCCCGATTGACCTCCCCCTGACTGGCCCCCAGCGAGGTCCCGGAAGTCCCGGGGTCACTGCAGGAGCCGCTGCGTTGCGGTGACTCGTCTGCATTGTCCTGCACATTCTCGTTTTCATATCAGAATGCAGCGAAATGATGTAAAGAGAAAGAAACTGTGAAGAGGAAGAGAAAAGAAATGCGAAAAAAGAAAAGCCATGTTCATTCCAGTCTCCATGACGAGCAGTGCAGAGAGTTCGGGTCAGACATCCCAACCTTGCAGGCGACCCTATGAGGGCATTTCTTCCCTAATCCGAGCGGGGGGTCGATAACTCGCAATAAACTGTACATATCCTTATAATGAATACGGCCACTGCAAGAAAAACACACGCAGGTTAGAGAAAGAGGGGGAGGGGCAGACAGACTGTTCAGACAGAGAGAGATACGGGGGGCAGACAGACAGGTACGACAAACAGAGAAAGGGGCAGACAGATAGGTGAGATAGACAGAGATGCTGGGATCAGACAGACAGGTAAGACAAACAGTTTGAGAGGAAAGACAGACAGGTAAGATAGACAAAGGAAGGGAGGAGCACACAGACAGGTGAGACAGATACAGAGAGAAGCATACAGATAGGTGAGACAGAGAGAAGGGGAGGGGCAGACAGACAGGTGAGACATACAGGCAGGTCAGACAGACAGACAGCGGGGACAGGCAGGCAGGCAGGTAACATAGACAGGGAGAAGGAGGGGCATACAGACATGAGATAGACTAAAAGACTAAAAAAGAGACTGAGAAAGAGAGACAGACAGAAAGGAAGAAGACAGACAGACAGGTGAGAAAGACAGAGATATGGGACAGACAGACAGACAGGTAAGACAAACAGAGAGAGGGGACAGACAGACAGGTGAAATAGAGAGAGAGAGTAAGGAGCAGACAGGTGAGACAAAGACACAGAGAAGGAGGGGCAGACAGACAGGTGAGATAGACAGATGGGAGAGAGAGTAAGCAGGAGACAAACAGCTGAGACATACAGACAGGTGAGACAGACAGAGAGGCAAGGGGCATACAGATAGGTGAGACAGACTGAGAGAGAAAGAAAGAGACAAAGGAAAGTCAGAGAGTAAGAGGACAGACAGACACAAAGAGAGAGAGAGAGAGAGAGAGAGAGAGAGAGAGAGGAGGAAAAACGAAGAGCGCAGAAGTAAAAAAGCACTAAGACACACAAAATCTTAGTCTAATGTAAGATATTGTGTGTGTGTGTGTGTGTGTGTGTGTGTGTGTGTGTGTGTGTAGGTGTGTGCACACTAATTTCTCCTTTCTAGCACATTCGAGCCGGTTTTGCTCCTCATTTAACACTGTGCTTTGCTGTGTTGTGTTTTTTTTTGTGCCAGACAGAAAAGCAATCACACTGCCGGAAACTGTAAACTGCAACACACACACACACACACATACACACACATACATACAGACGTTATCAGTCTGATGTCCTCACTTCAGATGGTTGTCTTGTTTCAGTGATCAATGCCAGCAGACCTGCCATCATTAGTGAGCATTACAGGCATGGAAGAACATCCTCACTCCTTTCTGAGGAACGTGACCACATCCAACATAAAAACACTTTTATAGGAACTTATGAAACTTTCAAAAGCTTTTAACACACCTAAAACCAAAAAGACTAAAGAGCAAATGTGTAGCAGCTTTACTTGCCCCACATCTCCACCCCACTGCTGCTTGTCTGAATGTTGCTGAATGGATGTGCCTCACTCTGGTTTCAGATGAAACGATTAGCATTTGCTGTTACTACAGTAACTCAGTCATATGGCAGTCATGTGGTCACATCCTCAGAAACTACTATGAAACTAGTTCAAGTCTCACCAGCTGCTGACTTGTCTGGGGTTCAAAGATTAGTTAACATATTTAAATTAAAGGTCTGAGATTGAGACATGGCCCAGACAGACAGAACTCCTGGTCTGCTTAAGACTTCTGAGCGTTTCAACCTTTAAACCAGTGGACCTAAAACCCAAGCACACCTGCGCCAGCCCACAGGTAGGTGTGTTTACAGCTCGTCTGAAAGTCAGAGAAGCTCTGAAAGCATCATAACACACTACTGAAGTTTCCTGGTGTGATTGCTTTTTTCTTCTTTATATCAGGTCTTTATGAAGACATTACTACTCATCAGATGAAGTGGAAAGCAGTGTGTTCAGTGTGTGTTCAGTGTGTGTGTGTGGTACTGCAGGAGTCAAGCCTCAAACAACCCAATAAGTAGGTTCTTTACTACCAGGAAATTCTAGGAGACATGTGTGCACTGGAGCACAGCCCAGATGGAGACACCTGCTGACCTGCTGTTCACGGCTCAACACCACAAAAAAACTTCACAAAAACCTGAGACTAATCCCAGTTAAAGGCGCCAGACTTTTCCTCAGAAACCCAACTTCGTCAAGATCTACAGTATATGATGAAGCTTCATCTTCATACACCTTTACATCAAACTTCAGCTGAGCGTGAAAGAAGCGGTACCTTCTCTGACACAGCAGCTGGTAGCTCGGTGGGTAATATGTGAACCTACTGACCAAAAGGTTATGAGTTTAATTCCCAGGGCCCCTGCTGAGCTCTTAACCCTTAACTGCTTGTTTGTCTTTGAGAAACAAGCGCAGTGTCAGTGACTCAGGATTAAAGCATCGATGCAGAATCGCTTCTCTGTTGTGAAACTCGAGGACGACTCCAGGTTTCGACCACAACACACACATACACACACACACTTGCAAAAAAAGCATCTACAGGCAGTGTTTAAGACCGAAAACCTTCAGCTCAGTGGAGAGGCTGGACATGTGGCATCATTTCGGTGACTTCAGTTGATCTGCATACAGCAGCACATAAAGCAACAGGCCAAAATACAGCAGATGTATTTTGCATGAGTGTGTATGCAGTGTGTATGCAGGAGGAGGAGAAGGGCTGAACTGAAGCCATGCAGACCTGAACCTCCACCAGGGGAAATCATATCATTCTACACTCAACATCATGGTGGGCTGAGTGTCGGTCACAGCCCACATTGTTGTCTTCATCATCATCGTCGTTGCCGTTGTCGTCATCATCATCATCATCATCGTCACAGCTAGAACGCAGCAGCTTCTCCAGCGCAATCAAAATATGCAATACTTTATTATTTCACTGGAATGTGTCTGCGATGTGGGTGTACAGTGTGTGTATTGTGCGCGTGTCCTCTAAAAGCTTGTGTGTTTGTGAGTGTGTTAGTCTCACCATGCTGCGGGGTCATACTCTGCCCAGATTCTGACATATTCATCCAGATGATGAGGACCAAGAATGGAAGAGTCACGAGTCAAATATTCAAAATTATCCATAATAACAGCTACAAAGAGATTCAGCATCTACAACATACAAAACACACTTATATACACACACACACGAAAAGTGAACGGGTCCACATTGCATGATGAAGCCAAAGACAGCAGAATTCCTGAACAACACAATTGTGAGAATAAAACAGATCAAAACCATCAGGATGATCAACAGAGTCAAATTACTGCTAACATGTAATGCTAACACTTACCCTACTGCACAGATTACAAACTAACACTAATGCTAATGCTAACCCTCCAACAGAAAAAAAGCCATAGAAACACATAGCAGCAAGATGAGGCTCTTATACTGCAGAGTTTTGACTGAACACTGAATCTGTCCTTTAATCACTCCAAAGTCCGAAGAGTTTAGGTTAGATGCATGGGTTAGGGTTAGATGCATGGGTTAGGGTTAGATGCATGGGTTAGGGTTAGATGTATGGGTTAGGGTTAGATGGCATGGGTTAGGGTTAGAAAATAGACATATGGGTTAAATTTAGATGCATGAGTTAGAGTTAGACATATGGGTTAGATGCATGGGTTTGGGTTTGATGCCATATGGGCTAGAGTTAGACATATGGGTTAGACACATGGGTTAGGGTTAGACATATGGTTAGACGCATGGGTTTGTCCTTTAATCACTCCAAAGTCAGTGGAGCTTAGGTTAGATGCATGGGTTAGGGTTAGATGCATGGGTTAGGGTTAGATGCATGGGTTAGGGTTAGATGTATGGGTTAGGGTTAGATGCATGGGTTAGGGTTAGACATATGGGTTAAATTTAGACGCATGAGTTAGAGTTACACACATGCATTAGACACATAAGTTAGGGTTAGACGCATGGGTTAGGGTTAGACACATGGGTTAGGGTTAGACATATGGGTTAGACGCATGGGTTAGGGTTAGACGCATGGGTTAGGGTTAGATGCATGGGTTAGGGTTAGACGCATGGGTTCATGTTAGATGCATGGGTTAGGGTTAGACAAGATAGTTCGGATTAGACCTATGGGTTAAGGTTAGACATATAGGTTAAGGTTAGACATATGGGTTAAGGTTAAACACATGGTTTAGAGTTAGACACGTGGGTTTGGTGCATGGGTTAGGGTTAAACATATGGGTTAGGTGCATGGGTTCAGGTTAGAAACATGGGTTAGGGTTAGAAATAGAGTTAGATGCATGGGGTTTCACGTTACATGCATGGGTTAGGGTTAGAAATATGGGTTAGACTTAGACATATATGTTAGACGCATGGGTTAGGGTTAGACACATGGGTTAGGTGTATGGGTTAGGGTTAAACATCTGGGTTAGGTGCATGGGTTAGGGTTAGACACATGGGTTTGGTTTAGACATATGGGTTAGACGCATGGGTTAGGGTTAGACATATGGGTTAGATGCATGGGTTAGGGTTAGACATATGGGTTAGACGCATGGGTTAGACATATGGGTAGGACGCATAAGTTATGGTAAGACGCATGAGTTAGGGTTAGACATATGGGTTAGAGTTGGACATATGTGTTAGACGCATGGGTTTGGGTTAGACACATGGGTTAGATGCATGTGTTTGGATTAGACACATGGTTTCGGGTTAGGCATATAAGTTAGGGTTGCACATATGTGTTAGATGCAAGGGTTAGGGTTAGATGTATGGGTTAGGGTAAGACATACGGGTTAGGGTTAGACGCCTGGGTTAGGGTTAGACATAGTTATAGGTTAGATGTTAGAGGGGTAGAGGGTTAGATGTATGGGTTAGGGTTAGACATGGTTAGATAGGGTTAGATAGATGCAGAAGCTCAATTCTTCCTGACTGAGATACAGATTCATAGATAAAGATCAGAGTAGATCAGATCTCTTCAGCTGCTTTTATTCTATGCTCACCATTTAATCAGACTTCATACTAATTAATTAATTAATAATTAAATAAACCAGATGAAAGAATCACCAGAAAAGAACAAAGGAAGATGAAGGAGACGAAATAAGCGTAGGCCACGTTACTGCCACACTCGTCCGTTTGATTTCCAGAAGCGGGGTCACACGGCATCCCACCCAAACATGACAGCATCAACTAATCTCATGCCATGCTTCGCCAGTCGCACTCCTGAAACACACACACACACACACACACACACACACACACACACTATGTATATATGAGAATTTCACTTCATTTCTGAACCTCAGCAGTAAAATATTAAATATCTGACAGTCTGTGTTAAGTGCAGATTCAAACAAATTTCTTTTTATAATTTCACAAAAATATACTAAGAAGAAAATAAACAGAAAAATCAACTTTTTGTGTGTGTGTGTCTGTGTGTGTGGGTTGTGTGTCTGTATGTGTGAGAAAAAGATAAGTTTTACCTGAACAACAGCATCAGTGCCATAAAGAATGTTCTGAAATTGTTGTGTTCATTAATGGCGTGTTCTCCTTCTTCATCTAATGCTAAATTACCAAAGAGCTACACGCACACACACAAAAAAACACAATTGTAACGTTTTTTTTATTACACAAAGTCCAAAGAAATGTGTAAAAAGTACATAAGAGAAGAATAGAGAGTCTCACCTGCATGCCGATGATGGCGTAAATGAAGAAAAGGATGGCAATGAGCAGACAGACGTACGGCAGAGCCTGAACACCAGAAACAGAAAATAAAGTACAGACCCCACACACACCCAACATATGCACACACGCGCACCACACACACACACACACACACACACACACCACACACACACACACAACATATGTACACTAGTTGCAGTTAAATTATTAGTGTTAGCAACAGTTGGTTAGCCGCTTTATATGTCAATGATTAAGGCTGCTTATACTTGGTTAGGGTTTGGTTTGTTGGGATTAAGTGATTTATATGTAAGTGATTAGGATTAATTGTTTAGGGTTATTTGGTTAATATGTAAATTGTTAGGGTTAAATAGTTATGGTTATTTGGTTTACACAGAAATGATTAGGGTTAGTTGGTTAGGGTTAGTTGGTTTATATGTAAATTGTTAGGGTTAGTTGGTGTATATGTGAATGATTAGGATAAGTGGGTTGGGGCTAGTTGGTTTATTTGTAAATGATTAGAGTTAGGGTTAACTGGTCAGGGTTAGTTGGTAATGATTAGTGAGTTCATATGTGCACAATTAGGGTTAGTTGGTTAGGGTTAGTTACTTTATATTTATGATTAGGGTTAGTTTTTTAGGGTTATTTGGTGAGGGTCAGTTTGTTATATGTGAATAATTAGGTTTAGTTGGTTAGGGTTAGTTAGTTAGTTAGTTAGGTTGAGCTAGTTAGGGTTAGTTGGTTTGGGTTAGCTGGTAATGATTAGCTGGTAATGATTAGCTGGTTTATATGTGAATAATTAGGGTTAGTGTTAATTGGTTAGGGTTAGTTGGTTTATATGTAAATGATTAGGGTTAGTTGGTTAGGGTTAGCTGGTTTATATGTGAATGTTTAGGGTTATGGGTATTTGGTGAGGGTTAGTTGGTTTATATGTAAATGATTAGGGTTAGTTGGTTAGGGTTAGCTGGTTATGGTTAGCTGGTTTATATGTGAAGGATTAGGGTAAGGGTTAGTTGGTTTATTCATAAATGATTAAGGTTAGTAGTTAAGTAGTTTTTATTCCTTTATTTCAGCTAGAAGGTCTGTGTGAGACTGAAACCTGTATGTTTAATATGTATGTGCGCATCTGTGTATGTGTGCGTGTATGTAAGTGTGTGTGTGTGTGTGTGTGTGTGTGTGTGTATACCTTGAAGGACTGTACAAAGGTCCAAAGAAGGATGCGGATGGTTTCTCCCTGTCGCAGGAGCTTGATAAGTCGAGCAGCGCGGAACAGACGCAGGAACCGAACGTTGATAATGTTGTTCTAGAGAAGATGAAGAAACTCGAGTGAGACACACACACGCAAAAACACAATAAACCTCTCCATTCACTACAAGTCCCGCGAAAAGTCTCATCATCCAATCAAATAAAAGCACAGAGGACCCAATGCACTGATCAGCTGGACACACACACACACACACACACACATACACACACTCTTCAGTGCTTAGATTTCTTGTCTATTGTGTGTAACATTGCTGAAATATAGAACACTGAGTCATGCAGTTACCAAGCACCTCTGTCTTAAAAGAGGATTGTTCACCCCCTACAGACAGGACAAGGAACTGCAGTGCTGACTGACTGACAGACCAAGAAATGAACAGAGAGAAAGACAGACACAGAGGTGAACATAGAGACACACAGATATTGGGCAGTGAGACATGCAGAAAAACAAAAAAAGAGATGAAACAGACAGACAGACAAAACAGACAGACAGACAAAAACAAAGAGAGACGGACAAAAAGTAACAGAGAAAGAGATAGACTAACAGAGTGACAGACAGAGAAACAGACAGAAAGAGAGTCAGAGAGTACTAGAAAGATGGACAAAAAGAGAGGGACAGAAAAAGATATGTGACAGACAGGCAGAAAGACAGAAGGACAGACAGATAGCCATCATGCAACTTTTAAAGTGCATGGCATTCAGGCAATGACATGATGACACCTGTGCTTGTGACATCATTTCCTGTCATCCAACACACCAGAGGTCATCATATAGGAAGCACATGCCCAGAAACAGGAAGTGGGGGGGGGATGCATTAAGAGAAAATTACAAACCAACCGGATTCTAATGGAGAGATGGGAAGTTTAACAGAGAGAACAACAACGATTGGTTTGGTATGATCACACGGAGATGACATCATGGATGGGCGGGGCAGACGGTCACAGTGCATTTATAGTTTGCGTGTTTCAGATTGGATTGATTAATCGAAGACACGCCCATGTAGCGGGAGATTAAAGAAAGCATGTAAAGAGAACAGGAAGAAGAATCATTACATCACACGCACACACACACACACACACACACACCACACACCAAAATATATATAAAACTCCTGCACAGATTAGCTCTTCCAGTGGGCTCAACCAATTACACACACACAAACATTTACATTTTGTCACACAGACACCCTTATCCAGAGTGACGTACATATATATATATATATATATATATATATATATATATATATATATATATATATATATATACCATACAACAACCCCCTCCAGACGACAATGACACACACACACTCACCCACAGCTCTGTCACTAGGATGTCGGTGATGCTGCCTAAGATGGACACAAAGTCGAAAATGTTCCACGCGTCCCGGAAATAATTCTGCAGAGAACACAGAAGAATTACAGAACACACAGAACACACTTCTCCAGCTACGCCCACCACCGTCACCACGGCAACACTCAAACAGGAAGTAGAGTTCAGGAGAATTTAATACACTTTTGCCTAGAAGTTAAAGAGAAAAGGAGAAACAAGAGAGAAAGGTGTGTGTGTGTGTGCGTGTGTGAGTGTGTGCGTGTGGGTGACTCACCCGAATACCGAAGGCAATCATTTTAAGGATGCACTCCATGAAGAAGAGGATAGTGAAAACAATGTTCAGGTTTTTCAACACTTTATCATACATTTCAGAAGCTTCATGATACTAAACAGGGACAAAGCGAGAGAGAGAGAGAGAGAGAGAGAGAGGGAGAGAGAGAGGGGAAGAGATTTTAGCAGTGAGTATGTAGAGTGTGTTTGTAAGTATTTCTAGTGTGTTTTTTTGTCTCACTTTCAGCTGCAAAACATTATGGGACTGAGAGTTGTCCCACAACTCAAGGATTGCTAAACTTATGTTGGACACTGGTGTGTGTGTGTGTGTGTGTGTGTGTGTGTACCTTCATCATCAGGACGATGGTGTTAAGGGCGATCAGACTCATGATGCTGTACTCAAACGGAGGCGACACCACAAACTGCCACATTCTGTACTGGAAGCTTAGCTTGTTCTCAGGCATGTGACGCGTAAGTGGTTTAGCATTGATTGCAAAGTCAATACACGCTCTCTGACACACACACACACATACACACACACACACACACACACAATAACAGCATTCACCCTAATAAATATACTGTACATGTATGTATATTGCATCATTTGTGCATTGTACATTGCATCAACACACACACACACATTCTTCTCCAGGCTGAGTCCTAATCATCTGTCCTTGATCCGAAGGTGATGGGATGAGAGCACGAGATGTTGAGAAAAGAAGGGAAATACAACAAAATACACAACGTAAAATATGGACATCTCCATCCTGTAACCCGGACTTGGACCCTGATCCTCAAAGGTGGAGTCCACAGAGTGCTTCAGCACACTAACACAGAGAGAGAGACAGAGAGAGAGAGACAGAGAAAGAGAGAGAGAGAGAGAGAGAGAGAGAGTAAGAGAGAGAGAGAGAGAGAGAGAGAGAGAGAGAGAGAGAGAGAGAAAAAGATAGAGAGAAAGTAAGAGAGAGAGAGAGAGAGAGAGAGAGAGCGAGAGACAGAAAGCAAAAGAGAGAGAGAGAGAGAGAGAGAGAGAGACAAAGACAGAAAGACAGATAGAAAAAGAGAGACAGAGAGAAAAAGACAGAGTGCGAAAGATACAGAAAACAGAGAGCGGGGGAGACAGAGTATGTGCCAGAAAGAAAGAAAAATAGAGAGCAAGAGAGTGGCATAAAAAGAATGTGAGCGATAAAGGGGGACAGAGTCTCACATACTCTGCCCCATGAGAATGGAGCGTGCTAGCTAATTAATATATTGCAGGAATTAGCATATAATGTAATTATGAGCTGTGTGTGTGTGTGTGTGTGTGTGTGTGTGTGTGCGCACTCACTCTGGCCAGCCTTCTCCAGTGGACACAGTAAAGAGTGTGAGCAGAGCCCACAGCACATTATCATAGTGAAAGTCGTACTTCTTCCACTCGCGTTTCTGAGCTTTTACCTCATTCTCACGTTCATACACCAGATACTCCCCCCTAAAACACACACACCACACACACACACACACACACACACACACTGAAAAAGGTTTCTGAATGTTAAACAGCATTACACAAGCAGTATCTCCAACATTCTGCTGTGTTCTGAGTGAAGAAAGTTCAGCGTTATACACGTGCCTTTCAGGAGTTTGCAGTTGTAGAAGTGTGTAAAGATGTGTAAGGGTGGTTGATTTGTGTTGAGTGTGTAGAGGGTATAGAGGGTGTGTAGAGTTGTGTATGAAGTGTGTAGACCGCGTGTAGAGGTATGTAAAGGTGTGTAGAGGTATGTAGAGGTGTGTAAAGGTGGAAGTGGTGGCACATGTTGGATTACCAATTCGAAGATTGTGGGTTCGATTCCCAGCTCCACCAAGCCACCACTGCTGGGCCGCTGAGCAAGGCCCTTAACCCCCAACTGCTCAGTTGTATAAATGAGATAAATGTAAATGTAAAGGTGTGTAGAGGTGTGTAGAGGTGTGTAGAGGTGTGTAGAAGTGTGTAGAGGTGTGTAAAGGGGTGTAGAGGTGTGTAGAGTGTGTGTAAAGTGTGTAGGGGTGTGTGGAGGTGTGTAGAGGTGTGTAGAAATGTGTAGAGGTGTGTAAAGGGGTGTAGAGGTGTGTAAAAGTGTGTACAGGTGTGTAGAGTTGTGTAGAGTTGCGTAGAGGTGTTTGATCTTACCGGCAGTCCCGCTCAAACTCTTTGGACTCGTCTGTGCAGCAGAAAAATCTCCCCTTAAAAAGCTGCACAGCCACAACAGCAAAAATAAACATGAAGAGCATGTAGACGATCAAAATGTTCAAAACGTTCTTCAGAGAATTCACCACACAATCAAACACCGCCTGAGAGAGAGAGAGAGAGAGAGAGAGACAGAGAGAGAGAGAGAGAGAGAGAGAGAGAGAGAGAGAGAGAGAGAGAGAGACAGGAGAGAGGAGAGAGAGAGAGGAGACAGAGAGAGAGAGAGAGAGAGAGAGAGAGAGAGAGAGAGACAGAGAGAGAGACAGAGAGAGAGAGAGAGAGAGAGAGAGCAGAGAGAGAGAGCAGAGACAGAGAGAGAGGGAGAGAGAAGAGAGAGAGAGAGAGGGAGACAGAGACAGAGAGAGAGAGAGAGAGAGAGAGAGAGAGAGACAGAGAGAGAGAGAGAGAGAGAGAGAGACAGAGAGAGAGAGAGAGAGAGAGAGAGAGAGAGAGAGAGAGAGAGAGAGAGAGAGAGAGAGAGAGAGAGAGAGAGAGAGAGAGAGAGAGAGAGAGAGAGAGAGAGAGAGAGAGACAGAGAGAGAGAGAGAGAGAGAGAGAGAGAGAGACAGAGAGAGAGAGAGAGAGAGAGAGAGAGAAAGAGACAGAGAGAGACAAAGAGAGAGAGACAGAGAGAGACAGAGAGAGAAGGAAAGAAAGGAAGAAAGAAAGAAAGTTGTGTGTTAATCTGGTTGTGGACAACAAAAGCAAAGGAATTATTTAATTGTTTAACATGAATCTAATGAATTGTTTAGTTAAATTGAATCAGAGTGACTCAGAATCATCGTTCAGTCCATGTCAATCTTATGTCATAATTCAAAGAATCGTTTAAAGTAAATCAGAAAGAATTCGATTAGTAAAAGTGGAGTCTAAGGAATCGTTTCAATAGAGACATGGGGAAGTGTTGTACCTTTTATCAGTATGGGCCCCCACTGCCTTTACAGTATAACTACTGGATGTTGTGTTGCCCCCCAGGCAGTAGGGGCCCCTATGTGTGTAAGTCTACCTTGAGTTTCGGAAGACGTTTAATGGTCTTGAGGGGTCGCAGGACTCGTAACACTCTCAGGGATTTAATGATGCTGATGTCTTTGCCTTTACTGCTTCCTCTACAGCACACATGTAAAACACACACACACACACACACACACACACATCAATTACAGTAAATACACACTTAGTACAGTGAGCACACCATCTGGGTCATTGTGCATCATCAGCGTCATGTCTCACATCTTCTGTACAGTTTGAGGTGAACAGTGATGTGTGCATTCATGAGCAGCTCTCCGAGAGATCATCATGAGCAGGCGGCTTCATCCATCATCTCTCGCTCTCTCTCTGTTTTCTGGAGTTTGGGCAAATGAGGGTCTGTGTTAATGTTGTGGGGGGGGGTGGGGGTGTTCAAGTAAAAGTCTCTTTTGTTCCCAGAAGAACTCAGAAGAGCTCAAACCAGGAGACAAAGACGAGTGACGCATTCCCGCGCGACAAACACACGGTATGTGTCCACTTTGTCGCTTCACCAACTGTTATTACTGGAAAATGAAATATACTGCAAAATATTGCTGTCTGTTATGAGCTGTAACACACCAAGTTCATCACTGTATAAGTGACACCACTCCTTCTGTTACTGTGCACAAAGTATTGGCACCCCACTATCTCATCTATCAGAATAAGACCTCAACGGGGGCCACGGTTATCAGACAGAAACTGGTTTATTTTCAGTACAGAAGTCACACTGACATGGTGGCTTGGGTTTTGGGGCAGTTAGGGGGTACAGGGTCAGGAGGGTAAAATATCTCAATTGGACTAATCCCCATTTTAAAAATAATTATATAAAATTATATTATTATAAAAATAAAATACAAAATAAAAAAGACTTTAGATTTAATTAAAAAAATTAAAAGTGCACTTAGATTATATTTTGCCCCAGAGGCTGCAGGTTAAAGGACCAGTTTATTAATTCATTTATTCCGGTTCTGATTTTTGGTTGCTGAATCTCTCTATAAAAACCAGCAGTAAAACACAAACAAAATAACTAGAGTATGTCTTACACACACACACACACACACACACACACACACACACACACACACCATGTCAGTGTTGAGTGTAACTGAGAAATTTCAGTATATTACATTTTCAGGTTTGATGGGTATAATAAAGGTGATGTAAGTCAAAAAAGTTGCTGTGTCAGTAAAACATGAGCATCTGTAAACATCTGTACAATGCCGGAGGAATGAAGGTCTAACAAGTGAAAAGGAGAAGGAAAGAGAAAATAAAGAAGGAATGATGGAAGGAGAGACAGAGAAAGCAGCCAATTACATGAGTCAAATGGTTGCCGTGCAACAGAAAGAAGAAGAACTTTACCCAGAGAGGCTCCTGTTGAGGTACCAAAGCAGAGACAGAAGAAAGGATCAAATACACACACACATACACACACACCCACACACAAAAAAACAAAAACAAAAAGGGACACAAGCAAAAGGACAAGACAGAAGAGATTTGCTGAGGAAAAACATGAGAGACAAAAGAACCTACACACACACACAAATAGAAACACACAAACTACACAAATCGGTGCTAAAAAAAGCAATAATGATAATAAAATTATTAACAATCACACTTAATTAAATATTCTTGCACAGAGAAAAAGTACCACCCTCAAAATCAGAAAGGCGTAAAGGGGTAGATTACAGTGGTAAAGGGGTAGATTACAGTTGTAAAGGGTAGATTACAGCGGTAAGGCGTAGATTACAGTCATAAAGGGGAAAATACAACAATAAAGGGGTAGATTACAGAGGTAAAGAGGTAGATTAGAGTCGTAAAGGGTAGATTACAGTGGTAAAGGGGTAGATGACAGTGGTTAAGGGTAGATTGCAGTGGTAAAGGGTAGATTACAGCCGTAATAGGGGGTAGAGTTACATTACAGTCGTAAAGAGTAGATTAGAGTCGTAAAGGGTAGATTACAGCAGTAAGGCGTAGATTACAGTCGTAAAGGGGAAAATACAACAATAAAGGGGTAGATTACAGAGGTAAAGAGGTAGATTACAGTGGTAAAGGGTAGATTACAGTGGTAAAGGGGTAGATTACACTATTAAAGGGTAGATTACAGTGGGAAAGTGGAAGATTACAGTGGTAAAGGGGTAGATTGCAGTGGTAAAGGGTAGATTACAGCCGTAAGGGGGTAGATTACAGTCGTAAAGAGAGTAGATTAGAGTCGTAAAGGGTAGATTACAGCGGTAAGGCGTAAGGCGTAGATTACAGTCGTAAAGGGGAAAAATACAACAATAAAGGGGTAGATTACAGAGGTAAAGAGGTAGATTAGCGTCGTAAAGGGTAGATTACAGTGGTTAAAGGGTTAGATTACAATGTAAAGGGTAGATTGCAGTGGTAAAGGGTAGATTACAGCCGTAAGGGGGTAGATTACAGTCGTAAAGAGTAGATTAGAGTCGTAAAGGGTAGATTACAGCAGTAAGGCGTAGATTACAGTCGTTAAAGGGGAAAATACAACAATAAAGGGGTAGATTTACAGAGGTAAAGAGGTTTAGATTAGAGTCGTAAAGGGTAGATTACAGTGGTAAAGGGGTAGATTACAGTGGTAAAGGGTAGATTGGCAGTGCTGAAGTGGTAGATTACAGTGTTAAAGGGGTAGATTGCAGTGGTAAAGGGTAGATTACAGCCGTAAGGGGGTAGATTACAGTCGTAAAGAGTAGATTAGAGTCGTAAAGGGTAGATTACAGCAGTAAGGCGTAGATTACAGTCGTAAAGGGGAAAATACAAACAACAATAAAGGGGTAGATTACAGAGGTAAAGAGGTAGATTAGAGTCGTAAAGGGTAGATTACAGTGGTAAAAGGGGTAGATTACAGTGGTAAAGGGTTAGATTGCAGTGCTGAAGTGGTAGATTACAGTGTTAAAGGGGTAGATTGCAGTGGTAAAGGGTAGATTACAGCCGTAAGGGGGGTAGATTACAGTCGTAAAGAGTAGATTAGAGTCGTAAAGGGTAGACTACAAAGGTAGATTACAGTGGTAAAGAGGTAGATTACAGTCATAAAGGGTAGATTACAGTGGTAAAAGCGGTTAGATTACAATGATAAGGGTAGGGTAGATTACAGTGGTAAAGGGGTAGATTACAGTTGTAAAGGGTAGATTACAGTGGTGAAGTGGTATATTCAGTGGTAAAGAGGCTGATTACAGTCATAAAGGGGTATATTACAATTTTTAAATAGTAGATTAGGGTTAGTAAAGGGCATATTACAGTTATAATGACTAGATTAAAGTGGTAAAGGGTGGGATTACACTGGGAGAGTGAATTACAGTGGTAAAAAGGTACATTACAGTGGAAAGGGGTGGATTACAGTGATAAAGGTTATAATGATGAAGGTAAATTAGAGTAGTAAAGGGGTAGATTACAGTGGTAAAGGGGTAGATTACGAAGGTAAAGAGGTAGATTACAGTGGTAAAGGGGTAAATTAGAGTGGGAGAGTGAATTACAGTGGTAAGGTGTGGATTACAGTAGTAAAGAGTAGATTACAGTGGAAAAGGGGCCAATAACAGTTGTAAAGAGGTAGATTACAGTGGTAAAGGGTAAATTACATTGACAATAAATAGTTTACAGTGGTAAAGGGTGGATTACAGTGGGAGAGGGGTATATATATTACAGATTATAGATTGTGGTGGTAAAAAAGTAGATTACAGTGGTAAAGGGGTAGATTACACTATTAAAGGGTAGATTACAGTGGGAAAGTGGAAGATTACAGTGGTAAAGGGATTGATTGTGATAGTAAAGGATAAATTACAGTAGGAAAGAAGTGGATTACAGTGGTAAAGGGTAAATTACAGTTGTAACAGGGTAGATTACAGTTATAGGGGGTATATTACCATCATAAAGGGGTAGATTACAGTATAAAAGGATAGATTGCAATATAAAAGTATAGATTACAGTAAGAAAGTGGTAGATTACAGAGGTAAAAATAGATTACAGTGGTAAAGGGTAGATTACAGTGGTAAAGGGCCAGATTGCAGTGGGAAAGTGGTAAACTACAGTGGGAAAGTGGTAGATTACAATGTTAAATGGTAGAGTACAGTGGGAAAGTTGTAGATTGCAGTGGTCAAGGACAGATTAGAGGTAAAGGAGTGGATCACAGTATAAAAGGGCGAATTACAGTTGTAGATTACAGTCATAAAGTGGTAGATTAGATTATAAAAGGATAGATTACAGTATAAAAGGATAGATTACAGTAAGTAAAAGTGGTAGATTACAGCGGTAGAAAGTAGATTCCACTGGTTAAGGAAAGAATACAGTGGTAAAGGGTAGATTCCACTGGTTAAGGAAAGAATACAGTGGTAAAGGGTAGATTCCACTGGTTAAGGAAAGAATACAGTGGTAAAGGGGTATATTACAGTTGTAAAGGGACAGAGTACAGAGGGAAATGTTTAGATTACAGTGGTAAAGGTTAGATTACATTGGTAAAGCCTAGAGTGCGGTGGTAAAAAGGTAGATTACAGTGGTTTAGGGGTAGATTACAGTATTAAAGGCTAGAATACAGCGGTAAAGGGGTAGATTGCAGAGGTAAAGGGTAGAGTACAGTGGTAAAGGGTGGATTACTGTGGTAAAGGGTGGATTGAAGTGGTTAAAAGGTAGATTACAGTGCTAAAGAGGTAGTTTACAGTTATCAAAGGTATGTTACCATTCTAAGGGGGTAGATTACAGTGGTAAAGAGGTAGATGAGTGTGTGTACTTACGAAAAAGCGAAGGCCACCAGAGCGCCACTAACCACTATAAAGTCCAGGAAATTCCACAGATCACGAAAATAAGCTCCTTCATGAAGAACTAAACCCAACACCACCATCTATACACACACACACACACACACACACACACTTTATTAACATATTTCCTATTTACAGCAAAGAGAGGAAAAACACACACACACACACACACACACACACGCTGTACCTTAATCAACATCTCAAACGTGAAGACACCAGTGAAGACATAATCAAAGTAACGAAGAACCTGAAAAAAACATGTCCATCACACATCAGTACATATTAACACTAGTCTAGGGTTTAAATATATATGTGTGTGTGTGTGTGTGTGTGTGTGTGTGTGTGTGTGTGTGCTCACGTTGTTTCGAGGTGATTCGGGCCAAACAGGATCCTCTGCTGCTAGAGCAATGCTGCTCATTGCAATTACAGACAGAATACACATCTCAAAGTAACGCACAGTCATAATGTAGTGGCAGCATTTACGGAACCTGTAAACACACACACACACACACACACACACACACACACACACACAGAAAAACACACACACAGAAAATAGAACTTTACAAACAGTCAACAAATACAAAATATATAAATTACACAACATCTGCCTACTTTTATACACACACACTTACGGATTGGTGGGAGACATAATAAAGCAGGAGCTGAATGGAGGAATAGGTTTGGGACCATCTTCATCACCTTCACCATCATCATCATCATCCTTCTTTTTACCATCTTTAGATGCTTCAGTGTTTGCATTTTTATTCACTACACACACACAGGAATGAGTTAATCTGTTTACTACACACACACACACAATCACTTTCTCTCTTTCACACACACACACACACACACACACACACACACACACACACATACACACCCTGCAGCTGGCCAATGAGTGACGGGTACAGCGACTGCTGGATGTCGATGGCTATAAACTCTTTGCTGGGGCTCTTTATCGGGTCAGTGAGGATGAGGAGACTGTCCGGTAAGCTCCGCCCCCTGAGATTCAGCACATTATTGGTCAGCTCAGGATCATGACACGGGCCACAGGGGTCATATGGATATGGATGATGAAGGTGGAGTTCAGGGTCATGAAGAAGCAGCATGTTGTTGTTCCTCTTGTTATCGAGGTCCTCACTGCACTGACTGAGTCAAATAGTAAGACAGACAGACAGACAGACAGACAGACAGAGACAGACAGACAGAGGTAAGTTAATGTTGAGAAAGCTGTAACTGTAACATGGAGATAATTTTTCACACACACTTACTTCCTTGAGTAATGGCTGCAGCTTCTTTCCTTCCTACCAAACCGATCTCCATGGTTACTGTGATGATGTCTTCTATGCTTCCTGTCTCTGTCCTCCTGGGTGTGTGAGCAGTGTCTGTGGCGTGGACGGGGCTGGTAACTTGGTGGGGGGGAGATGTTGCGCTCATGCTGTCCTAGTTCCTCTGGTCTGGGTTTGTTGGTGTTGTTGTTGCGGTTCTCCTGTGGGTTCACCACCAGGGGGCGATCTAAGTGTGTCTTCATGTCCGAATGGTTATGACAATTAGTCTGCTGAAGGGGCAAAAACACTGAGCATCATTACCAACATGTCTATGCCACAAATCCCCACTTTCTAAATGTCCCTAATGTCCCCCGTGTTTTCCAAATTCCTGACTTACAGATGTTTCCCTATGTTCCTTGGCCTTACTCGTGTTTGTCACATTCGCCACTTTTCAGATGTTCAGCCCTTCCAAGTGTTCCTCACATTCCCAGATGTTCCTGACTTCCCTATGTTTCTCGAACTCCCAACTTTCCAGATGTTACTGATCTTTCATGTGTTCCCCACATTCCCCATTTTCCAGATTTTCCAGACCCTCTTGTGTTCAACACATTCTTCACCTTCCAGATGTTCCTGACCTTCCCCATGTTTCTAACTTTCCCTAATTTCCAGATGTTCGTGACATTTCCCCTGTTCGTCACACCATTCCTCACAATCTTAGCTTCTCTGTTTGAAGTTGTCTAAGAGTTTTACGTCCTGTGATTGTCCCTCCATCTCTTACTAGTGTCCCTGTTTCTGACCTTCCAGTGGTCTTCAGAGTCCAGTTCATTGTAGAGCGCCTCCCTGCTGGTCATCAGGTTCTGCCGGCGAATCTCGCTGGTGCGCTGCTCCCACACTGACTTTGGAGCCTTTGAGTTCCTCTGCTGTTCCTTACTAAGAGACACAACGACATGTTCTCCAGTTAGTACCTATGGTACAACCCTTTATGCCGTGAGAATAAGTTCTAATCTCACACTACGCCTAATCTCACCCAGAACATTTAAACATTACAAAACACATAGCAGAAGGAAGGGCTGTGTGAGAGAGACACAAAGAGTGAGACAGAGAGTGAGACTCACGCAGCGATGGAGAGGTTTGCAGCGGTGAGTGGGCTGACCTCAGCAACCTCCTTAGCTTTTTGGAGAGCAATTTTCTGTGTGGTGGCTTCTTCTTCTTCTTGCTCATCCTGGTACACACACACACACACACACACCACAGGTCAGGTGCAGCTGAAAACACAGCAAATCACTTCTCACATACTCTGTCTCTACCAACACACACACACTCACACATTCTCTCTCCAAACACACACACACACACACACACCTTGGTGAGTTCCTGAGCATTAGCCAAATTATCCACAGCAATGGCCAAGAACACATTCAGTAGTGTGTCTGACACCAGTTAAGGCATGTCTCCATCAAACATATAAGCGTGTATGTGTGTGAGAGAGTGTGTATGAGTGTGTGTGCGACTGTGTGAAGGATACAGTTACCAAAAAGGGTGAGTACAATAAAAAACACAGAGGAAATCATCCCCCTGTTAACACCTCCCTGAGACTTGATTCCATCATACATCACAACATTCCAGTCTTCACCTGTCAGAATCTAACACACACACACACACACACACACACAGATTACTTTTTATGACATTTTTATAATACACACACACAACCACAGATGCCACATCACCTGAAACACTGTCATAATGGCAGCAGGAAATGTGTCGAAGTTTGTTGAAGGAGTTCCCTGGTCAAAGTTAAACCTGAAACAAACACACACACACACACACACACACACACACACAAATATTATATATGATATACATGTATTAGCAGATTTATAGGTGTGTCAGATATACGTGCGCAGGTGAATATAACTAATTAGTGTAACAGTATATGAGTGTGTAACAGTATATAAGTGTGTAACAGTATATAAGTGAGTAACAGTATATAAGTGTGTAACAGTATATAAGTGAGTAACAGTATATAAGTGTGTAACAGTATATAAGTGTGTAACAGTATAAGTGTGTAACAGTATATGAGTGTGTAACAGTATATAAGTGAGTAACAGTATATAAGTTGAGTAACATAACTATATAAGTTGTAACAGTATAGTGGTAACAGTATATAAGTGTAACAGTATAAGTTGTACAGTATATAAGTGTGTAAAGTAAAAGTGTGTAACAGTATATGAGTGTGTAAAAGTATGGGTGTGTATCAGTATATAAGTGTGTAAAAGTATAAGTGTGTAGATGTATATGAGTATGTAACAGTATATGAGTGTGTAAAAGTATGCAAATGTGTAAAAAGTATGTGTCAGTATTCCGGTGACGGCGCCCTCTGGTCGTTGGGAGATGGATTCCTTACAATTTGAGTGTGTATAATTGTATAAAGTGTGTAAAAGTATATGTGTGTAGACGTATATGAGTGTGTAGACGTATATATGAGTGTGTAAAAGTATACGAGTGTGTAAAAGTATATGTGTGTAAAAGTATATGAGTGTGTTACAATATATAATTGTGTAAAAGTATACCAGTGTGTAACAGTATATAAGTGTGTAACAGTATATGAGTGTGTAACAGTATATGAGTGTGTAAAAGTATAAGTGTGTAGAAGTATATGTGTGTAACATTATATAAGTGTGTAACAGTATATAAGTGTGTAAAAGTATGAGTGTTTAACAGTATATAAGTGTGTATACACTCTTGTATATTCAGTGTATATACACTGAATAGACTAACACACTACACTTACACAATATACACATTACAGTATATGAGCGTGTAAAAAAAGTGTGTGTAACAAATATGAGTGTGGTAACAGTATATAAGTTGTGTAACAGTATATGAGTGTGTACCAGTATGAGTTGTACAGTATGTTGGCATGTAACAGTATATGAGTTGTGTAAAGTATATAAGTGTTGTAACAGTATATGAGTGTGTAAAAGTATACAAGTGTACAGTATATGAGTGTGTAAAGTCTACAAGTGTGTAACAGTGTGTGTGGCATATTACATTATTTAAGAGTGTAAAAGTATAAGTGTGTAGACGTATATGAGTGTGTAACAGTATATAAGTGTGTAAAAGTATATGAGTGTGTAACAGTATATAAGTGTGTTACAATATATAATTGTGTAAAAGTATACAAGTGTGTAACAGTGTGTTGGCATTTACATTATATAAATGTGTAAAAGTATGAGTGTTTAACAGTATATAAGTGTGTAACAGTATATAAGTGTGTAACAGTATATGAGTGTGTAAAAGAATATTAGTGTATAGCACTATGTTTTTTTGTGTAACAGTGTGTGTGTTACTGACTGTCCTCCAAACAGCTGCATCCCCAGAAGGGCAAACACCACGATGAAGAGGAAGAGGAGGAAAAGAAGGCTGATGATAGACTTCATCGAATTAAGCAGAGACACAACCAGATTACGCAGAGACGCCCAGTACCTGATAGACATACAAGAGGAGACAGACAAGAAGAAACAGACATGTAGAAACAGACAGGTAGACACAGACAAGACAAAAAAGACAGGAAGAGACAGAAAGATAGAGACATACAAGAA
>VCAZ01000332.1:132500-167475 GCA_005784505.1 Bagarius yarrelli
GACCCGCACTGACCAACACTAACTGCACACCACTGACTGACCCGCACTGACCAACACAACTGACCACACCACTGACTGACCCGCACTGACCAACACTAATGCACACCACTGACTGACCCCCCACTGACCAACATAACTAACTGCACACCACTGACTGACCCGCACTGACCAACACTAACTGACACACCACTGACTGACCCGCACTGACCACACACCACTAACTGACACCACTGACTGACCCCGCACTGACCAACACTACTGCACTGCAACACCACTGACACACACTGACTGACTGACCCCGCCACTGACACACACACTGAACTGCACCCACTGACTGAACCCCACCTGCACTGACCAACACTAACTGCACACCCACTGACTGACCCGCACTGACCAACACTAACTGCTACTGACACACCACTGACTGACCCGCACTGACCAACACTAACTGCACACCACTGACTGACCCCCACTGACCAACACTGACTGCACACCACTGACCAATGACCCGCACTGACCAACACTAACTGCACACCACTGACTGACCCACCACTGCACTGACCAACACTACTGCACACCACTGACTACTGACACACCACACCACTGACTACACACCACTGACTGCACACACCACTGACCACATGACTGACACACCACCTGACTGACCCCGCACTGACCAACACTAACTGCACACCCACTGACTGACCCGCACTGACCAACACTGACTGCACACCACTGACTGACACACTGCACTGACCACACTAACTGCACACCACTGACTGACCCGCACTGACCAACCACTGACTGCACACCACTGACTGCACACCCCACTGACTACACACCACTGACTACACACCACTGACTGCACCACTGACACACACCTACTGACTGCACACACACTGACTGCACACCACACTGACTACACCCACTGACTGACACCACCACTGACTGACCCCACTGACTGCCACACTACTGCACCCACTGACTGACACACTGACACACTGACACACCACTGACTTACACCACTGACTGCACACCACTGACTACACCACTGACTACACACCACTGACTGCACACCACTGACTACACCACCACTGACTGCACACCACTGACTACACACCACTGACTGCACACACACACACACTGACTGCACTGACTGCACACACACTGACTGCACACCACTGACACAATGACACACCACACTGACTACACACCACTGACTGCACACCACTGACTGCACACCACTGACTACACACCACTGACCGCACAACACTGACTGCACACACTGACTGCACACCACTGACTGACCCGCACTGACCAACACTGACTGCACACACACTGACTACACATCACTGACTCACACACTGACTGCACACACACTGACTGTTAGTAAGAAATGATTGAGTAGCTGAGTTTGATTCTGTCTGTACTACATCCTGTCCCTGATCAGTCGTATCATCAGACAAAATGATCTGCAATTGATGACAGTTGGCATTTCTGAGGTGTAAATGTAAAATTGAATGTCTGTTTAATGGAAATGGAGTTCATACGTGTGGAAGAACAGAGAACGGAACCCTGATTCATTTCTGCTTCCCACTTAAAGACGTCTAAAATAAACAGGGCGTCCAACTATACTGAAGGACAGAGAAAAGACACGGAGAACAGAGAGACAAACGCACTCACCATACACACTTACCACACACACATTATCACACACCCACACATTTACACATACGACACATACACACCCCGAACACACTCACCACACACACACTCACCACACACACTACAGCGTTACACACTTATCACACATTTACCATATACACACCACCCGAACACACTCACCACCCGCAACACACTCACACACTCACAGCGTTACACAACTTATCACACATCCACATTTACATATACACACCCCAACACACTCCAACCATACACACTCACAGCACACAGTTACACACTTATCACACACACCCCGACACACACCATTACCATATACACACCCCGAACACACTCACCATACACACTCACAGCGTTACACACTCACCACACATTTACCATATACACACCCCGAACACACTCACCATACACACTTACCACACACACTCCCACAGCGTTACACACTCACCACACATTTATCATATACACACTCCGAACACACTTACCATACACACTCACAGCGTTACACACTTACACACATTTACCATATACACACCCCCGAACCACTCACCATACACACTCACAGCGTTACACACTTATCACACATTTACCATATACACACACCCCGAACACACTCACCATACACACTCACAGAAACAGCGTTACACACACACATTATCACACATTTACCATATACACACGCACCCCGAACACACTCACCATACACACACTCACAGCGTTACACACTTATCACACATTTACCATTTATACACACCCCGAACACACTCACCATACACCACTCACACACAGCGTTACAAACACTTATCACACATTTACCATATACACACCCCGAACACACTCACCATACACACTCACAGCGTTACACACTCACAAGCTATCACACATTACCATACACACCTCCGAACACACTTACCACACACTACCACACACACCGTTACACACTTATCACACATTTATCATACACTTACACAACCCCCACACCGAAACACACTCACCATAGACACTCACACACAGCGTTACACACTTATCACACATTTACCATATACACACCCCTAACACACTCACTTTAATCACCATACACACTTACACGCTTACACACACTCACCACACATTTATCATACACACCCCATAGCACACACACCAACCACACTCACCATCACACCACTCACAGCGTTACACCACTCACCACACATTTACCATGTACACACCCCGAACCCAAACACACTCACCATAGACACTCACACAGCGTTACACACTCACCACACACATTTACCATATACACACCCCGAACACACTCACCATAGACACTCACAGCACAGCGTTACACACTTATCACACATTTACCATATACACACCCGACCCCAAAACACCACTCACCATACACACTCACAGCGTTACACACACACATTATCACACATTTACTTACCATATACACACCCCACCCATGAACACACTCACCATACACACTTACACTCACAGCGTTACACACTCACCACACACATTTATCATATACACACACTCACAATTTACACACTCACCATACACACTCACAGCGTTACACACTCACCACACATTTACCATACCATACACACCCACACCCCGAACACACTCACCATATACACACTACAGACACTCACAGCGTTACACACTTACCCTCACACACATTTACCATATACACACCCCAAACACACTCACCATACACACTCACAGCGTTACACACACACATACACACTCACCACACATTTACCATATACACACTCTGAACACACACACTAACACACTACCCATACACACTCACAGCGTTACACACTCACTACACACATTCACCATATACACACACCAAACACACACACATTGTACACATACTCACCACACACACTTACAGCGTTACACACTCACTACACACACATTCACCATATACCACACACACCGAAACACACACACATTGTACACACTCACCACACACACTCACAGCGTTACACACAACTCACTACACACATTCACCATATACACACACCGAACACACTCACCATACACACTCACAGCGTTACACACACTCACCACACACATTCACCATATACACACACCAAACACACTCACAATGTACACACTCACCATACACACTCACAGCGTTACACACTCACCATTCACACTTACCATACACACTCACAGCGTTACACTTACCACACACATTTACCATATACACTTACCATACACACCCACAATGTACACACTCACCATACACACTCACCACACACACTCACCATAAACACTCACAGCCTTACACACTCACCATACACACTCACAATGTACACACTCACCATACACACTCACAGCGTTCACAACACTCACAGTGTTACACACTCACCAAACACACTCACATCGTCACACACACTTACCACACACATTTACCATATACACACCACAACACACTCACAATGTACACACTCACCATACACACTCACAGCGTTACATACTCACCACACACATTCACCATATACACTCACCATACACACTCACAGCGTTACATTACACACAGTCACCACCACACACATTCACCATATACACTCACATTGTACACATTCACCATACACACTTACAGCGTTACACACTCATCATACACACCCACCATACACACTCACCATACACACTTTTCATACATACTTATTATATACTCTCCATACACACGTATCATACACACTAACAGTGTACACACTCACAGTGTTACACACTCACCATACACACTCACAGCATTACACACTCACCATACACTCTCACGGTGTACACACTCACCATACACACACCACAGTGTTACACCCTCACTATATACACAGTCACAGTGTTACACTCTTATACACAGTCACAGTACACACCTACCATGCACACTTATCATACACACTCACTGTGTTACATTACACTCTCACCATACACACTCTCCATACACAGTCACAGTGTAACACTCTCTCCATACACACTCTATATACACATTCACACCATACCCACTAACCATACACACCCACAGTGTTACACTCTTACCATACACACTTACCATACACACTGTCTATACACACTACTGTGTTACTCTTACCATACACTCTCACCATACACACTTACAGTGTAACACTCTCCCCACACACACTCACCATACACTTACCATACACACTTAGTGTTACACTCTTACCATACACACTCTCCATACACAACATACACACTCACAGTGTTACACTCTCACCATACACACTTACCATACACACTCTTTATACACTCCTACAGTGTTAAACACTCACTATACACACTCATGGTGTTACACTCTCACCACATGCAATTTCAGTGTTACACTCTCTTTATACACACTCGCACTCTTACTATACACAGTCGCAGAGTTACACGCTCACTATAACTATTCACAGTGTTACACTTTCACCATAAACACTCGCAGTGTTACATTCCATACACACTCGCAGTCGTACACTCTTTCCACACACACTCGCAGTCTTAAACTCTCATCATACACATTCGCAGTGTTACACTTTTACCATACACACTCGCAGTATTACACGCTCACAGTACACACTTGCAGCGTTACACTCTCTCCATACTTGCTTGCAATGTTACACTCTCACTATACACTATCGAAGTGTTACACTCTCAACATATACAGTTGCAGAGTTACACACTTACTATAACCATTCGCAGTGTTACACCTTGACCATACACACTTGCAGTGTAACACGCTCACTATAAACACTCTCAGTGTAACACACTCACCATAAACACCCACAGTGTAACACTTTTTTCTATATACACTCGCAGTGTTACAATTTAACTATACGCAGTTGTGGTGTTACACTCTCTTCATACACACTAATAGTGTTACACTCTCTCTATACACACTTGCACTGTTACATTCTTACTATTAAGACTCACATTGTAACACTTTTGTAACACTCACCGTACATATTTGTGTTGTTACACTCTCACTATACACACTCACAGTGTAATACTCTCATCATAAACACTCACAATCTAACACATACCATACACACTTGCAGTGTAACACTCTCGCCATACACACTCACAGTGTTACACTCTCGCCATACACACTTGCAGTGTAACACTCTCGCCATACACACTCACAGTGTTACACTCTCGCCATACATACTTGCAGTGTTACATACTCATTATACATATTTGCAGTGTTACATACTCACTGTGCACACTCGCAGTGTAACACTCTCGCAATACACACTCAGTGTTACACTCTTGCCATACACACTCACAGTGTAACACGCTCACTATACAGTGTTACATACTCACCATACACACTCACAGTGCAACACACTTGCATTCTAACAGTCACCATACACACAATCTAAAACTCATCACTTAGTGTTACACACTCACCATACACACAAAGTACAGACTGACGGTAGAAAGAAGAAATCTGAACATCTAACAACAATAATAACAACAATAATAACAATAATAATAACAATAATAATAGTAATAATAGTAATAATAGTAATAATAGTGTGGTTTTCGTCTCTCTCTTTCTCTTTAACTCCACTCAGCTCTGAAAGCTCTGCTATGGACTCATTTGCTGACATCAGCAATCACACACACTCACTCTCACACACACACTCACTTACGCACTCACTCAAACGCATACATTAAGAGCTCAACTCATACCAGCAGGAGCCTACACACACACACACACACACACACACACACACACACACACACACACACACACACACACACACACACACAGCATCCTGAAATTTAAACATTAAACTCCGTTACATTACATGTGGATGACAAACTCAAATATTTAGCAGATTAATAATCACGTAACTGATGCTGGTTTTAACCCTTTGCTATAAGATCTATACAGGATTGTTATGAACCTTCACACACACCACACACACACACACACACACACACTGTAGTTATTCAATCTGATAATGAGAGGAAAGAAAAATGCAAGATAACACACAGTCGTCTTACTACTACTACTTCCACTTAACTGTGTTTTATAAACACACACACACACACACACATTCTCTCATTCTCTCTCTCTCTCTCTCTTTGAAGAATTGAAGGATATGGCCATTCGGTGATTTTCTTGGCGTACTTCCGGACCAGGTTGTCCTCGCTGAACAGGAAGAGAGAGCGGTTGACGGTGAGACAGTTCTGGCGCACGGGGATGGGGTTATACAGCGCCATGGTGCGCGCTCTCTGCGCCATTGACTGCTTGTACACGCGCTGAGTTCCCTGCCTGCTTCCGCCTCGGGCCACCGAACCCCCACCGGGTACACCGGGCTCTCCGAACCGCGCCATCCTGCACACACACACACGGGCGCGCGCCAAACAGGCAAACAAACACACAAACAAACAGCGCCGTTACGTGGATGCGGGAACGCCACACCGCCGCACTCACGCGCTCACAAACACAAGAGAAAAATAGAAAATAATTCTGCCAGTTGCGCGAATTACATGACTTCACTTCAAACTTCAAACGAGGATCAAAAAGAAGAGTTCCGGAACCCGTCCTGTCTCGCGCTCTAAAAGAGAAATAAAGAAAAGCACGAACCCGTGAAACGCTGATGCTTATCTTCTTCCTCCACAGCGCCGCGTGCTTATCACCATCACTCAGCTGCTGGCTCCTGATCCTCCTGAACCCCTCAGCCCGGGAGATACCGCCCCTCTCAGCATCGCGAGACCGAACCCCGACTCACCGAGTCTCCCTCCCCGCGAGCGCACCAAGCGCAGAAAACACCGACAATAATTTATTTAATTCTGGAACATCCGCAGCGCGCAACGAGGAGAAGTGGAGAGGAGGAGGAAGAGGATGAAGTTGATGAAGATGATCCGTAATATCAGAGTCTAAACTCTCCGGAACCAGACCGGGCTTATACACAAGAGCGCGCGCTGAAGAAACGAAGCGTTTTTCCTCCATTCCATTTCTCCTTATGGTCCATGGGTGGTCGGAGCGCGCGGTAGAATAATACTAATACTAATACGAATACTACTACTACTACTACTAATAATAATAATAATAATAACCCCACCCAGGTAGATTTTACGAATCCGGTTAATTAGGTTTTTCTCGCGCGCGTGCCACTCAGATCCAGAGAGAAAACGGCGGATATTATCCGCAACGCTTCAGATCAGAAGCTCGTGAGGTATGTGGCGCGAGCTCGAGTAAGGAGCGCTCAGAGGAACCTAGGGGAACCCCTCCTCTTCCTCAGCGCCTAGCGCGCGTGCACACACCCACACCGCACCTAAAAAAGCGCTCGTCGCGCTTGTGGGATGTGTCTCGCGCTCCGAGTGAATTTTATATCGGATCAGTTGAAATGAAGAGAATGTGGAAGCTCACACTGATGCAGTTCTCCTACACACTCACACTCAGCAGGGTTGCCAGATTGATGTGCCTGTTTCCACTTAAAAACCCGCCCAGTTCGGTCCTAGGCAGAACCACACTGTAACCCGATTCCACCTGAAGAGCTTTGGTTCTAATCACACTGTCCATCCTCGGGTTGCCAGATCAGACTAAAATCTGTTTAATCCTACACGCACTAACAAATATATATTAAAGCCAATTTAATCGAATGAATTCTGACATTTAAATGAGATACGGTAGTGCAGTGGGGTTCGGTGAATATCAGACCTTCTCTTTATCTCTGGACTCTGAGGTGAATAAGCAGTGTGAGATCTTCACTCCATCAGGACTGATCGCACGAACCTGAAGGAAGACCATGAATCTCACACAGCACATGCACTCCAGAGCTGGCAGGAGGCTGCAGGGTTGCCAGATTGAACAGATACTAAAATTAAATTCTGGTGGGTGAATAATCTAGCAGCACAGCGTCATCGTGATGATGTCATAAAAGGGTGTGTTCCTGATAAAGTGGAGGGGGGAGGGAGTGGCGGGAAAATGGTAATGACCAGGCGCATGCACAGAAACACAGATGACCGAGGGGAAGTGGTAGATCAGTGGTTAAGGTGTTTGTCTGCTGACTGTGGGTTCTATTTCCGGAATAACCAGGCTTCCACCGCTGGGCCCTTGAGCAAGGCCCCTTAATCTTTAATTGCTCACTTGGCTATTATGATAAAAAATAAAACAGAGATAAATCTGGCTGCCAAATATTGTAAATGTAAAGGAGTGGACATAATGCACTGCTTTACTGTCGAAAAGAGAAACTTGGGTGTAAATGCAGCTAAAGTGACTGGTGATGTGTGACTGATTAAAGTGTGGTGTGTGTGTGTGTGTGTGTGTGTATACATATTATTATTCAAAGCACATCTAACACATTAGTCTTTAGGGAAGTACCTGGTATATCCCTCTTCCTCCACACACACACACACACACACACACACACACACACACACACACACACACACACACACACACACACACACACGCTTCTACAGTATGATTAGATGGTATTCTGTCATCCCTCTGCTGCTTAATATTTTATAGATACTGTTTTACAGCTAAAGCTTTCCTACCTCTCTCTGTGAGTGTGACGTGTGCGAGTGAACGGTGTGCGAATGTGATGTGTTCAAGTGTGAGGTGTGCGAGTGTGTGTGAGGTGTGTGAGTGTGATGGCTGCAAGTGTGAGCATGATGTTTGTGAGTGTGATCTGACTGTTATGTGTGCGGGTGTGAGGTGTGTGTGAGTGTGAGGTGTGTGAGTGTGATGTGAACAGTAGTGAACTCGATGCAGGTTTACAAACAGTGTTACAAACATTTTCAGTGTTGGTTTACATTTTGTGTGTGTGTGTATGTGTGTGTATGTGTGTGTAAGTGCTGATTCTACACAGTAGACTGCTTATTCTACACCAGCACTGTTTTTTTAGAGCTGAGAGCAGCAGTGAAAACAGTCTCTCTCTCTCTCTCTCTCTCCCTCTCTCTCATTCCACCCCTCCTCCTTCTCTCCGATCAATCAGGTCATCAATTACTACACACTCTGTCTCTTGGGAAAACAGTGCTACCAGCCAAAATTTTCCAATCAGCTAATTACTTTCTCGTTCTCTTGCTTTTTTGGCCTTTTTTTTTATCCCTCAATCAGGGCAGGTGAATCTGTGCTGTGCTGTTGGTTATAAACCAAACAGAAGAGTTTTACCTGACAGAGAGGAAGAGAAAGAAAAAGACAAAAAAAAGAAAGAAAGAAAGAGAAAGAAAGAAGGATGACCTGTTTTGCTGCAGTTTTTGGAGCAGGCGTACCTAAAAAAACAATGTCCTCATGTCCACATACACTTGTGTATACACTCACCTGCCAGAGTGTGTGTGTGTGTGTGTGTGTGTGTGAGAGAGAGAGAGAAGGAGGTTAGTAAACTAAATCTGCTTATGTTAGAAATTTTTCTAAAAATGAATGAAGCTGAACCCTGCCATTGGCCCCTTCCCCACTCACAGGGCTCAGGGTGGAAAATGTGTCACTTTGGAAATTTATAGTCGCATTGTGAGGTCATCACAATGGAGCTGTTTCTCCTGGTGCAACTGTGGGCCAACGTCCTCCATCTTCTGAGTGCTGAGATGAGTCCATCACTTTTACTGAGCCCGAAACGCCAAGCTTTTGCCACCAATTCCGATGACTCAAACCTGCATCTCCGACTGGAATATTCTATATGGGTGTCTATTAGACTTCTGGTAGACTGATGCCATCAGAACAGATGGTGATGGTGGTCTTCTGATGAAGCTGTTCCGTTCACAGGGCCCATACACTCACACAGTCCATGCCCTCACATGGTCCATATACACACACAAAGTCTTTACATTGACATGGTCTATACCCACGTACAGTCCATACACTCACATGATCCATACACTCACACGGTCCATACACTCACACGGTCCATACCCTCACATAGGAACGGTTTCACACACGGTCCACACACAAACATGGTCTGTACACTCACACAGTCCATACACTCACATTGTCTATACACCCACACAGTCCATACTCTCACACGGTGAGAGTATGTACACACGGTACGTATGTGTTAGTATGGGTGTGTGTATGGACCATAAAAATGTGTGGGTATCCATACCGTGAGTGGGTATCCATTGTGTGTGGGTACGAGCCATGTGAGTGTATGAACTGTATTAGTGTTTGGACCATTTGAGTGTATGGTCCAAATCCACACATGGGTCATACCCACACGGTCCATACACTCACACGATCCATACACTAACAAGGTCCGTACCCTCACACAGTCCATACACTCACGCGGTGTGTACACAAACATGGCCCGTGACCTCACATGGCCCGTACACTAACACGATCTGTACCCTCCATACACTCACATGGTGTGTACACAAACATGGCCCCACACAGGGTCTTCAAACTCACACGGTCCATACACTAACATGGGGTGTACCATCATGCGGTCCATACACTCACACGGTCCGTACACTAACACGGTCCCTGCCTCACATGGTCACATGTCCGTACCCCCTCACACGGTCCCTACCCTCACACCGGTCCCTACCCCTCACACTTCCGTACACTCACAGGGTTCCTACCCACACACGGTCCATACACTCACATGGTCACACTCACACGTCCGTACACTTACACGGTCCGTACACTAACACGGTCCCCTACACGTCCCGTACACTACACGGTCCTACACTACACTTACACGGTCTCGTAACTCACACATTTGTATTACACTTACACGATCCATACACTTACACGGTCCATACACTCACACGGTCCGTACCCTCACGCGGTCCGTACACTAATACGGTCCATACCCTCACATGGTCCGTACCCTCACACGGTCCCTACCCTCACAAGGTCTATACACTTACACTGTCCGTACACTCACACATTTCAGTCACTCACATGGTCCATACACTCATGCAGTCCGTACAGTTACGCGGTCCCGTACACTCACACGGTCCATACACTAACACGGTCTATACACTTACACGATCCATACACTTACACGGTCCATACACTCACACGGTTCGTACCCTCACGCGGTCCGTACACTAATACGGTCCATACCCTCACATGGTCCGTACCCTCACACGGTCCCTACCCTCACAAGGTCTATACACTTACACTGTCCGTACACTCACAGGGTTCCTACCCACACAAGATCTATACACTCACATGGTCCATACACTCATGCAGTCCGTACACTTATGAGGTCCGTACACTAACACGGTCTATACACTTACACGATCCATACACTCACACAGTCTATACACTCACACGGTCCGTACCCTCTTGCAGTCCGTACCCTCACACGGTCCGTACCCTCACATGGTCCCTACCCTCACAAGGTCTATACACTTACACTATCCGTACACTCACAGGGTTCCTACCCACACACAGTCCGTACACTCACACGGTCCATACACTCATGCGGTCCGTACACTACGCGGTCCGTACAACTCACGTACGGTCCGTACACTCACACGGTCCGTACCCACTCACAGTCCATACACTCACAGTCCATACACTTACACGGTCCATGCACTCACACAGCCCATACACTTACACAGTCCATGCACTCACACAACCCATACACTAACACGGTTTATGCGCGCACACAGTCTATACACTCACACGCCTCTTACCCACACATATTTCACACGGCAAATGCACACACATTCCTGAACTCTTAAAGGAAGAAATGTAAAAAATGCTGTTTGACATTCTTAAGCAAAAATTTGTTTATTCTCCTCCATCATTACTGTTCCGTTCCTTCAGCTCCACTGATACACTCTGACCTTCTCTGGGGGTGTAGCAAAACATCTGATTTAGCCATAAGCGGTTTTACAGAGCAGAGTCAGTGCATTATTCTGAGATGGATCAACTGCTGGACTTCTAAACCACAGACACCTGAACCTCCATTACAGCGCAGAGTGTTTACAGGCACTGCTCATCTCAAACAGAACCACTGAGGAACGCTCTCAAAGTGGAGCTGACATTCTTTGTGTCTTTGTGTATGTGTGTGTGTGTGTGTGATTTTTTCCCAGAAAAAATGTCCCACATATTTAAATCAAAAGGTATTTGTAGCTTCTGTGTGTGTGTGTGTATGTGTGTGTGTCTGTCTGTCTGTGTTAAATAGAACAAGAAGCAGAAGCAAACAAGACAGTGATGAAGTGAGTAGGTTTCTTTACCTCCCTCATTCCCTTTCTTTCTGTCTCACTCACTTTGGTGTGGTCTCTCTTTTGTCCCTGTCTGTTTCTCTGCCTGTCTTTCTTTCTGATTCAAGATTCAAAAGGTTGCTTTATTCACATGACAAATAACATTTATATTGCCCAAGGTTATGTACAGACTCTGTCTCTCTGTCTGTTTCTCTTTTTCTGTCTTCCTTTCTTTCTCTTCCTGTCCTGTATAAATCTGCTTTTATGCATTTCATAATCAATATGTCCACTGAGTCACGCTTCCCTGCACCAGAGAGAGAGAGAGACTACTGCCCTTTGTGTGTGTGTGTGTGTGTGTGTGTGTGTGTGTATGTGTGTGTCTCTGCTTACGTTGCAAAGCGTAAATCACACACTCTGAGCTCTTCATTGAGAAAATAGCCTGGTGCAGACTGGAAACTATCCAATCAGGAAGGAGGAGAGACAAATGAATGACACACACACACACACACACATTACCTTATCTGATCTAATGTGTGACAGGGGTGAGATGAATGAAGGGGGAATTCATGGGTACGGAGGGGGGGGGGGGGGTCTGCAATAGAAAAATGTAAAGACAGAAAAAGAAGGAGAAACTCTTGGATAAAAATACAATGATGAAGGGATGAACTGACAAATCGAAAAGGTGAACACACACTAAATCTTCTTATCTCTCTTTTACTGAACCACACACACACACACACACACCCCGCTCACTCCCCACCCAAACCCACACACACCCTGCTCAATCCCTATCCTTTTCCCACTCAAACCCCACACACACCCTGCTCACTCCCTATACATACACTCCCCCACCCAAACACACCCTGCTCACTCCCTATACACTCCCACACACACCCTGCTCACTCCCCACTCCACACTCTGTTTACTTTCTACCCAAACCCCAAACACACCCTGGTCACTCCCTATACACTCCCCCATCCAAACTCACCACACACCCCTGCTCACTCCCTATACACTCTCCTACCCAAACCCCGCTCACTCCCTATACACTCTACCAACCAAACCTTGTGCACTACCCACTCAAACCTCCCACACACCCTGCACAATCCAACCTGAACACCACACACATCCTGCTCACTCCTTACCCAACACCCACTCACGCCACCCAAACCCTGCACACACCCCGCTCACCTCCCACCAAAACCCTACTTACCTTTCACACAAACCCCAGAAACACGCCGCTCAGTCCTCACCCAAACCCTGCACACACCCTGCTGACTCCCCACTCAAACACCACTCACCTTTCACCCAAACCCCCCACACACACCACTCACTTACCACCCAAACACTACACACACCCTGCTAACTCTCCCATCCAGACCCCACACACACACACCCTTTTCACTTCCTATAAACTCCCCCACTCAAACTTTACACACACCCGCTCACTCCTCATCCAAACCCCGCACACACCCCACTCACTCCCTACCCAAACCCCCACACACCCTGCTCACTCCTCACCCAATCCTCCAAACACCCCGCTCATGTATCACCCAAACCCTGCACACCCGGCTTACTCCCCACCCAAAATCCGAACACACCCCACTCACTCCTATACACTCTCCACCCACTCTTCCACACAACGCTGCCACACACAAACCCTGCCCACTGTCAATCCAAACCCCTCACATGCCTACCTCAAATCTGCTGCCTGCAGGTCGTCAGGTCTCAGGTAGGAGACGTAACAATCATTTAAAATGACTCCTGGTCAGTGTGTGTGCGTGTGTATGTGTGTCACTCAGTGTAAGAGTGATTATTAAGTCCATTAAGCCTAATTGAGAAGCTGCATCGTCAGCACAGAGCCAAGTCATCATCATTACCATAATGAACAGAAAAAGAGAGAGAGAGAGAGAGAGAGACTTAACTCCTTTCCAACTCCCTACACTCCTCCCGTTTACACAAACTCCTGCCCCCCCACACACACACACACATACACACACTGTCCCTGAGCCCATACTTACTCCCACTCTTTGCGCTTGGCCTGTGGTGTGCTGTGTAGCTTATGTGATTGGTGTGCTTTGATGACATCACGGTGTTCCACCAGCGCCCCTCTCCTCCTGACATGGGGCAACAGAGCGCTGTCCATCAAACCCAGTGTGAGGAGGTGCAGGTGAGACAGGGTTTTACTTCTTGTTGGGAGGGCGGAGCTTCCTCCATCATCAATAATAAGAAGGAAAATACAGAAAAGACAGGAAAGTCGAGGGATGGGCAGGAATTAAACACACACACACACACACACACACACACACACACACACACAAGGCTCTCATTAGTGTCTTTTACTGTGTCCACTTTTAGCCACAATCACAATAATGATTCCAAAAACACCCTGCAGATTAGAGACCCTGCTGAGCATGCAGTCAATCTCTCTCTCTCACAAACACACACACACACACACACACACACACACACACACACACACCACACACAGCATTGCTTTCTAGAGATTGTAACACACCAAATTAGTCCTACAGCTTAATTCTGACACTACAATATGTATTTGTATGTGTGTATCTGACACATCATACGATTTGCAGTGTGTGTGTCTGCTTTTTGATCTACGATTAAAGTATATAATACTCACACATACTTACACACAAACACACTAACACCCAGACACACACTGTCTTCCAGCGCACACAGTTTACACTCACCTGAGACTTACCTGTCTGTGGAGCAGACGCTGTGTCATTTGTAAGACCCCTGCATTTTAGCGGTGGAGAACACACACTTCCTCTCTTACACATACACCTTTATCTCTACAACACGCATGTGTGTGTGTGTGTGTGTGTGTGTGTGTGTGAGAGAGAGAGAGAGAGAGGAAGAATAGTTATCTGTAATGAAGAGGTGAGAAAGAGCCACTGTGCAGTTAATTCTGCTGAGTCCCTGCACATTCAGACTACAGTCCACACACACACACAGATACGTAACAACTTTGTGGTGTGTGTGTGTGTGTGTGTGTCCTTCAGCTCTGACTTAACATTCACGCTTCATCGTGTGCAGCTGCTGTTAATCTGTTTTCTTTTAAATTTATTTCATTCGAGCTCCTAAGCTGTTCCTCACTCTGCTTTGTGTGTGTGTGTGTGTGTGTGTGTGTGTGTGTGTGGTTTTGCAGGGTCAGCTGATAAGATGTATATTTACACTTTTAGTGGTTCTTCTGCTTTTCTTTTGTCTTTCCCAAGCTTCAGTAATAAAATTTACATTGGGTTTAATTCAGAAGATCGGAGGTTCAGTGTCTCCACCTGCTGGTCACCTCCTCTTACTGCACAGAGTTTAACGTTGATTTTGGAAAACTTTCAGGTCTTTAATCCCAAATCAGCTAAAGATTTTCTCTGATTTACTTTAACTGATTCCTTAGAATCAATTTAAATATTTGATTCTGTGATTAATGCCTCTTTTGATTCACCTGAACTTGATTCACTTTAAACGATTCCTCCGGTTCCTTTAAAACCTTTAACACCAGTGGTGTGTAGTCAGTGGTGTGTAGTCAGTGTGTGTGGGTGTCAGTGGTGTGTAGTCAGTGGTGTGCAGTCAGTGGTGTGTAGTCAGTGGTGTGCAGTCAGTGGTGTGTAGTCAGTGGTGTTGGTCAGTGGTGTGTCAGTCAGTGGTGTGTAGTTCAGTGGTGTGTCAGTGGTGTGTAGTCAGTGGTGTGCAGTGTTGGTCAGTGTGGGTGCAGTCAGTGGTGTGTAGTCAGTGGTGTGCAGTCAGTGGTGGTCAGCAGTGGTTAGTGTGTGCAGTTAGTGTTGGTCAGTGCGGGTCAGTCAGTGGTGTGCAGTTAGTGTTGGTCAGTGCGGGTCAGTCAGTGGTGTGCAGTTGTGTCCAGTGGGTCAGTGCGGGTTAGTCCAGTCAGGTGGTGTGCAGTTAGTGTTGGGTCAGTGCGGGTAGTCAGTGTTGGTGTGCAGTTTATCAGTGGTGTGGTCAGTTAGGGTTCAGTCAGTGGTGTGTAGTGCGTCAGTGGTGTGCAGTTAGTGTTGGTCAGTGCGGGTCAGTCAGTGGTGTGCAGTTAGTGTTGGTCAGTGCGGGTCAGTCAGTGGTGTTAGTCCAGTAGTGTTGGTCAGTGCGTGTCAGTGTCAGTCAGTGGTGGTCAGTGCGTGTCAGTGGTGTGCAGTGTCAGTGGTTGTGCAGTGGTTGGTCAGTGCAGGGGCAGTCAGTGGTGCAGTGTGTGGGTCAGTGCGGGTCAGTCAGTGGTGTGCAGTTAGTGGTTGGTCAGTGCGGGTCAGTCAGTGGTGTGCAGTTAGTGTTGGTCAGTGCAGGTCAGCAGTCAGTTAGGTGGGTCAGTGGTAGTCAGTGGTGCAGTTAGTGTTGGTCAGTGCGGGTCAGGCTCAGTTCAGTCAGTGGTGTGCAGTCAGTGGTGTGGTCAGTGCGGGGTCAGTCAGTGCCAGTGTCAGTGGTGCAGTTGCAGTTAGTGTTGGTCAGTGCGGGTCAGTCAGTGGTGTGCAGTCAGTGGGTGCAGTGTTGGTCAAGCGTGCGGGGTGTCAGTTGGTAGTGCAGTGGTGTGTGTGCAGTCAGTAGTGTTGGTCAGTGAGGGGTGTCCGTTCAGTTTAGGGTTGGTCAGTGCGGGTCAGTCAGTTGGTCAGTTAGTGTGGTCAGTCGTCAGTGGTCAGTTGCAGTGGGGTGGTCAGTGCGTTGGTCAGTCAGTGGTGTGTATGTCAGTGGTGCAGTTAGTGTTGGTCAGTGCAGGGTCAGTCAGTGGTGTGCAGTGGTGTGCAGTCAGTGTTGGTCAGTGCGGGTCAGTCAGTGGTGTGCAGTTAGTGTTGGTCAGTGCGGGTCAGTCAGTGGTGTGCAGTTAGTGTTGGTCAGTGCGGGTCAGTCAGTGGTGTGCAGTTAGTGTTGGTCAGTGCGGGTCAGTCAGTGGTGTGTGCAGTTAGTGTGTGGTCAGTGCAGTGGTCAGGTCAGTCAGTGGTCGTTAGTGTTGGTCAGTGCGGGTCAGTCAGGTTCTCTGCTGTTCTATTAGAATCACTGGCCTACATTTACACCCTAAACTCTAATATTAGTTCCATTAAATGGTATTAATTTATTCCAGCAGTTTATTCTCTTCATTTCGTAGTGTTTCTCTCGCTGCACTGCTTCCAGTACGTGTGTGTGGATGTTAGATTATTTTGTCCAATCAGATTTCACATTCGCCTCTCAGCATCAGCTAGCTGCTTTATGATGACGTCAGCATTTTTTGTCCTCTGATTGGTCGATCAAAGTAAAACTGTTACAGCCCAGTTCGACTAGCGAAACTCGTCTGTAGAGTTAAATTAGAATTTTTACTTCTACAGTTACTGACGGACGAGAAATTAACTCGGTCTTGGACAAACTTATAAATCTGTTATTAATGCGGATTTTCCCCGGTGAAGTTGCAGATGGTTAGGAGAGGTTCTGTACCCTGATGATAACTAGCTCGTCTCAGCGCGGGAAAGAGTTTATTCCCCACTTCCAGACCAGCGCCGCCGAGCGGTAACACTGACTTACAGCCTTTAACTGTCTGATAGATTTGATTGATGTCTGTAATGTTTTTGTGATGTTATATTAATATTAAGATAAAATATTGATTCTGAAACTGCTCCAGATGTTGTAGGTGGTACAGTTGTGGTTGTAGTGTAGAGGTTTGGAGTTGTGTGTTAACAGGTTTTTTGTCTCTCTGTCTGTAATTCCACGCCGTGTTATATTGTGTGTTTTGTTTAGTATTGATGTGTTTCTATAATTGGGATGTGACAGTGGGGGTATTAAGAGGGGTATCAGTCGGTGTAAAATCCACACTGAAAGTCCAGCTACCAAACGCACCGCCCACCACAATAGGGTCTCTTAAATTTTTTATCAAATAAAGTATTAAGATCCTCTGAATTACAGAAACCTAAAAACAGAATCAGAATCAGAGGAAATGATTTAAAGGAAATGTTACGGCTTCGGGTTGTTTTCGGTAAATTGAATCAATCAGAGGATTTTTTTAGATAAAATGAATCACGGGAATTTTTAGCTAAAGGAATCGTTTTTTTTTTAAAGTCGATTTTTTTTTTATTGATCAAAGTGCAAAAAAAAGGAAGTGTGTGTGTGATGAGAGTCTCAGTGTTCAGGAAATCTGCTGAATCAAACAGGAAGTGACATTATAAAAGTGGATCTCAAATTCAGCTGCAAGATAAACACACCAAAAAAAAAAAAAAAAAAATACACACACACACACACCACACACCACACCACACACACACACAATCTTAATACCATTAACTCCATTAGGAAAGAAAAAACCACCAAACAGCACAACAGCATAAAGGAGACAAAAAGTAACCCGAGTGAGACTCCGCCCACTGCTCAGATAAGTGTTAGCCAATCATGTGTAGTTTTTACAGCTTCACACAATAGTCTGGAGAATGAGTGTGTGTGTGTGTGTGTGTGTGTGTGTGTGTGTGTGTGTGTGTGTTGAGTGAGTCCTAATCATGACACAGCACCAGAGTTTAAAGTGATACGAATTTCTTTATTTCATATTAAACACACACACATTCATTAACACACACACACACACACACACACACACACACATCATTCACTGTATACCATCTACAGTGTGCAATCTCAGCCATCAGAAGAGAGAGGGTGGTGGGGGGCTGGTCGCATGCTCTGAAAAACTGGAGCGGTGTGTTTGAGCTTGATTCCCGATGGGGGGTCGTGACCTCAGTTACCATGGCGGTGACATAGGCTGTGGGTTCTGAAGGTATGACATCACCACCGCTGATATGGAGAGCCTGAAAGGGAAAAAAATATGACAGAAACCGTGAGATAGAAGACGACACACTGCGCTTAGTGTAAACAAAGCTGTACCACTAGTGTGTGTGTGTGTGTGTGTGTGTGTGTGTGTGTGTGTGTGTGTGTGTGTGTGTGTGTGTTTTACACAATAACCTGAAGACTCCAAACAAACAGGTCATCATTCTAAACTCGAGCTGCAGGTTAGGACATCCTAACAGCTAAAAACACGGCCAAACACACGCCGTCTGGTAACAAAACAACGCAGTACAATTTCAGCTCAGTAACACTATAACCCGCGAGCACGCCAAAGACACAGCGCCTCCTAACACACTAACAAACCAGGGATTTAAACTCCTCTCATCCCGGCGCCGGAGAGCAGATCTAAAGTTCCCCTCACACATTTTACATCCCACAGTTTCACACTGAATACAGGAATAAAGTTTTACACTATAATAACACACCTGTGATTAAACCCGACCACTGAACCAGAGTTTCACTGTGTGTGTGTGTGTGTGTGTGTATTAGTGCTGATCTCCAGCTATAACACTCCTGCCCCAAACACCCAGAACACCCCTACTGCCTCCCAAACCCCACCGCTATTACACACACACACACACACACACCGAGTGTATTTCAGAAAGAGCTTGTTTACTGAAGAAAAGCTGTTTTTTATGGCACTGAGAAATAAAGTTTTATTAAAAAAATAAAATTTATTTCTAAGGCAGTGACTGGATAAGACCATAACCATCTATTTAAGTTACACTGCATCTGCTGAACTACAGGGAATCAATGGAATCTGTAGTTAGAGTGTGTGTGTGTGTGTGTGTTGCACGATATTACAAACACTGAATAACAATCACAAATATCTCTTAAAAAAAAACACCAATAGCTATTTGCCCTAAATCACACAGCCCTGACTGTATAATTAATTATCCAATCCGATACAAAGCTGATATTAACACACACACACACACACACACGTTTTACTCACATGAAGCTGCTCATCATCTGTTTGGTGTCTTCTGAACTGCGAGCGAGTTTGCAAAACTGATGAAGGAGCAGTACACTGCGATCCACGCACACACCACTTCAACACACACACACACACACACACGGTTTATTTCACACAAATCATCGACATATAGATCTGTTTACACACAATACACCGTTTACTCTGTCTACTGTTGTACTGTGTGTGTGTGTGTGTGTGTGTGTGGTGTGTGTGTGTGTGTGTGTGTGTTACCTTCAGCATGAGTCCACACATACTGAAGATCATTCCCAGCAGGTTCATGTAATCAGGTGTCGGATCTTCCAGTGTGGGATTCGACTCACTGCTGGGGGGCTTGTAGCTGTAAAACACACCACACACACACACACACACACACACACACCCCCAACACACACACACACACCACTGACTGATACTTAGCTCGTTTTTCTAAAAAAAAACAAAACAAAAATTATATTCCATTACGTCCGCGCTCGTGCTCTATTTTTTGTTCTCATGATGATGATTATTAGCCGGTTAGCTTTGAACTGACATGACATATATAACCCTCCTCGTATTTCTTAATAATAATAATAATATAATAATAAAATGAATGAATGAATGAAACTGAAACTGTGTAACTGTAATTAATCTTACCGGAAAATCTTGTTGTGTCTCCGCGGATCCGACATGTTATTTAGCTAAGCTCATGATGTTAATCACTCTTTAAACCGGACGGCTTTAACACGTCCAACAGCAAACCGGAACCCAGCCAGCTCGCCGGAAATGACGTCACGTGTGTCCGTCAAAAAAAACGTAACTGCCACCTGCAGGTGTGGAGTGTGTGAGAACGAGGAACAATCTGTGTTACAGTGAGAGTTTTTACACACACACACACACCCACACACAACACACACGGCCGATTATTTCATTTCGATTTTTAATTAAACCTCAAGACTGAAAACATTTCCACTTGAAAAACTAAAACAAAACTATAATAAAGTGAATGAACGATACACTTACACACCAACTGTCCGGGAAAAACCTGTCCGGAAGGAGTGTCACAGTTTACCACACACTACATCAACACACACTCCCACGAGCGAGGAATAAAACTGTAATAAAATAATTCAGTGGAGCTGAACTGTTACTCCGTTCTGCATTTATTTACTGTTTACCATAGTAAGAGTAAATATAAAGATTTTGAATCCACAATTGATAAACATACAAAATAAAAATGAAAGTGAAAACATTACTAAAATAGAACCGGTTACTGTTGCTGTTTCACGGGTTTGTTTGGTTAGTTGATTACTGAAGGATCTGAAATGTGTTTTTACTGTAATAATAAACAGAAAGGATCAGTGGAAACATTCAAGCTGTGAGAAGAGAAAGTTGTGGAAGCTCAGGAACTGATAATACTACTGGTGCAGCCATTATTCTCTCTCTCTCACACACACACACACACACACACTTTCATACATTATATACACATATACATTTTAAACATCATAAATTAAATAACACTCACTTCCTTATAGCAAGTTCATCATTATCCTCTAATGTAAAAACCTCAACAGCCAATAGAAAACAAGTGGGCGTGGCCAGAGTCTCTATCATAGTCTAGTCTAACAGATGATCATTCTTGTTATCATTTGTAGGACAGTGCAGTGCCGCAGTGTCTCTTACCTCTCAAACACAGCTGAACTGTTTAAACCCAACTGCTTCTGCATTAGTGATTAAGTGTGTGTGTGTGTGTGTGTGTGTGTGCCCACTCCATGCCCAGTGTTCCTGGGTTAGACTTTGGCCTCCATGAGTGTGAACTTTTATCTGTCTGTAGTCGTGTTGTGTTTCTGCTTCCCTTTAGTTGTGTGTTTAACAGATGAAGTAGCTTTGGTTGGGTTAGGGTTTTGTGTGACGTTGTTGGTCTGTGATCTGATGATCCTGTTGATTGTGCGTTGGGGGGAGGGGCTGTGTGTCCTGTGGGTGGAGTGTAAGCTGCGAGAGGTGGTGAGGACGCAGCGGAGAGGAGTGCGAGGACTCGCCGGTCGGGACAGAGCAGATTTAGACCTGACGCTGACGCCGGACTGCACACACTTCAACCTAAAACACAAATAAATCAATATAAATCCACCATCACAAGAACATGAATAAAACTTAACTACAATATAAATCAGAACTCAGAGATATAAACATCACATCAGCTCAGCTACAGAGTGTCAACGTCAACTTCAACCTCACATACAAAACACCAACCATGTGTCTGTAGATCAGCCGCAGCTGAACAGAAGATCTAAGGAAACACTGGAGGAGGAAGCAGATCTACAGACTTCACACACACACACACACCCTATCCCAGAGTCCTCCCATTCGAACAGTCATTGAAAACTCGAACATTATGCACCGGTTGCATCTACACAGAACAGAACCCGGAACACTAGCTAGACAGCAAAAGAATCGGACAGAAACGGAACAGCGGCAGACGAACTGCAACTGACCTAAGCAGAGACAGAAGAGCTGGATCACATGGACCTCTCTAATGTTCTATCTACTGTTCTAATGTTGCATCATCAGATCAGCCGAAATTATAAATGAACCTTCAGACACATGAGAGCAGACTGCCCTCTACTGGCAACACCTTATAAACTGCATGTATTAGAACATCTGCAGAGGAAACAACCTCACAACTACCAACGGGTGGTGGAGTGCAGAAGGGCAACGGCCACATCCTGTTTATTTACACCAGAGAAAGATAAAAAAAACAACTGCAGAAGGTCTTGTGCTTGTGCTAACGCTAACAGCAACAATAATAATATACTACTACTAATATATAATACTACTACTACTAATAATAATACTACTACTAATAATAATAATGCTGCTGATAATAATAATACTAATGCTGATAATAATAATAATAATACCCGGTGTTTGCAGTGGTCACAGTGGATTTAGCGGCGATAGCTAACAAAAGCTTTGTCGGAGCTCTGTCAACAGGCGTAACAGGTCGAGGGATCCTGCTGCCCCACCCACTCGCTTCCTGTTTGACTTTCCCAATGGAGTCGTCCGACTGGTGTGTGTCCTCCTCGGCGGTGGACAGGGTTTCGGAGACTTTTCTAGGCTCATCCTCAGAGGAAATTGATGAAGACGTTCTGGAGTTTAGCGCCCGTCTGCGTCTCTCCAGCAGCACTCGAGTGAAGTCCCTCTGCTGACAGTGTTTTGGGGTTGGATCAGGGGATGGTGAGGGGTCAGCAGCAGCTCGGTCCTCAGACACCAGAATGGGGATCCGACTCCTGCCTTTCAGACGAGATGATGTGCCGTTCTCTCCGGGTCGGTTCTGTCCGGCCATCCGCTGCAGCTGGTTCTTGGGTTTCTCTGGTGAGAATTCTCTCAGGACGTGCCGATGAGTCTGGATGTAAATAGGAGATACCGTGACGTCCATTTTAGCAGGCGTCCGGCTCTGCACACGTACATCAACAACCTTAAAGCCCCTGATTCCTGCTAGAGTGTGAGTGGAGTTTTTTGACCGGATACCTTCTGCTTTCATGAGGATTGGGGCGGGTTTGGGGCGAGGTTCTACATCACGCTGAAGGTCCTCAGATAGCTCCGGACCGTGTCCTTGACCCTGAGAGGCTCTAGAGGACATAATGTTCAGATGTGTGGTCTCAGAAACATGGATGAAGGTTCTCTCTACTTTGGTAAAAGGAGGAGATGCAGCAGAAGCAGATGGCGCCAGTGTGGTGGCTGAGGAATTGCTCTTTCTTCTAACTATACTGGAGATTCCTGGATCATCCAGATTAAAACACTTCTCTTTGGAAAGATCTAGCTGCTCCTTGCTCAACTGTTGTCGGTTCGACTCTTGTTTGATTCGAAACTCATTTTCCAGGTTCTGGTTCTCTGCAGGTTTCTGTGCCGGTTGGTGCTTCTGTAATTGGTTCACAGGTGTTGTAGAAGCAGCACAGAGAAGCGGGTCACATTTTTGCTGTAGTAAACCGACAGTTCCGGCATCGCAAGTTTTTGTTGAAGGCTGTTGGTTTTTCTCCAGTAAACACGTTTGGAGCTCCGCAGCTTCCTTCTCACTCTGAAGAGGATCTCCAGAATTCAGAGACTTCCTCATGTCTCCAGGTGAGAAAAGAACCAGAGTTTTGGAGACATCCTCCTGATCCAGATCTACATCAGCAATTGATCCCGGCTCTCGGGCTTCTTTTTGAGGGTCCATGGCTAATAGAGTGGAAGGCGGTCCGTCCTGGCTCTGATCCAGACTGTCAGACTCGCTCTTCGTCACGTCGTCCTCCCGCGGCCCATCGGCTTGGGTGTCAGGGGGCGTAGCCATAAAGCCTCGGCACTGATGAAGGCTTCCGGTTAGCATGAGCGTGAGGAAATCAGCTCTCTTGGACTGAAGCTTTGGAAGAATGTGGAACATTTCCTTCTCAGATAACAGTGCTTTGGTCCGGTGGTCCATGAGAGAGGAGAGAATCTGCCCTGGGGCTGGAACCTAGGGGTAAATAAACCTCAGTCAGTAATTAAAGAAAAAAAACCCCGACAGCAGTGTGTTTAGCATGATCACAGTTGAAGGCAGTAGAACAGTTCAACAACAGTTCAAATGTGAGGTGGTGAAACCGCAGGGAGACAGACAGACAGACAGACAGACAGATGATGAAGAGAAACACGGCTCACAAACTCCATCATCACATCAGGTAGCACACATCACTTCCTCATCTCAATACTTTAATGTGGTTGTGGATCCGTACAGCAGATTGTCTTTTTTTACAGATTTTAAAAGAAAAGGCACAAAAAAATGCAGATTTTCCCTTTTTAACGTCAGAGATTAAATTCAGACAAACCGCTTTAGTACATAGACACTCCTCCCGTCCTCTTCACATGCGTTTAACACACACACCCACACACACACACACACACACACAGTATATAAACACACAGTTGTGTAAGTGTACTCCTGATTAGAAAAATTCATTGACATGCTGTAACTGTATACAAGCATACACAATATTTACATTTATATAAAAGAAATGTGTACAGTACAGAGTTACTGCAGTATCATATACACACACACACACACACACACACACACACACACAGCAGGGCTGTACGGTTACCATGGAAACACATCCTGCTAAATGTCAAGTAAAGGTGGAATAAATCCCTTGTGTGTAAGAGCGCACACAGAGTCAGTGTGTGATACAGAAGCGTTTATCATCAGCACATGCCAGGAACCTCATCCATACATTCAACAGTGAAGTTTAATATCAATAATCCTGTAAATGAGGTCATTAATTACTGTGCAGGAATAATAGAAAGTAATAATATAAACACTTTAAATACCATCATTCAGTTGTTTATACACAGAATCAGCCTGCAGAGTTATCATGCAGCATATATACATCACACACACACACACACACACACACACACACACAGCTCCTGGGGTATAATCACAACAGTGTGTGTGTGTGTTGGTGGTCAGGGGCTCATTGGGAGGGTGTATAAGTTTAAAGTCTAAGCAGCAAGAAGTGTGTGGATCTGTGTATGTATTCAGGTGCTCATTAATACACTGATTCTCTCAACACACACACACACACACACACACACACACACACAGACTAACAAATAATATAAATAATATAAAAAATAATAATATTATAGATGAAATTGCTCATCAGTGGCTCATCATATATGTCGGTACGAGTAGGCGTGTGTGTGCGGGCAAGTGAGTGAGTGCAAATTAAGCACAAGTTAGCAGCCTGTAGAAACACACAGTGGAATTTTATGTGCAAAAGCGCAGACTGCAGCATTAAAGAAAAAAAAATCCCCAATACCCGTCCTCGATGACACGAACACATGCATTACGTCATCTTCATCATAAAGCCGAGAGAAATTCTACAGCACAACCTCTCAGATAAGTGATGCTAGTCATGCCATGTTAGAGCCCAATTTAACTCCTATTCAAAATGACAAAATCCTGCTGACATCACAATATATTTACCCATCATCATTCATCATCACCGCATCACCATTATCATCACCTCATCATCAGATCGTCATCACCGTTATCATCACATCATCATCCCATTATCTTCACCATCACCATCATTCATCACATTCTCATCATCATCACCATCATCATTATCATCACCATCACCGTCATCACCATTATCATCACCATCATCACCATCTTCACCATTATCACCATTATCTTCATCACCATCATTACCATCACAATTATCATCATCACCACCGTCATCACCATCATCATCACCATCATCACCATCATCACCATCATCACCATTATCACCATTATCTTCATCACCATCATAATTATCATCATCACCACCACCATCACCATTATCATCACCATCACCATTATCATCACCATCATCACCATCTTCACCATTATCACCATTATCTTCATCACCATCATTACCATCACAATTATCATCACCATCACCACCATCATCATCACCATCACCATTCATCACCATCACCGTCATCACCATCTTCCACATTATCACCATTCTTCATCACCATCATAATTATCATCATCACCACCACCATCATCATATCATCACCACATCATTATCAATCATCACCATCACCGTCATCACCATTATCATAACCATCATCATTATCATCACCATCTTCACCATTATCACCATTATCTTCATCACCATCATTACCATCACAATTATCATCATCACCACCACCATCACCATCATCATTATCATCACCATCACAATAATCATCATCATCGTCATTATTGCGACCGAACCTCACACACTCCTCTCAGCGGATCACTACAAGCATTTATACGCCAGTAACCAAAATATTCCACTAACCCCTTCACACTGTTTACTTCCTTAAAATGACATCCCACACGCTATTACATCATCACCCATAACATCACCCCAGCGAAGCAGCACTAATCACATAACAGGAAATGGAGAGCTCATTTCACAGCATGATGTCAGATCACGTTTAATCATCTCATTTGCATATTTCACTGTAAAGAGAGCACCGTTAGATATTCTGCAAACCATATACTGTACATCATCATATACAACGTCCACAACTCAAAGCAATGTTAAACAGGTGTGATAGAAGCAATCCCTCTACATAACAAGGAAACAAAAACTAATTTAATGATTAATGCTGTCCCTCAAAGCGGGACACTTTCACTTATCGCACCTTTAACAGTCAGGAATTTCAGTTATTGCACCTTTAACTGTCAGTAATTTTACCCACCACATCTTCAGCAGTCAGTAATTCGAATGTTGGTTATTCTAAAGTGCAAAGCAGAAGATAAAAATCTGAAGCTAATTTTGACGTGACAGACAACAAAATGTGGACACTAACACACAGCAGCTCCAGTATGTTACTCAGAAAAAGGACCATGCAGAAATTACACTCCTGATCACCGCCAGTCTGCTGCTGCATCAACGCTGCTCAAGATCCTTTAAATAAACCAAACACAAAACTATTATAAAACACTGCAAGCTGAAAATGCCACCCACACACGCACACACACACACACACACACACACACACAGGCTGTGAGTTTATTGCATTGGTAGGAACGAACATGGTTCCTGGGTTCGGCTGAGGTGAGTGTGAAATGTTTTGTGTGGAGAGTGTGTGCACTCTCAGCTGTTTTTGTGCATCAGTTTAGCGAGAATATGCTGGATGTGAGCGCGAGGAGAGAGGACAGAGTGGCGTTGAGGGCGGAGCATGGCAGAATGTGGGCGTGGCATCCCAGGCCGGAGTCGCTGGTTGGCGTGCGCCGGGCTGCTCTCTGCAGAGCGGCTGCGTTGTATGAAGGACGAGTGCGGATATTCTTCAGTCTCCAGAGTGGAGGAGGAGAAGACGTAAGAGGCAAGACGGCGCAGCTGATTAGGACGAGGAGACGGAGGTCTGTCCTCATCCACCTAAAACAGACAGACAGAAAGAGAGAGAGACAGAAAGAGTAAACGATGTGCCAATCGATAAGAAGCTGAGTTAAACATCGAGGTTAATGTTCTGAACATGGCTAACACATTCGGCATGTCCTGCATTCTCTCTCAGAGGAAGCTGCTACGTAGGGAAGACTGTCGGAAACGATAAAGACAAAATAGACAGCTGTCCTCTAACAGCTTCAGTCAACGTCGGAGTGATGCAGAAGCTGTAAGTTCTTTAGCAATTCCACTGCAGACATCAACAGAGGAAACCATAACAGCCACTGCACCAGATGTGAAGCAATCAATTTAATTAAAAGCAAGTTAGTGTTGGTGTTTCTCGATAGTTTTCTAATCATTATCCAGCGAGTCTCTGATGCACATCCTGCAGCTCATTACTCCTGCACCATCACACTTCATCAGTCCCTCATCATTAAGCAACTTTAGGTCCAACGAGTGCATTTATGATAACGGGTTTAGACATTTACAAGACTGGGATTTGATTTAGTAAAACATTAACTAAGCTGTAACTGCGCTGAACTAAAGAAACCTCAGCACACACAACACTGTAGAAAAATTAAGCGATAATATTCAGGCTCTTTCTCTGTATTGTGACTTGTAAAATAGCATCCGACCTTCATTAAGATCTGTCCATCACAGGGTTCGTTAGGGCCTGTGTTTAATCCACAGCTTGTACAGTGATGCTAAAGTGATACAGAGCTAATAGAGTAGGAACGACACACATGCCTGGAGAAAAACACATCAGTCAAGAAACACCATGCAGTAAAGAGAGACAACACTCAGAAACAGAGAGGAGCCGTCTCTCTCTCTCTCTCTCTCTGTTTTCTCTCTCTGTCTCTCTCCCGCTTCTCTCACTGTCTTGCTTTCTCCCTGTTTTCTCTCTCTTTCTCTCCGTTTTCTCCCTGTCTCTCTACCTTTCTTTCTGTTCTCTATTTTCTCTCTCTTTTCCCTCTTTCTCTCGCTGTTTCTCTTTATGTCTCTCTCTCTGTCTCCCTATTCTCTCTCTCTCTCTGTCTCTCTCTCGTCTCTCTATCTCTCTCTCTCTCTGTCTCCCTATCTCTCTCTCGCTGGTCTCCCTATTCTCTCTCTCTCTGTCTCCCTATTCTCTCTCTCTGTCGCCCTATTCTCTTTCTATCTGTCGCCCTATTCTCTCTCTCTCTCTCTCTCTGTAACTATTACTTTCCTCTGTCTACCTTCTGTTACTCTCTCTCGGTCTCCCTCTGTCTCTCTTTCTGTGTGTTTTAGTAATTATTATATTTTATTTATTGAGTCACAGTGATTTTATAAAGTGACTTGGTTAAATAAAGGACTGTAAAAGTAAAAAAAAAACTGTCTCCCCCCCACTCCCTCCCATTCTCCTCTCTCTCTCTCCCATTCTCTCTCTCTCCCCCTCCCATTTCTCTCTCTCTCTCTCTCTCTTCTCTCTCTCTCTCTCTCTCTCATGACATGTACAACACAGCGGAGTCTAAAGAATGCAAGTGTTTTTTTATTCTGAGTCTTGCTAATTGATACTGTATAAGAACCTTCACAGGACTACACACAAACACACACATACACACACACCTCTACACACACAGTAGTAAATACAGGGAAACAATGAGTAAAATAAAGAGAGTAGTAACAGTGAGATGATGATAATGATGATACAGAGAGAAGGTGACGATCCTGAACTTTGCTTACCCCAAACACCCGATTTCTCCTGGCGTGCTGATCCGCGTGCTCGCGTTTCTCCTTGGAAAATTAACGGCAAAGGTTCGAGTGATAAAAAAAGCCGGTTATGTAAGAGAAAGAAGGACTGCTGGGGGGAAAAATTTAAATAATGCGAAGAGGGTCTTGAGGGTATCTGCAGGTATCTCCAGCTATATGTTTATCAGAACTTACAGTAACAGCTCATTCACACAGCAGCTCTGTGGACCTTCTGCTAATAATAAACAGATTGAACAAAACATGCCGTCAGTCCAGTTGTCTTCTATAGGAAGATAATCACTCTGTGTGATCATCCATCACACTCAGACTTTTACACACACACACACACACACACACAGAGCTCTCCTGCATGAGGAACCTAACACCAAAAACAAATATCACATCACCTCAGTCACCTCTTTCTCTCACACACACACACACACACACACACACAGAGTCATTTCTAAGTGGTGGATATGAGCCGGGACCTGCAGACACCCTGCTCTAACACAGCATCAGTAGTGTGTGAAGTCGTGCTGGACATGCTGACGAGTGCAGTATCGGGCATAAATGTGATGATTAGAAAAAGAAAAAATATATTGATATATATATGTCTATAATTTACACAGGAAACGGCTCACATTCAACACTTTCAGCATCTAAACACAGACGCATTTGCATAAGACCACACTTAGTTTTACTGCTTTGTGTTTGTGTGTTTGCGTGTGTGTGTATGTGTGTGATTAGATGTGGTCTACTAATTTTATTTTAGCATCACGGTGGACATCACTGGACATTTCTCCACCTGTATTCCGACAAATATGCTGAATGAATAAATAATTATAATTTGTATCCAGAGCTTTTGTATTTCTCATGAATTCTCATTTACCCAATCACCAAAAGGCAGAGGAACAACTCCTGACTGAGGAGGTGGGGCCAAATACCAGTGCAGAAAGCGGAATGTGTCAGAATACAGGTAGGGTAGTACACAGTAAGAGTTTAAACGGTTAAAACACTTTGGCAAAAACACAAGTGAATTACATTAACAATAATAATAACAACAATAATAAATAGTAATAACATTAGCAGCTTAATCGCTTTCACATTTACACACACACACACACACACTGTGATCAGTGAGGAATTAAACATGTGTTAGTGAAGTGATGAAAACCAAGAGTCATAAAATAACAAGTGAGCCTGAGTGTTTCTCGCTCTCACACACAAACACCAGAAACAATCATGAAGAGTGCGAGAGAGCGCGAGTGTGTGAAGGGGGGCAAAAAAAGGTTAGGGCGAGATGGTGTGCATACTGTATGTGAGTGGATGAATTAGTCACACACTCCTTGCTTCTTGCCTGCCTGTATAAATCATGGTCTTGTTCTCTCTGGCTTCCAGGTGTCTTTTGTGTTATTAAATAAATTTATTTATTTACAGTGTGATGTATGGCGTGGATTGGAATATTACGATGTTAGGTCACACCCCAGATTCTACAATTTATTCTCTGCTGAAGTGAGTGAGTTTTCCTACCTGTCTGTGAGGTGTGTTTGGCTCAGACTCTCTCCGTCTGGATTGTCCTGAGCGACCAAGCGATGGTACAGGACTGTCTGTCGGATGGCCCCGCCCATTCCGCCTTGCCAATTCCCCCTCGGCCATGCATCTAGCATTCAATCTAGGCCGTGTAGCTGGTTCCTCCAAAAAGCGGAGCTCCTCAGGTTCATCGTCAGTGGTGCCGGATGTGGTAGGCTCTGCCCCTAGTGGGCGGTGCTGGAAGTCCCTGAGCTCCGCCTCTTTGTCTATGATGACCCACTCCTTGCTGTCGAAGTCCTCCTCCTCAGCCAGCGGCACAGACCGGATGAAGGCATTGCTGTGTGCCTCTGATCCATCATTGCGGCAGCGATCTCCACGACAACCCTCAATGGACAGCATCTGCGCTGGCTGCGAGGAGTATAGATGACGGGACGGAGATCCGAGAGCATCCATCCGTGATCTGAAGAATATTTCATAAATCATCTTTGTCTGGTTTAGATTCCAGTATGAGCATAATCGCCTTTTCTATGAACCTTTTACCTGAGAGAGCGCATCTGTGCACTGGGGGACTCTGCCCCTCCCCCTCCTCTTTGCGGCGAATACGGGACACACCCCTCGGTTTCCCTCGTCCTCCTGAGCAAGTTTCCACAAACAAACACATACACACCTTTAACATTTCACACCTCAACATACCATAATAAACACTAGAGTTACTGTTACTTATAATCTTTAATGAGTAACTGTCTATGTGTCCTATGTACGTATACCTTTCCCAGGCTGATTCTCAGTTTGTTGCGGTTAATATCAGTGCTGTCCCACTCGTCTCCATCAGGGACTGGACTGTTCTCAGCGGCCGCAGGTGCAGGATGGGGCGGGGCGTTCTCCTGATCACTCAGATGTTCATCCTGCAGAACGTCATCCGTATTCTCTCTCTGCAGGTCCCCAGGGACTGGACTCATGTTTATCACTCTATCCATCAGAAGATCAGATTCAAACACTGTCAATTCTTCGTTACAATTTATTATAAAAACCTGTCTTTCCTGATGAATAATGACAGTAAAGGATTTTATGTTTTTAAATACTTGGTGAACCCCTGTGGGTTCATTCCTACACAAGTAAAAATATGCAACTGTACAGTTTTGAAACAGAACAAGCGTGTGTGCTTGGGTGGTGTGTGTTACCTAGCCATGGCTGCAGTTGGCCGTGTGTGTTGCTGTGTGGACTGTGTGTTTGTGGACAGCATGGACTCTGTGCTGCTTTTTTCCCAGTCATAAAGCTCGTTCTCTGTGATGCTGCGCTCCCTCATACTGTTCTCAAACACAGACATCAGCAACTACACACACACACACACACACACACACACACACACCATCAGTAACATTTTCAGCTATGACAGGTTGTGTGTGTGTGTGTGTGTGTTGTGTGTGTGTACCTGATAGTCAGGTTTAGTAAAGTAGTCCAGGCTTAAGACGTGCTCAAGGAAAATGTTGAAGTCAGACGGCATGTGCTTCAAAAGCATCCTGTGATCATAACGCTCCTTCACCTGACCCACCTGCTCCTACACATACACACACAAAGCACTTTCAAACAATGCATTTACAGTATCCACATCATTATTCTGTGCGTGTGTGTGAACACACAGTTTTAATACCTTGTCTTTAATCTTTCTCCAAGGTAGCTGACCAACCGCAAACTCGACCAGCATGTAGAAAAGAGACCAGAGGTCATCATGGCGTCCCATTTCCTGATGTACACAAAATGACATCATCACTGTCAAAACCTTTCCATTTTATTCACACTATTCTTATTTTAATGAAGTGTGTCTCAAAATCATCTGTCTTCACACACACCTTGTTTTTGTGAGCGTTGACTGAAGCGTACCGGACCGTGCCACGGAAACCGGCTACGGTTCTGGGCTACACAAGAGAAATTATTATTACAAACACACACACCCGCGACACACACACATAACATTTCCACACATACAGAGCACATACCAGTTGTTTATGAATGTACGAGCAGTGAGATTACATCCAGTCGTTCCTGGAGATACAAATGAACCTCCTAACACAGACCGCTTTTCCACTGGGGCCGAGCCGGACTGCTGGGCTACGAGTCCCCCCATTGCACGGTCAAGAACTGCCTTGGTCAGATGTCAGTGGCAGGATCAAAGCGCTACATTACAAACATGTGAGTGGTGTAGCAATTAAAAAGCCGCTATTCCCCTACTAACTCTCCTATACGCACTTTGTTTCTGGCGCTACTTTCTATTTATTGTGAATTTTGTTGGGGTAGGATAGATCGATCTCTCGTGTCATCCTAATTTAGAGACCGATTTAATTCTTCTTATTTATTTACACTGTTACTGCGTTGCCCTTCAGAATGCTGCCTCTCAAACTGCCTCTGTGGTGGACCTCATCGATTATACTAAGACCACAAGGTTTTGGCATTTGGAAGCAGGATCGGACAGCGCAGCCTGCTCCCGATTGGTTCCGGCACTGGCCCTGGTGGAAAGGGTACCGTCACTGATCCTTACTGTCGCTCTGACCTAAACACAACGTTTGACCCTAGTGTAGATCAAGCAAAAACACCTACCTGCGTATCGAAAGCATAAAGTAAGATTAAATGCAGATATGAAACAGAAAGACAGAAGCAGATTGTATAAACTCACGATGGCACGCAGCAGGCAGAGGTTGGGTGTACATGCATGTCTGAACTTAAACTCTAAAAACAAAAAAAACATATAAAAACAAAAAATTGCGAAATTAATATAGAAAAATATACAATAAAACATACATGAACACACAACATACCACAGTTATCTCCACCAAAAAGAATAATAAACACTAATATACACAACTCCAAAAGTATGGGACACCGCCCATCACCTCCAGCTGTAGTTTTTATTTCCCACATCCTATCCCATAGAGCTCATTCTTCTCCCATAATCCCCTCCATTCTTCTGTGAGGTTTTCCACTAGATTGGGTCATGACTGGACATGGACTTCATCCAGAGGGGTTGAATCAGAATCAGACATGAAGTCCCCCTCTCCAATCAAACACAGCATGTCTTATGGAGATCAGAGATTGGTGCACAGGGACAGTCTTTTAGTTATACAATATACACAGTTTTTCGAATGACTGTTGACCTGAGTGTGAAAGATTTATGACATACACACTGTGAGGTGTGCTGGAGGTGTCCACATACAGACATCAGATGCAGAGACAGAGC